>CM052311.1:6060823-6563595 GCA_028455605.1 Lasioglossum malachurum | reverse complement strand
CTCGTCGCTCATCATTGTCTTAACTGTTAGGGCGACTGTGGCTCGAAAAAGACACATGTTGCCGATGTTGCTGCTACTCTGTGATCGTCTTACCGAGCAAGAGAAGGAGAAAAACAACAACATGTGTTTTTCGAGCCACCGTCGCCCATTTTAACCTGAAATGCTTTAAAATCCAGTTTCCTCGGAAACATACCTTTCATCACATACCTTTCGTCATTGGCGAAAGTTTTAGCGATGCTGTTATTTGAAATAACTTATTTCATATGATTGATAGTTCCACTTTATTAGTTCCATCACCGACGAGTATCTCCTCAGTGGTCTTCTTTACCGACAAGATGCCGTCAGTGGCCTTCTGTTTCTTATTCTGGGCACAATATATCGTAGAGGGCGTAAGAAAGCGGCAATATTTCTGGGAGGTCACAATTTTTGACTCACAAATAAATATGGATCTAGGTTCTGTTCCATGCTAAGTCTGGGCATGCTCTGTCTCTGTCTACACTGGCAGAAGTTTTGGCAAAAAAGACCTCGGACGTGAGTACTCTCATTTCCTCTTTGATTTTATATTAACATTTTCTATCAACTGGAACAGCGAGTTAAGCGGTGGTTATTTAATAGTCTTATAATGGTTGGTTATCCTTCCGTGGGCAATCTGGATCGTTTTATGTCCACGACAACTTTTTTACTGTTTTCGGTTTTCAAGAAGTCTGAAAAGATTCTAGGAACATCAACTGTTTAAAGAATTAACGGGAGAAAGTATATTTTCAAAAGAAAGAAATCCGAGAGTGAAATTTCTCTATGTACATAAACGATCCAGGTTGCGGAAGGTTCAAACAAATCACAAGTAACACGATATACATTTTTGGGGGGGTGTGTTATTTGAAAAACAAGACTCATTATTATAGTTCCTTTTTATCAAAGTATAGTCATCGAGAAGTTTGTTAGTAGGTTATTATACATTATTAAATGTTAACGAAGCAATAAATTTTGCGCACATTTTGATTGTCTATTAAGTATTTGAATTCCGAATATATCGAGTAAGGCTATCGAGTGGTACGTATACTTCGGTATCCTTTTTGTTGGGATCGTTGAGGGAAGCGTTGAGGGGTCGACCCTAAGCTAGGTCTCGAATTTCAGTAAGGGCCAACGCCGTTTGTGCTCTTGCAATTAGTTTAAGCCGTCGCCGGTTGTTACGCAGACTCACGCATAATTCTAGTTTTACCATCGAATAACGATAATGCGACTAGGTTTGCATCGATCGGCGATATCCCGATTCGAAGGTCAATGCGTTTCTGCAACGAAGGGGAAGGAAATGCTCGAGAACTACGAGCTGGTTCGCTGGACTCGGCTCAGCACCTTCGCGGCTCACCTGCGCTGAAACCTGATGCTGACGATAAAAATGAGAACAGGTTACGCGGCAGCTCGAGCACTAACGGCTGCACTATACCTTGAAGCAGCGTGCTAAGCTACTTCGAGGAGGAAGCAAAATTTTATGCCACTGTTGCGTATTAACAACTCAAAACCATCTGCCATTTTCCTATCGTATTAACTATTATATTTTGCCTTCGACTATTGAATTCGTTTCGTGTCCGGGATCCGTTAAATTACATTAGAAAAAAGAGGTCATCCGTGGTACGATTTGTCTCTAATCCACGTCAAATCATACTATTCAGGAAATGGGTTCCGTCTAACTACTTGATGGTATCAAATGTGATTCATCCTAAGCGTGTCAAATTATGTGCAGTTGAATTGGAAAAGGGGGGCGGTTTAGAAAATCAATGAATCACGTGCAATATTAGATGTCTCTTGAAACATTTCCAAATGACGTTATTATTTCTTTTACGTCGGACCCAGTGAATCCAGTAGAATATGTATAACAATTCTTTACAATTTGACTGCGGATTGTCCAAAATTGTTGAAAAATTTTTAAAATTGAAGATGTCTATATATGATTTCTTCTCTATTAAAATCATTAAGGGAAAAAATAGCATTCAATTTTGTTTCTATTTCTTACAATCGATGCAGACAGTTTTTATTTTGCATAAAGATCCGCAATCTATTTATAATCTTTGTTTTACATAGATGAGGGAACGTTCTCGACTAAGAAACGAACTAGTTTACAGAACTCTGATAAAATGACAGAGTAGACTATACTTTTGGATAAGCTTTAATTATCTTAGTTACAAGGAGTGTTACAATTTCCTTGAATTCTGCTTTGCGAGTACCTTATCGTAACGCAATTTATTATGATGTTAGAGACGTGTGGAATTACTTGCGAAAAGCGGGGCATTAGTTTTTTAAATTACTTTATTAACGCGGGGGGGCTTCAGCATTCTGCCACGCCCTTGTTGTACAGCGTCACGCAGTCTGCTGAACAATTGTACTCCATATCACATGCTGCCGTAGCCGTAGTGTCCACTAAAGAGCCTGTGTGCTTCATTCGTGCATAGGCATACTAAACAACGCGCTGCAGTAGTATTTAAAGGAAACGGTAATTTAACGTTTAGCCACACACTTATCGTATTTATATTGTATTAAATTAAACTTTTTTTCCTTCACTGTAAGATATGTGCGAAAGCGTTACTATATCAGCGGTACAAAGTTAAAACTGCTAGTGTAGTTTCATGCAAGTACATGCACGCGTATATCTCATTGTTCGTAGATGTGCCTTAACAAGAACAAGTAGGTGTTAGGAGCGTATTATCTTATCATAGTAAAAACAAATAACTGTTAATACAAGCAGCTGTTCTTATGGGCACAAGTAATCTGCTACATTAAGTGAAACGTACATGCGGGAAATAAACAAACATCGAGCTTTATTGTTACAAGTTTTTCATATTAAACAAAAATGCTTTCACTGCATTTTGTAATATATAATGAATACTAGTAATGAATAAGGAATATTCTCAGAAAGCTGTTAAGTTGAATAAAAAATAATGAAACATTCGTCGATCTTACATTTGCAATTACTATTATATTCTATTCAAACATACCCATTATTATTCTCAGATCTCGATCATCCCATCAATGTGATTTTTAAGATATAAATCTCTGTTAACAAGTATGTGGAAATGGTTAAATAAATCACATTAAAATATTATACATATGATTAATGAGAAATGTTATACATATACATCTATTTTATACGTGAAGTAAAGAAATACGATAAGGAATTTACATTTATGCCAATATATTTAATTTACATATGAAAGTGTATATTTAAAATATGCATGAATAAATCATTTCACGTAAAATTTATTCTCTGTGTTTGGCTCAATGAGATCTAAAGGATATTTAAATCATTTTTTGTATAAGATTAGTTTTTAAATAACCATTACATAATTCTTTTGTATATATTAGAACCCGATTTTTCTCAGATTCATAAATTTTCTAATTACTTTTACACTCTGTACCAGACCTGTCCACGTTTAAAATGACATTATTTTATATATTAGATTACTTCATGCCTGTGAACATTTTTAATTGTTCTTCAAAATTATGTCAGGTGTCCTGATGATCAGTCTTTGAGTAGGGTTTATATTTTTATACCGACGTCTTTTGTCGGTATGTGTATAACGAAATACTACATAATTTGGAACTGCTACTATTTCAAGTAAGTCAATGTCATTTTTATTTTCAAATAACAGTATTGAGAGAATAACGGTATGAAAAATTATTTCCTATTTTTATTACAAATAAAATTTGTTCAAGTCTCTGCTCTGGACGCAGTTTTTTAGGAGCGATAAAAGTGTAGCAACTATGCGACCACAACGGAAAGCTAAAATACAGCTAGATCCACGTTTTTGCGGTACCTACACATAGTTCTATCTTTCGGAGCAAACTCCAAACTTCAACTTCCACAGATCTATCGCGACATACAATGCACAGTGGTCGATTTTTCGGAAAAGTGGGACAGAAATCAGTATTACTTGAAAATTTAATTTACTCGCAAATACTACAATTTAATATACTTGTTAATATTTGTAGATACTAGATGTATCAAGGAGTTAATGAAAGGTGCGCGATTAGGTCGAGTCGCGGTCGTATTTGTGCAAGAACAAACGGCCGAAGACTTTTGATTGAAACGCGTGGTATTGCGTGTGCCGTAGGTATCGAAAAATCGTCGAAGGCTGAAGAAGGGACCAAAGAATGGTCGGGAAGGACGACGAGGTGGGGGAGCACGGTTCACTGTGCAGCGCGATGGTGGGGATGATCGCGGGCGAAGTAGTGGGGTACAGCGGGAAATAGAGCCGGTAGTGGCGGCAGTTGCGTCTCGAACAGCGCGCGTGTTGTTCCGTTTCGCTCTGTGTGTGTAGCATCACGCGACAGCAACTCGAGGCTTTTACGTACCGCGACGAACCTCGTTTCTTTTTTTTGTTTTGTGCCGCTCCGCGCCGCGCCGTGCCGCGCCACGCCGGGATTCGCGCCCACGCCACGCGGTGTCACGACGGAAACCGTAATAACGTGAGACGTCCTAGAAACGGGACAGTGGATTCGGTGGTGTTTTACAGTGTTACATTCGTTCTGTGTTCACGTTCGTTCAGTTCGCCAAGACCAGCTCTTCATCTCGCGTAGGTTTTACCAAGGAGTTTAACTCGCTGGACCATTGGGAATTTTTTCTGTGTTCAACCTGCTTCGCCCCAGAGAAATCCTCGTCGATTCCGATCGAGTACACACGGCACCGATCCGGTCCTACTGTCTTTGGTGAGTTCAGTGTTCGCCGGTTTTCTCTGATTGCTCCTCGCGAGTTCTTCTCACGGACGACGACGCGACGACACGGTGATCGAGGATTTTCTTTTTGTAAACGCGTCATCGAATCCGGTGGACGACCCCCGTCGAGTGTCAACGATCGAGGACTCTGATTGGCTCTCGGGCCATTCTATCACTGTCTCAAACTGTACGGACACTTACCGTCTGTCAGCCAGCCGTTAAGAAATGTCGTGAATACGAACCGTTGTCTGCCGCAATTAAGAATGCTGCTGGCGTGTAAGAGTCGCGCGGCGTTTGGCACGAAGTGCAATAACGGTTGGTTTATTCTCGTTCGTACGTCTGGTGTGCTTCTTGTCATAAATAGTAAATACACGTGTGCACCGACGACGCGACGCGACGCGAACGTCGCTGCTGAGCGTCGCCCATCGCGCGCGTCACACAACGCTCTGAAAATTAATACGCGTCCTTTCCTTCGAACCTTTTGCACTCTCCTTACCTGCGTCCTTTTTGAGTTTTACTTTTCTGAGCCTGACAATCTCCAATCGAATTACCGAATATTTACCCAATCCAAATTTCGAAGTACATTTGTGGTTCTTTGGTAACGCGTGAACATCGTATTACATATCCCTTTGTTGGTGTCGTTGGGTCTTTGATGACCCGTAACAGTTCAGAGTGTTGATCTTGTGATTAGGCAATTCGAAAATGTAGATTTACGTGCCACAACAACTATTGTCAGACAACAACTATTGAAGATATGCAGGAGAGAATATCTAATGCATTCAAAAGTGTCACTCTGGAAATACTCGTGAATGTATCAGCTGATATTGAGCGACGTATTAAAGTATGTATTGATGCAGAGTAACGTATTCGAGCATTTATAGACACATTATCACCGTTTGCTGCTCGACTGTTTGAAGTATTTTTTTTAAATAAAATGTTGCAATTATATGCTCTACATCCTAAAAACAAAAATATCACGTGTCATAGAATACCACACGGGGGGAATGGTGTGTTAACCACTTGTGTGTACCATTATTCAAAATACTGTTTACATTATTAAATATGTCGGTATCTAATCAATTACTAAACATTTAAGTATTGTACGAGGTATTATTTAAAAGTAATAGGCAATGGAAATACATATTGTAGGTCGGAAGGAATGTTTAATTTTCGAGTTAAAATATCTCCGAGTCTAAAGGGTTAATAATAATTCGCAATATTAAAATTAAAATATCTCCCAAAGTAATGGTTCTTCATGCATACAATTACAAACAAAATAGTAAGTACTGGAGAAGAAGTTTCGTATGAACAATTTTTTCAAATAACGAACAGGTAAAATAATTGCAGCTGTGTAAACAGAGAAACTGTTTTTTAAATTCAATCGAAGCGAAAACTACAAAGTACGCGAACTGAAAGTTTCGCACTTTATTTCGTGCATTTAATGAAGATTGTATTCAGAGATGTCAATTTGTTGTTTCGGTTGGAATGCGTGGTTTACTCGGTATTGGTGCTATCGTGCATTATGAAAACAATGGATTATCTTACAATTTCTTGCTGTTCTCTCATTTCCACACGCATGTTCCTATTATCAGAGAACTGTGTATTCTTTCAGAGGTCCCCGGTCGTGTTCCAAGTACTTGATACAAACACGTTGTTATTATCCGACATAATTTGTTTATCTCATTATTGTTGCGAGCGAATAATACACCAGTGGCCCGTATTCGAAAACGCCCTTTTTAAACCAAAGTAAGAAAAGACATAGAAAAAGGAACTCTTTAAAAGTTGTTTGTTTGAGTGCGTAATGAAAATTTAAAATGTGTTTTTTATTTATTCTTCATTACTCGCTCGAACAAACAAGTTTTAGAAGGTGCCTTTGTTCATGTAATTCCTATCAACTGCAATTTTTTTCAAGATCTCTTTTGTATGTCATTTAGTAAGTCACTGTTTCTAATGGAAAAGTTATATTCTGTTTTAATGTCTATTCTCTTCGTTAAAATAAGCAGTTAAAGTTGAACAATAAGCAGTTTAAATTATGATGCTATAGCCCGTATTCCGTTTAACCAAACAATGAGATCATATTTAATTTATTATAATGAAATGGTACAACGTGATAAAATGTACGTATGGAGAAATTTTATTAAAGTTACTTAGTTAGCTGAGAGGTTTCTGTTCGATTACTCGAGCCTATTCAATTAAAGAATGTATGAGGACGTTTGATCGCAATACCGGTTCTATAGTAACGATTATTTTGGTCGACAAAAACGATAAAAATACGTGCCATCGTGAGTGGAATAGAGAAACCGCTCGTAAAATGAAAAAAGATTATGGTTGACGGGCGAAGAGTCATTCGGAAATCGCAGGTACGAAAAAGCTGTAGGTCAAGCTGAATTTTGCACAAGGATTTTCCCTCTTTATGCGCACGCCAGTGATGCAGGTAGAGTGGGCCACGGTAGAATGAGCGTAATTGGTTTTACAACCTCATTCGTTATAGCATCTGTTCGTTCCAGCATATGCGGAAATATGTAGTGGATCGAAAAAGTATACGAACGTTTACCTCTGTGACTTTGTTACGAAAATGTTTATGAACGCTAAATGTACCTATTAAAGTAACATGTTGCATAATTTAATTTGTTTGAACTTTGCGCAGTTATTATTGTAATATGTGCTCTGCTATATAGATATTTGATAAATCATTTCTTATGAAAGCTAGAACCGGTCGTGGTAGGTTTAGTGTTAAACTAAAATATTTAAAACGACCTATTGTCTATAAGAAACGACGCGTCTCGTGGTGATATTATCAATGTTATTATTCATCGACAGATATAGTGTTTACATAATATTTGATATATGCGCGCACCATCAGCGAGTATCAAAAGTACTCTCAAGCGTTTATTGATAAACTGAGTGTTTGAAATGGAACTCTACAACAAATATCACGGCCCACAAATTCAATTTCGTGTGTTTAATTATCGAAGTGTAAAATTATGGACGCGAATAATTTGCAGTCGCACGAAGAAGTTGATCCTTTCATTGTGAAAGTAAATAATTCAATATAATCGAAAAATACAAAAATTCTTGCAAATACAAACGAAAGTTCGTTGCGTTTTAAAATTAAAATTCAAAGATGAAATTAAGATAGTTATTCATAGGTTTGTTCAATAGTAAGTTACCTAAAAAAAATGGTGAAAGTACCAGAACAGAATAGAAAATATGTTATTGAATAAATCTATGAATGAATATCTTAATTTCATCTTTGAATTTTCATTTAAAAACGGAACTTTCGTTCCAGCTCGATAAAACCGCTGTCGTTCATGAAGTGAAAAACAATTCCAGTATGTCGACTCCAAACTTGTATCATCGCTAATATATTTAGAAACGATGTGTATGTACGTGACAGAACTGTGTCGACGGTGCTTGTGGGAAAACGATATTCATGATTGAGTGGCGGGAAAATAACCTTACATAGGTATAGGTGTCAGTGATAATGTCTTTTTGATACAGGTTTTTCTTGAATCGACGCAGGTTTAATATGTTAGACGTATTAGTATATGTTAGAAGTTGCGAATGTGAGTGTTAAATATTTTCACGAGACACCGTATGTAATTCGGAGGGACTGTAAACTAACTTCCATACAATCATTTGAACAGGAAATCAAACTGAATACGAAATGAGAAAGATACGTGCAAAATATTGGCTCGAGTTATAAATAACTTCCGTCGTAGTATGAGCTGTCAATAACAATGAAAAGAATTAAGTAGGCCGGCAATTATCAAGTCTAATAATAATTGTAAACATCGATAATTAATTATTAAATATTCTAGAGCTACATACATTTGAAAACTTAAAACATGAATTAGATATAAAATTGATTCGCGTTGAATTTATATACAATATGTAAATTTGGAGAATATAAACGGTGTCTCTTGAATGAAAATAATAAAATTTCACATATTGAGAAAGAGAGGAGGAAGATAACGTAGTGGGGGACTGAAACAGTAAAATTCTTCGTTTATAATTCCTAAAATTCGCAATGTTCAAGTCCAAGAAAATATATTTATCATATCGTAGGGCTTTATGGTTTTCAAAGGGTTGGTTTCAAGGGATAAATTATAATTTCATTTGTAGCGTCACATTCTAAAGAAATGCAACACCGATAGAAAGAAACGAATCATTTCACAATGATCACAAATGGGTAAATTTTCACCCTGAGGGGCGTACGAGCGCTAGCAGATTCGCATCGGCAGTTAGAACGGTCGATAGCATATCTCGCAACATCTTTGTCGGTCGTACGATTCTGACTTTGCTTGTGATTGATAAAAATCGTTCGGTAGAGTTTGTACGGCTGTACGCGCTCTCGCGGCATTTAATGAGGCAAATTCTTTCGGAGCGTTTCCACAGTGACACATCGTACGAGAAGAAAATGAAAAATAAAGCGCGCATGGTCGAGCGTGTTGCGTATGTGCGCGACGGAAATTTAGAAAGTCGCGGCGAGTTGTGTATGTATACATGGTGACCGGCGGCGGCTACCCGGCCATTTTGTACGCTCGGGAACCGGTTTCGAGCTTTGCGCTCGAGGGGACCCACGACTCGAACGTAACGACGCATGGTGGCCGACCATGGCAAGCTTGTCACAGGGCGTCTCTATTACGCCGAAAGAAAACATCCTAAATATTATTGCCGATTATCGTTCGCGTCGCGACGCGTCACGTCTCTTAACACGCATTGCAGAGCACGACCGCCGCGCCGTCGAGTATCGCAGTGGTAGGGGAAGTTCCCCTAACGTCAGACGGTAGCCATATCTTTAAACATTTTAAACTTTACCGACTTGTTGCACCGTTTAAGTTGTAGAGGAACAGTAATCACGTTTTATCACCGTACTTGTAGCGTGTGCACAGGTTGATTGTTGCGAGCGACAGGAATCCGGTGCATCATACATAAACCATGATGTCTATTCATTTTTGTGTCCAGAAGACGAGTGAATTGTGTTATCGCATCTTTGAACGTGCATTCTTTTAACCCCTTTTGTTCCCAAAAATTGTTATATAAAAAATCTATTTTCTGTTTATTTTTTTTTGTAAACACATTGTGGGTTCTATATGTATATGGTGATACATATATAAGGTGAGCTTTCAATTTTGAAAGACTACTCCTGGATTTTCGCGATCCCTAATATTGTTGATTCATAAATAACTTGTAATGAAAAAATTAAGTATTCTATTTTTTCTTTTTTTTTTTTTTTTTTTGAGCAAACTGTTAATTTAAATCAATTATTAAAGATAGGTTGATTATTTTTTTCACTTCAGTTCGGTTCCTAATATTGTTCATTTATAAATAATACGTAAAAAACTAAGTATTCTATTTATTCATTTATTTCTCTGCATACGATGTTACGATACTGTAGTACGCTGAATGAGCCTTCTATCCAAGGGATTCGTGCCGCTTCTCACTCTAGACAGTTTCCTACTGCAGCGGCAAGAATCATTGAGGCAACGAACGCTGCTGATCGCGTTACATATCGCGGTGACAAATGCCTGCGAACGGTCTTATCCGAGGAAGTTGGACAGTTTTCACGTGGGTGTTGATAAATTCGAATGGATATTAATTGCGTGCGATATGGAACGTAATGAAAGAGCGGCGTGCACGATGTTTGAGCGAAAGGAATGTTACAGCACTTTAATGGAAATTACTTCATCACCAAATTAAACAGTCGCGTGTTACGATAATTGCTTTAAACGAATGGCATAGATTGTCAATAAGCGTTACCTGTTTCATGATGGTATACTTGTTGCATATTTTTCAGCATGCGAAGCTACCCTATAATGAAAAAGAACAATTAGATTGTAAAGCTGTCGACAGCGATAAAATTCTGTTAAATTATTTTTAAACACACTGGGTATAGGTATCGAGGTGCGTCAAATTGAAAAGTGCATATTTTGCAATTAATGTCGTTAATTCTCAACACTCACGATTACGTTAGTGAAGAGAATTCATGCGGAATATTTTTTGGTGTAAAATGCAAGCAACTAGACCCTAGCAACCTAATTTCACATTGATTTTTTAGCTATACAAATTATTTTATTTTCCATCAATGGATAGTTATTTAGAGATTTTAAATTATATCGTATGACAAGGGGCTAATAACATTTCACATAGTTCTGAGAGAAATTCCAGAGTTCATTTATATTAAATTCTAATTATACAATGGTTATTACATTTTCACCTAACCTAATTTTATAAATGCAAAGACCAGAGGAATTTCGGATTGCAACGAAACACTGTTCTGCATGGTCGAATATTTCGAAACATGTATATAAATTATACAATCGTTGTTTACAATTCCTCTGCCATAAATACATATATCCCATATTCCACGCGTAATAATTATACTGTCAACTGTCGAAATTATTGATTTATTGGGTGGGCAAGAAAGTAATTTCGTTATTTTAAGGTAAAATAAAACCGAATTTCTTTATTCAAGCGATGAACTTTAATCAATAAAATATTTTCTTATTTATTCTCTTTTTGGCAAAAGATCGTCGAACAAAATGGAGAAGGGCGAATCTTATTCATTCAAATTCATTGCTTGAGTAAAAAAATTGAGCTCTATTTCACCTTAAAATACCGAAATGAATATTTCTTTAAGATTTTGTGCAACAAGTAAAATAATAATTCTTCTTGAAAGAAGTTCAGAATTGGTCAGTTTTAGATGTTTGGTAACTTTTTAGTTTGCAATACTCTTTGAGAATTTACTTTGATGTTCGAAGATTCGATCAAACATTAATCTCGCGGGCCGCTGTATTTTTACAGTTCGATCACGATTTTCCTTTGTTTTATTACTGTGACACTTCGAAGCGAAATTTCATTGAAATTCGAGAGCTTCGGCGGAACCCAATCGGAGTTCAGTGACTGCCAGTCTCTGTCGCGTGATTCAGAGTTGTCCGTAGGAAATGTGTATCGATCGCTACCATGACGCCTATTGCTGGGAGTAGTACCTATTGTTCATAATAAGCGAATTATTTTCTTTTGTAATAGCTGGAGTGATGCGAAGGTCGATGCGCACGACTCCCTGAGAGCTGCTTATTGAAATTTAACAAGGCTCGTTTCGCCGTGCTCGACGAACGTTTTTAACTCTGTTATGCAATATTCTTTCTTCAAGATTTATACATCCAATCGATAGTTTCTGTCTGCATCAAACTTTCTTTACGGACTGCTTTAAAGCGGTCATCAATTTAACAAGTTTAATTATGCTGATATTTCAGAAAGAAACTAATAATTCCCTTTTTCTTGGCGGATCTTTTGGGTTGAGTAATTATTCGACAGTTACGAATTAAAATGGCTTTTTTATTGTATGGGACTGTCGTAAAGGTTGGGGCACCGTATAAATTGTAGGGTCGGGCGGTTATCTGGAAATTCGGGTTCGGGGAAATTCGTGACACGAAAATAAAAAGCGACACCGAAAAAGGACAACATCCAAAAAATAAAAACTGTCAGCCTCAAAACGAGCGAAGCGGGAACTGTCATTTTCAAATGATTCTTTGGATTCTGATTTTTGTATTGTCTGTATGAAGACCATGTCAAGGAAGTTGAAGCGCTCGAATTTTATTCTATTTTAAGCCGGTTATTATTGAGCGAACAACGTTTTATAATATAATTTTAAAATAACGAAACGTGTCCCCCAATCTTTTTACTACAGTCCCTTAGTCATTGCAAATAATATTTTCAATTAATAGTTTCATGCGTGGGACGAGAACCTGTGACTTTGCGGAATGCAACTGAACAAATCTCAAGTCAATGTTTGCGTTACTGACGCTGCATGGGGTGGTATTGCGCTGCACATGTATCTCAACGTCTCGAGTTTTTCTCCAACGTCCCTTGGAAGGGGACTTACGCGATTTTAATTATTAAATTCAATGGGTTAAATTAAATGGCCATTAACACGAAAGGAAAAGTTTGATCTTGAATTGATCAAACTGGAGAAACCTACTGCAGGATATTTCAGTATGAACAAATACAAGTTTTATTTTCGAGTCGAGTGTAGAGAACGTCTTCAACTTCACCTTGGAAGACTGCGAGTATCAGTAGAAGTACATAGATAGGCTCTTTATCAAGATGGGCGAAGTATGTCACGTTTGTTAAATAAATACGTAGTGTAACCTTTCGCGTGATACAGGAACTTTCATCAAGCATTTATGAGCCCTTTCGCCCGGAGAAAATGCAAAAACACGTATTTATGAAAAATGCATATAATAATACATAGCCATTCGAGCCGTTCAGGAAGAGAGAAAGTAGTGATATATTGCCCATCTCGATGCTTATAGACGTAGATAAATATACGAGGTTAATATGCAGATCTCCCGAATGTTTTTCCAGCTAAATCCAACGGATTTATGTATGTATTATTATTATTATTTTTCACAGAGAATTATGTCAGTTATAATTACGAAACGTTCCCGTCATTTACGTGTCATTACATCGTACATATTAACCGACGTGTAAATTAGCTGCGACGGTAACACACATTGTATTTTACGAGAAAAAGAAATTGGACGAAAAATATTACCTCGTTGAAAAGGTCGATTTGCATAAATAATAAATACGCGGTAGTGGCTCGTATAATTTTCTTAATTGACACATCGTACCATTATTTTCCCGATAATCCGAAGAATAAACAAGGTCGGATTTGGTTCGATTGTATTGCATTGTACGAACTGAATTTCCATCGAACTTTTTCCACTGCCGGTATCCATGCATAATGTATGCCTGTGATTATTCAGGATCCTAACATGCCCGACAATCTTAACGGTGAAGTGCAAAGTTGGCGTTATTCCATTCTGGTCATTTGTCACGAGCCCAGAGTTGATACCGGTAGCGCGAATAGACGATTCATGTAAATCCGGGGAACCGAGCGGTTTTCATATTATTCTAATTGGCAAACTTTGAGTTCCGCTGGAAATTTATGAACCCCTCTTCTTGCCTTACCGCATACGTGCGCGGTAAACCTATGTACAATGATGATTCATTGGTCAGCTTCTTCTTATGTAGTCGCATTAATTGGACACGATCTATTAAATATTAAAAGTAACGGTACGGCTTTTCGGCCACTAACTCTTCCGCGAAATGCATCAAGCGATTGTTCTGTTTTCTCTAGAATCGTTTAATAAAGAAATTGCTTAAAACCTACTATGCAGTTCTGATTTCCAAGATTCGATTTCTTTCAACATCGAAGTACTTATAAGTATCTTCTCGAAACTTGTAAGTGCTCATTCCAAGGTTACGATATCAGTACGTATAAAATGAATACTTTTCAAGCGAAATCATTGAAACATTATTGCTTTTAAGTAGTAATCGAAACCAATGAAATGAAACTTGGTTATTGAAATTGACTCGGATTCGTGAGTACATATTGAACTTAATCCCATCCCTGGTAATAGGAACATGGTCAGAAGTAGGGATAGTTACCTAGCTTTCTTAAGCTAATGGCTCTTTTTTACCGAATTATACCGTGACTAGACCATTCATCAGCCGGATATCCACGGCTTAGAAGATAATACAGTAACCGCGCCGGTCTATCGTAAAGATAATCTTTATTAATTTCTCGGATTGTGCATTGGTGGGCATGTTTGTACGTGGGTATGTACTGAAAGGTAGGTAAGCATCTCGCGTTGCTCTTCTCCAGTCATTAATGTCATCGGCTACAGCTGATACCGACAACACAAGTAGACTATTCATGCTAAAGTTGAGAATCATGTAGGTAGGCTCGCGGAAGAGAAAGTGCCGGTTCGGTTCTTACGTTCATATATAACGTCGACGTCGAAGAACACCGACATTCGCCAGATACGTCGTAGCTACATGCTTTTCCTGTTCTCGATTCAGGTCCGTCTAGACAAAACATTCTTCCTGCCCCCTGCCCTGCTCTACCCATTCTCTTTTATTTTTCCTCCCGTGGCACGATGAACGTCGATGCAAGGGGCCAAAGAGAAGAGAAGTCGCGGATATTCGGAATCGTGCCAAGTAGATATTTATACGATAACGAGGATCACTGGGATGGTCCAAATGCGAGGGAACAGTTCTTTCACGGCTGTGTAGCCGGGATCTTCCACGGGGGGGAACGAAACTGATACCTTAACGAGATGTCGTTATCCCTCTTGCTCCATATTTTCACCCTTCAACGGCTGCCTTTTGTTCACCATTCACACCTTTCCCCCGCTTTGTCACTCGCTCCCTTTTGTGCCAATATGTATTACTAATTCGGAAATTCTGGAACCAGTGTTCCACATTCCCACCTCGACGGCGAAACCTGAATGAATCGCGTTCACCAGCCAGTGAAATCTCGCCTCACCTTTTCGGTGAATAAGGACCACGCATTGAAAGATGCTTCGACATTTCTCTACGGCTTGTTGAGGATTATATCGTACGTAATTTCTTGGTGCCGATGTTGATTGGTGGGATCGTTTCTTTGTGTGATTAATTCGTTCTTCGTTTAATGGCTGGATGATACGAAGCTTCCTCTATGCGTGTCCATAGGGTGACCCAAGTTTTACCAAACGTTGCTAGCACGTCCTGCCGGTAACGTAGCTTATCTTATTTACTTTTTTAACGAAATATTTCTGAATATTATTACATGAATATAATGTAAAAATTAATTGTTGGTATTGTTGGTAAAGTACCGAAATTATTTTCTTGCCAATCCAATACAATAAACGTCAGTCACTTTTGATGGTCGGTAGGTTTAGTGTTAAATATCGACGATGTTTCAAAAATCGGAAATGTAGTGTTGAAATACTTTTTGCATCCACTGTGTCTTTGGCAGAGACATAGCTCGACGGCTGCGTCTCATTTGTCCTTCGTTTCTCATCACGTTGGAAGCCATTTGGTAGTCTCAAAAATGCGAATATCTGTCCTCGTAAGAAAAGAAAAAGATTTTCATTTTCTTTGATACATGGGCACGCAGAAACTTGTGTCGTTCTCTCGTCGACTACAATTTCCATTACGGTGTGTCCGTCTTTCTCGCTCGCTCTTTGATGGCGGATAAGCAAGCAAGCAAAGAAAGGGTGGATGGAAGGAATGAACGAAACGAATGAAGGAACGAGTGAACGAACGAACGAACGAACCAACGAACGAGTACGGGCTTGTACTAGCAGCTCCGTCATCGGTTGCCAGAACGGTCGAGCGTGAAGGTAGAAGAACGGGGCGGGAAGAGGCCATTACCCACAGAGAATAAGAAACGGGCAGCGTGGGCCCGGGTACACTCGACCCGAGAAATCCTCATACACGTCCTATTACTGTCGAGTGGACCGAACAGCTTTATATTTCCCCCTCTCGCTGCTCTTCTGGCTGCGTTATTGCGTAATTTACACGTGTATGAATACGCAAAATGATCAGTTAAACACACGAGCAGTACCGGGCGCCCCTCGCCTCCGAATGTCAGCCGAAACGTTCTCGCGGCTTCCAACGCTTGAGTAATTGTATACGACGGGAATCGAGTAAGAGCAACGAAATTCGGTGAAGTTCCAAACATGAGAGATGCACCGTTAGGACGGAAATTGGGCCAATTCATTTGTGTATTAGGGAGAACAGGAAGCCCTACGGTTTCTGCTTCTAGGAGTAAATTTTGTGAAATGGATCTAAGAGGATGACAAGGTTTCCTATATCCAAAACGTTTCCCATTAGTAGACATTTTTCTAATTGGTTAATTGCACAAGTTTCATTCGTTCAACTTTGCCGGATATGAATACGGGATGTCCAAAAAATTTTGAAGTACCTTTTTTGAAAGGGAAAAGTAATTTTAAATGAACCGAGGAATCACCTCTTTTAAGGAAGTAAAACATTTTTGGAAAATCCTGTATATTAAAATAGAGTCGATACGTGTGCTAGAATTTCTTTTAGATTTATCGGAAGCTTAAAACAGTACAAAAGAGTGGTCCTAGAAATAAACGACCCAGTATGCAGACTGCATCGATAAAAATAAGGCTGCAGACGGAGGGTTAAAGGAGAATCAATAAAAACGGAGATAAAATGAAATGAAATTCAATTCAATTTCCAGCAATATACTAGTAGAACGTAATTAAATAGGATTTTACAAAATACCGTAGAAAGTTTCGTGCGTTCGAGAATGCTTGACTTTTTGCAAAGTCAGATTACAAAGGATTGAAAGTATTTGAATCAATTCGCTGGTTCGACGTTATCTACTTCTAAAATGTGACACGATCATTTTTAGACAAGAAAAGTTATTTTTAACTTTAATGGGTACCGTGTGCTGCAGAGCAACAAGGTACGAGACATTAAGTACTAAAATTATGGTAGAGTTTCAGCAACCAACAACATCATCGCGCTTTAGGATATCAGGTATCCGAAACGTGTCCCGAATCTCTTGCAGGAAATCTTATCCATCCGTGGCGCGCTACTTTTGCCCCGATATCTCTCCCTTAATTATCCGGCGTGAAAACTCGGCCGTGGCACGCCGCGGTAATCCTAATCTCGACATCTCGATCGCGACTACGCCCACGAGAGTTACACACTCGAAACCAGAATCTTTCGTATACTATCGATAGCACCGCGCGAGTTCCGGGGTTTCGGTAACACGCTTTCGGCGTTAGAATTTTCCACGCAACGCGGCGCGGGAGGATAGCGCATTGCAACGGAACGGGGATCAGCGCAACGCTCTTATTCCAGGTTATTACCTGCCGTTGCGAGCGCTGTTAAAGTTCTTTCAATTACCGTTTTTCTTACTTCTTTTATTTCGATCGAGTTCCGCCGAGAAAATTTTAGCAGATCCAATCCGATGGTAGAATTGCAACACTCTGCAAAATACAGTTTTCTTTCGATATAAGACGACGATGTTCCTTCCGTAACAAGACAATCTCTATCCCCGCTGTCGGACACGTAAACCCTCTAAATTTTTCTGTATAATGTAAATATATCTATTACTGCGGGTGTATGTTTTAAATACGTACAAATAAATATGTTGCCCTGAATAAATTTGTACAATTCAATGAGAATCTATTCTCTTAGCGAGGCAAACGAAATTGTCAATGATTCTCAGTGCACTCTCCTTTATTTCATCCATGATACGTTGGTCGCCTTAGTCGTACGATCTGTTTGCGTTTATCTTTTGGAGAGTTTAGCTAGAAAGTAAGACTCTTATTTCAGACCATACCTCGCTATTCCGTATCATAATATTCCAGTGAAATTGCCCATCTCTGAGTCCTCGCTGTGGCTTTTTCTTCGCTGATTGTCCTTTTTCATGCTTTTTTAATGTTAACGGCTGTATGCTTACTGGTGTGGGTGCCTTAAGTATACAAGGTGAGCCGCGTAAATGGAACAAGTCATATCTATTCCTTGGTTGCTGATGTATACGGGATGATAGAGGAGAAAGTTGCATCGTTTAAAGAGGTCTAATTTGCTACGAATGTACTTTTCCGTAGCTTGTAACCCGCAACTGTACCATGTAATTTGACCTTATTTTAAAACTCTACCACCATGTCTCTCGAACAAATAAATGTTTCGCTTTTCTCACCTGTAAAAGTATTAAACATTGAAGTTTTACTTGTTATTCTACTCACACACTCCGTAATTTTTAAGTTCCACGTTTTTTTTCTTTTTTTATTGAGAAAATCTCAGAAGAGATTTATTACAACGTTAGGTGTAAACATATAAATGGAGTATACAGAACAAGAATCTTCTACAAAACTAAACATGAGGGTGGACGACCATTTTGGTTTCCCTAACACACAAGTTACAACTTTTTAGGAACGAGTGAATATAAAGTTAGACTTTGATATTGGGCCCAGCCGGAAATATAGAAACGTCCGGAGACAGTTGAAATTTTAGCTTAAAAAGGTTTTTCAGCAGTAGTAATCTTTGAAAATCATATAAATTACACTGCCAAAGGACGTGATGAATTAGAGATTACAATAACCACCTCAGAATCTCTTTTAAATGTTTTTAAAGCCGAAAACACAACGAGAGTTGCCAGCGGAGGGTTGATATTTATAAGAGAAAAATACCGCTTGCTTTCCATTTGGGATCAGCCACAAAATTTCGTGTCTGTGACGATTGTCTATTGATCGTTCGGCGCTGTTTCGCGCGTCGGCGATACGTAAATATTCAGTCGGCGCAGCAAAAATCGTATTAAATTGAGTATGTAGCTCGGTGGAAAACTCATCGGACATTTCGTGCACACGTTGCGTAATCCGATCGTGACAGAAAAAAGATGATCCGACGGTAGTTAACGTGCCGCTACATCTCCATAAACGAGGGATATCGGTAATAATCCGAACGCGGCGCGGGACGGTTCTTTTTATTTTTCTCTTTCCGCGAATTCCGGCTCTCGTCATTCGGCGAAAAATCGGTATACGACTTTCACGTGGCTTTATTGCCTGTAATTGGCCGCCGGATTCGTTTCAGGAGAGCTGTGCAAACCGGGAGACACACCGGCCCCGGTAAATGAGACTTTCGCAAACGATTTTACGTAATCCTTAATCCATTCGACTTCATCCGTTTCCCGTGTTTTCGGCCACGTTGTGTATCCCCAGGTATACACGGCAGACCCTATCGAAGGCTGAACTTTTCCACCAGCCACCCCTAAATCTGACTCTCCCTCCCTCTCTCTCTCTTTCACTCTTGTGGCTGCTCGGTCTCTGCCCTCGGCGTCTCTCTCGCATTCCAACAGGTGCGAAACGCGCCAGTAGACTCTCACCGAAGGAAGACGCGCTTTTATCGCGCGCAGGCGGACGCATAGGTTGCACGTGATGGCACAGGGACCGCGATTGCTCTTGCAAAGGTGAACAAATCCCTTCCTTCGTGTCCGACGGCACGGAAAATTTCTGGGTAGTCGCTAATCCGGTGGATCGTTGCTTTCGGACGAACAATCTTGTCCTCAACTTGCCGCACAGTTACGCCAAGGCTCCTCCGACTTTTGTCCCTGTTCGAGAATATTTCACGGAACAAGTGCCACTGTGCGTTTAAGCTGCTCCGGGAATTTAAGAGGGTGGAGAGAGAGAGAGAGAGAGAGAGAGAGAGAGAGAGAGAGAGAGAGAGAGGGGGGGTGGAGAGGTTGAATCGAGGTCGCAGGGATTTTTTCTCTTTTGACACAGATCTCGGGCAATTTCGTCGAGCTTGCGTTCCGTGCTAACCTGAACAACATGGAATTACTAACACCGGGAGCAATTTTTATCTTACAAATGCTTCCTTTCTCTGTGAATTTGTGTTTTCCCTTTTCACCCGTTTCACTGTGATTTATTTTACGGTCGCAGCGATTGAAACCACTTTGACGTTCATCATTTCCTGGAAGGAGAAAAATTTATGTTTATTGCGTACGTATTCTCGAATGGCTATACAAGGTGTCCCAAAAATGGCGTACTTTCCTGACAGGGGTGGTTCTTCAGGTCATTCGAAATAACTTTTTCGTTTGTGATAATGTTCCCCGCGGCTTTAAAGAAAATAGCAATACAAAGTTGAATATGTCTGTTTTTCTACAGGATGAACAAATTAGATACTGATTTTAGGAAGGGTTCGATCATCCCCACGCATTAAACAGTCTTCTAATATTTTGTCGTGCTTCTTTATTTTTTGACTTTTACATAGAGAGGGAGAGGTAGACAGTTTATTATTTTATGTTTGGTAAATAGGTAAAGGAATCCACGTCGTTTTATTAATATATATAATTAATAATTCATTGAACAATCACACTCATAATTTCGATTGTTATGCAAAATAACATTTGTGAGTATAAACATTTTTATATTATTGCGTAAATATTTTTGCAGATCTCGTTTTGTCGAAGAGATAGTATTTCACAGCTGGAAATAGATCTGAAAGTAACTGTTTGAAACTGCTGTATAAACGTTCCAATTAAAACCTTTATTCGGAACAACTGCTATGGAGAACCGGAAATTTCCAACTATTGTATTATTCGTTTCCTTTACGGTCTCTATTTTTGTTTCCATATCGGTTTTATAACTGTTATTCTTTCGTTCTGTGTATGTACAATATATCGACTTCGAAATGATTCAATTATTAATTTTAGTTTACTGCCTGTGTTAATTGTAAATCCTCACCGCTTGTCAATAGAATCATCGTATAAATGGGACTCTACTGATTCGATCAAACGCACGAAAAAAACATGAATAAATACTTCACTACTTTTAACGTACATTTATATTAACCGATTTATGGAAAATGAGATTTTCAAAATTTGCTGTAACAAACACTAGTTTCTGCCTATTTCTTTTGAAAGCATCTTTATAATTTCAATTCATGTGACCGGCCGTGGTATATTTAGTGTTAAAAGAATATCTTGTCGTCTTTCTCTAAAAAAGTTGATGAACGTGTACAAAGTAGATGTAAACGTACAGCAATTTTCAAATGTAATTCCTTAATACACTATCATATAATAAGGTAACCAGATTGGATAATTCCTTTGTACACTGTCATATAATAAGGTAACCAGATTGGATAATTCCTTTGTACACTGTCATACAATAAGGTAACCAGATTGGCCAGAATAATTGTGCACGGAATGCGCCGAAACGGAAACGAGGAAATTCGAAGCTGTGGAACGTCGATGGCCAGCGAGCAATTTGTAGAAAAGTTTCTGCAGCAAATACCCCCGATCTATTTCACGTAGATTTAATTGCGTAAAGTTCAAACCAATCGACACGGTCCGTGGTGCTGGCGGAAGAAACCGATGTAAGATTTGTAACGCGGCGTGTTCCGTATCTGCGGCTATCTCAGCGTTTTAATCTTCCTTACACCTCACGAGATGTAATATTGCGTATAACATTCTTCAGCTGGTACACGGGAACAGTATCATCGCATAGCGTGCACCGTGTGTTGCACGAGTTCGCGAACCGAGTCAAGGAAGACGTGGCTCATTTTCAAGATACGGCCGTTGATGGCTGGACTCATTGTCAGTAATTTATGTCGGGGACTGTACACAGGCGAACGGTTAGCCTTGAAGTATAGTATACTATGCTCGGGACCACTGATGCTTTCCACCATCTCGTCATCGTCGTCGCCGCTGGCCCTAGCTTAGCCCGAGCTGAGCCCGAGTTGAGCCCGAGACCGAGCCCGTCGTGCTCCCAACACAGGACAGGCTTTCCATGGCGTATCCATCCGTTCCATTTAACTTCTTTATTCACCGCTCGTTTGTAATATTATGACTTTTTACCGAACCACGTTACTTTTACCACTCGGCACGTGAAAATATGACTCACCAAGTAGGCTACCGACTGCAATAGATTTCGTTCTTACATTTAGCTTCATAGGCAGCCTACTTTCCCCTAACCCCTTGCCGTGCGATTTGCTGCACGGCTGTAATGGTTAAGACTTCTTTATCATCATTTCGCAGAAGAGAATAGGAAACATGTATTTGCTGTATATGTATTCAGTTTCGATATGTGTACATAATTTCTGGCTTTGCTCGCATTTGTAGCGATTGATTTGGAAAAAGTTTTATATGCGAGGATTTGTGAATACGTAGAAATCCAAAGCGAAATATGTACTAGTTTTTGCGAATTAATAAATGGTGCACGTATCTATAAGGGTGAATCCTCAGATTAGAATGATAAAAAAAGTTTGTGTAAGCGTTAGCTACGTGTGACCTGGTTTTACCCTGAGCTACAGCCATTTTTAGTATTTAAATAATTCGCACTACAGATATTATGCCGCAGAAAATGTTGATAAATTTAATTAACCCTGATGTTATATTAAATCTATTTTATTCTGTATTTTTTTTCTTTGTAGTTGCGTTATTCTTTATAACTTTTTGATTCGGTACTGTCACATTTCTTATATTATACAAGCTGCAACCTTACGTGAGAAATATTTAGCGGAACACCGTTTTTAACATACAAAAACCAATAATGGACACCTTTACGAAATTCAGCCAGTCAAGATTAAGATTTATATGTCTGGAGTTACTTCGAGCACAGAATAAATCATAATTAATGGCATTGATTTAAGGATGGTTTTTTTTTATTAGATCCATTTGTGTATAATTATATTCGTAAATATTCTACGAGATTTCTCAAGGATACTTTCTCGCCTTTTTCGACACGTCTTTAGCAACTACATACGTACTGCGTTTTTGTCGATTTTGTAATAAATTGATTTTTCTGTCAAAATAAATTGTGAAATGATTATCGTAAAAAGGGGTTTATGAATTGCCAACCATTTTTTATTTATATTAATATGAAGTAGAATAAATCTCTCGGTAGACTGCAAGCTGCTTTCATAAATCCTTTACCCTTGGAATTATGTACTTGTAAAAAAAATCTTGAACAGTGAAACACTTAACTGTGCCACCGACACTGACTCGTTAACTATTTGTTGTATCATCGACATTTCCGAACGAAAGTTGTTTGGTATCGAGCGGGGCGTACAATCTATTAATAATTAGTTTCTTGTGACCTTCAGGAAGAATAGCTGCGTAATTATTAGTTTTTAATCGCGTGTACTGCAGATTTTATGCATTTATGACAAGAATGGAGAGGTGTAATTTCAATCAGTGAAAACATTAGAAGAATTTAAAAACTATCACATTATTTTCGACATATTAGATATATTAAGGGAAAAAATGAATTTCTATTTCATTCCAGTTTATTGCAATTGAAGTAGAACATTTTTATTTTACATAAAGATCCGCAGTCCATTCATTACCCTTTCGAACGACATCATGATACAAAAATTCAAGGTGACCTTCATAGCTCCGCTCGACACCGAACAGCTTTCGTTTGAAAATGTTGTTTATACAATGAATAGTTTACGAGTAAATTTAGGGGGCACAGTTGAATGACTCACCCTGTATGTTTGTACTTATATACGTTTACGAAACAGCTTGTACATGCCATTATTTTGCACGTGTCGGGCTTGAATGTGGATGTTCCGATCAGTTACGATGTAAGATGGGTATTGATCCACGACGACGATGTGCGATGTGTACATATACATACGCCAACGTTCTTGTGTTTTTCTTGAGAGACTTCCTCAAATACCATTTAAGTTTAAAGAGGGAGAATCCATTGTTGAGAAGGAAATGTTGTGGGATCCATATTGTCTACGTAGTCGCCTTGCAACGAAAATGTAATAAATTTTTAGAAAGGATTTATTCTATTTTACGACGAATAAGTTTAAAATAATGGGATTTGAACGCGCTTGTAGAATGTGATAAGAAGATATTGCTCTGATTTATATGTTACAGCTATTAATAAATTATATAATCATTGTTCAATAATTTTTTGATTGTTCATTCATTTCACAGTTTTTTTTTTCACAATACAGTGGGCAGAAAACTGAAAGTACGTTTCTGTCGAAAATACAGTATATTCAGGCCTCTGTAGAAGTACTGACAAATTTTTCTTCCAACTGAATCCACAACAGATTCGAAGATTGAAGCCTCCCATTTACAAAGAGTCTTTGATATTCGATTTACGATTTTTTATGACCGATTTATCAAACTTTGAATGAAAGGTGTGCCGCTATCTTCATAGTAATACATATAAGTTGATAAGGTACACCGTGTCAGTCGCACACGCCCAAACTTGTACTAATTTTTGTTTTATAAAACAGCCAAAAAATATCGAAGATCGAGTTCGGAGGACCCGTTGTAAAGGGGGATCGTCAATCTTCAAATCTGTAATATATTCTTTCAGAAAATTTTGTGTTTGATGTTTTTATAGACGATTTAATTTGTAGAATGTGTACTCGACGCGCGTCCCGTTTCAAGCTTTGAATTGAGTCATTTCCAAAATGTCCAAATCGGACATTTAGCGTTCAAAGTCTTTCTGGATCCATGTATAGGTAGCAAGGCGCAGACACTGTATTTGGATGGATTTTTACCTGACCATGACACGTGAAAGGATTTGACGAGTCATTTCCTTAAATTACCACTGTGTTACTTGAATCACGATTTCAAACGTGTCGAATGAATACGAATTAATTTGTCCTTTGCTACAGCGATGACCGAAATAGCATTATTATCACACGGAGTAAGTGGAATTTATAATAACTTCGTAATTACAACGTAACTGTCAAGCAACAGCTGGCAGATCATGCAATGAATGATAAAATAATGCGCGCAAATGGTTTATCGTCGAAGTTACACGAAAGTTTTGATAAAATTTAAACTCCACCAAAATAACCGTGTTTAACGGTGCATGTTTTGCGCTTTGATGGAGAAACAGAGTGTAATCATGTAGTGTAATCATATAGTCAATCATGTAGTATAGTTATGTACGGAGAAGACATTATTTGTCGTTGATATGTTCCTCAGTGTGGATAGACATACTATCTCGGTGAAAACGAAATTACCCATGCGTGGTTAGTAAATATGTAATAATAATTCCGGCCGTTTCACATCACTAATGAGTATACCTTGATAAAAAGCTGAAATAAACTTGTAATTACGGACGAGATGTACAGGGATTCGCCGCAGTTTTTTCGAATCAAAAAGCAGATACCATTTGGAAGAAATAACTCGTATGAATGTTGCCAACCGTGTCATACGTAACGATGTGTTTTCAATATCGTAGTTAATTACCATTTCGAAAAAATTCCCGCATTATTCCTGCTGTAATCAGTTTTGGCTCGATTACACAAGTGTTTTATTTACAAAGATCATTCTTCCCGCGATAAATTAAATGTTTATTTACGGTGCGGCACGTTGACGAGATAAACGATTGGATAAAAGACATTTCCAAACCTTTCTTGTTCACAAATGATGAATGGAATGAAAAATATTCTGTTCGAAGTTCGCTCATTTATTACGTGTTTACTACGAAACTTGTGTGCAAATCGAAATGAAATAAGATCATCATCAAAAGTTGCAAACTCAAATATGGATTCGTTAGAAATTGTCCTGCGACATGGACGAGTCGATCGACTTCGAGTAAGTCCTGCAGGAAAGGAGATTTTCTACGAGGCTACGCTTCGTTCGCAGAACTCGTGGAAAAAGGTGCACAACTTGTTAGATTAGCGAGTTCTGCGAAGTTCTTTACGCAAAGAAAAAACTGCTTTTCTGATTATTATCAATGAATGAAATTATTTTTTAAATAACTTGGGACACAGGGGCATTTTTGTAACGTTACGAACTAAAATATTCATTTCACTATGTTTGTTATCTAATTTGGTTGGTTATTTTCGTTTAGAGGATCGTTCCAACCTTAATTCGGGAACATTGTATTTTAATTCCACACAGTGTTTTTTTTACGCGTAGTTCCGTTGGTTATTTCGGTTTACTGCGAGGCTAGTTCCAAGCTTAATGCAGGAATATTTTATTCAGAGTTCTTTTTACGCTTCAACAGCCGTTGGTGTGTTATAAACCCATGTGCATTCTGGGAGTTAAGACCCCAGGATTCAGGAGGGTTCCTGGAATTAGCAGGTGAAGGGTCTTTGTGCTCTTGCCTGCTCGCCCCACGCATCCACTACTACCGTGGAGTTCATAAATTTTTCCAAAACCCGTCCCAAACATTCTAATTGGCGTTAACACGTCCCCATTCTATAACACAATGGTTCAACAATCTTAATTCTCAGCAAGGAAAATCTTCTTTCCGAGGGACATTCTCGTCAAAAACTTCTGTTTAGCATTATAATGACTAGACTGCAGACCTTTATGCAAAATTGTACGTACCCATTTTCGTCATAAATGCATAAAATCCGCAGTCTAATAATAACTCTTCAGTCCTCTGAAAACTCTTTTCTAATTAATATTATTACACTTAAACATACTGGTGTATTATTTTCAACGGACTAAAATGATTAAGAGAAAAATTGCATAATCTCGGCAGCGAATACATAATCAGAATTGCTTCTATGGAATTATTGCATGTACATTGAATATTTCATCTCAATTTTACTTCGATCTAAACGTATTCAATTAAATTCATTGACAGGTAAAATAGATTTCTGTTCAGCTTCAGTCTTCGCAGTTTACGCGGAGGAGATTCTCCTTTTCTTTTTTTAAAAAGAGATGCTATCTACTGATGATAAACGATCCTTTCACAGGCAAGTCTCGTATCGAATTTATACACAGTACGACGCGAATGCATTTTTCTTCATACAGTTGACAGATAAACAACCAAAAGAGATTTTTCCAATAGCCTTCCCCTATCGAAATTAGAATTTGTTTATGATCAATGATCCGAAACTAGATTTAAATTAGCCATTGAAAACTTTTCACCGAACACTTTTTTTTAAAGCTATCCAATTTTTACATTTACATTTTTCTATTATGTAATAAGGAAACCTATTATGTAATAGGATTTTCAATAATTGTGCTGTACCAAATGAAAGCATAGAAATTTTCTTTTACATTGCAATATTAAATGAAACTATTAGACGTCGTTATTGTGGGTGGCTTGTTAGTTTACACATGTTAAAAACTGTTTAGCCATGTAGTCATTTTTCAAAATTATCTTCCACGCCTTTGAACGTGTGCAATTCCGGCCTGAAACCGTGGCCGGCATGTGAGAGACTACACGAAAGACGTAACTCGTAACCGTGCGACCGATGCGCTAAATCCGAGTACAATTTAATGCCGGTTGGAGTGCGCCATTGTTCAGAATCGCAGAGGTTGAATAGGAAGGGACATTTTACCCGTTGGTGCCGATCCATAGAACCGAAATTGTTTTCGATACTGTACGCGCCTCGTTATCCATTCAGACACTGTCGCGAGCCTCTCGTTTCCTATCAAGCCCGGGAGAAAGGGAGAGAAAGAGAAAAAGAGATATTAATGGTCGTCGACGTTGACGTGGAGTTGGATGAGGTATCGAGCAGCCGAAGGATTTCGAAAGGAAAGTTCGAGATTGAACCGACCTAGCAGGCGTGATCGTGACATTGGGATCTCCTGTTTACGATCCTGATTTATCTTTCCGATCGTCCCGTAATCGCGAATCTCACTGTACCGCAAACGCTAACAATAAGTTTCTGATTATCCTCCATCCGGAGTCGACAGATTAAGACTTCTGTCGTTCACTGTACCTATTCACTCTTCATTCTCATTTCGCATTCAATTTTGTACTGAAACGAATATTCAACGCTAACCGTACCACGCGACCGGTTTCACATTTCTTCTTTTATAATTATTTCAATGATAAAAATGCTCTCATTAAAAATTATTAAATAAATTTCTTCATTCGAGCACACATTGTTACGAAGATTGGGAGAGATCAGAATAAATTCAGCCTTGTAATTTCCAGTGTTAATATGTTAATATTTAGTAATGTTAGTAACTGTGGATAATATACCGGTTAAGATATTAAAGATCGATCGAGAAATACGCCGAACATAACCGAGTTGTTGACTGGGTGCAAAAGGCAGTGAATAAACTGACAAAAAGAGAATGCAAAGCGAGGTAGGTATAAAGTTGAATATAAAGAATGAAAGAACCGGTATTTCTCGATTACCGAGTAAAGAAGAAAATGAAACGAGATCGAACTAAACTCTAGAAGCACACTACTACACCTGCGGAAAAGCGGGCGGCACACGTTTTCGTGATCAGGTATTCGCGACGTCGATTTTACTATTCAGCATGAACGCATGATGGACGTCGACCGCGTGCAGTAAAACTCGCGACGCGTATACTTGGCGTGCAACGACGTTACTCGCGGCTAGGCGCAAGGCTAAAGTCAAAGGGAAAAAGAAACGAGTCGAAACAACTGTACAGCCACGAATTCCGTCGGACGCCGCACCGCGCCAGAAATGTCTGTAACGTGTTTCAGTTCACCCGATGAAAACCGATTCGGCACACAACCCCCGGCAACCCCTGTCTCGAGCGTGTACACGCGTCCAAGTAGGCGCCTAGATAATAACACGAGAGAGCAAGTGAAAGAGTGAGAGAGAGAGAGAGAGAGCATACTGGCCTGCGTTCGTAGAAACTTTCCCCCGAGTTCCGATCGAAGTTACATGCACACGTGGCTGAGCAGTTAACAATTTGTAAGTCCACTTTATCGGCCACGGACTCCGTATCTATCAACAACGCCGGCTACTAATCGGATCTCAATCACCCCTGAATTCCGATCCACCGTGGAAATTGGAATACTTCCAGGGTGACCAGGTAGTTCGAACCAGCCCTAGTAGTACAGAAATTTTGGGATATATATTTTTTTCGAATATTGGAAAAATATTGTTTAGAATGAATATGAATAATGTATGTTTAGAAAATATAAGCTAAATATTCAGAGTTCCAAAAAAATTTGGAACCAATATTTTATTCATAATATGAAAGGTGTGTATGTCTTCCAGCATATATTCCGCAACAAATATTTTTCCATAATAAACATAAAATATTTCCTGCATATTTAAAAAATATTGTCTATTTCCAATTACATAAAGATTTATTTTATAATAAGAAAAAAATAAATAATCTCTCTCCCATCTTTCATTTGATCAAATAATTCGTACTCTCCAAAACTGCAGACACACTGTATTATAATAATAATTATTATTTCCTTATTCACCTCTTCTCGAGGTGAAACCTTTGATTATTTTATATGTATGTAAAATGTGAAGATGAAGATTCATCAATCAAGCATTGAAATCGTATGGCAGCACTTAACCTAAATAGTCTAACCATTTTCTGTCTCATATATTGTCTACAATTGACAACTCTAAATGGAAATAGCCTTTTACCACTTTAATAAGTTTTCCAATAATTGTGCAGTACTAAAAGGAAGCTTAAAAATCTTTCACATAATAATCCCAATAAATTAGATAGCTGAGGTGACTTGAAATTGCTATTGCAGATGAAAGATTCATTAAAAATTCCATGGACATTGAAAAATTATGGAATAATTGCCGGTAAATAATGTGTTAAGTGTTCATTTACTGAGCAAGTCAGCCTATCGACATTCTACTGTTTTACATAAAATTGTAAGATAGAGAGCCGAACGTGTAAATACATTTTCGATGCAGCGTGACTGATGAAAAATGAGACGGAAAAGTGCTAGATTTTGCCGAGTGATTTGGCAGCGGCTTGAAATTCTATGGCATGGAAATAGTGAGCCGATAGGAGGATTAGGCAGAAAAGAGCGAGCGTGAACTCGCGAATAAGAGGAGAAATACAGGAGGACGGTGTACCGTTAGGCGTACTTACGGCTGTTGCGGGGCCGTTTCCGGTCTTTTACCGCGGTTGACGGTCCAGAGAAAGATAGTCTTCGCGCTTCGGTAGGAATGCCTCGTGTTTGTGTTAAATCACCTGTGGATCGAATAATCGATCTTCCCTTTCCTGCCGAGAATGTACCTGCCTCGAGAAGGATGTTTTCCTGCTTATAATGAGCTTTACGTAAGAGCAACAGTTCCTCCGCATTTCCAGCCGTTTTATTTCATATACCGGAGAACGCGCCGCGCGCCATGTTTCACCTAATGCATACACAGATATATTTGCATAAGCTTTTTCCAGCCCTTTCTTAGACCGAAAGTGTAATTATCGGACGCGTAGTTCGTTACGGCCAGACAAATTAAAGACGACGCCCGAGGTGAGAATATTTTAGACATTAAATTTAATGTCCCGACCAGCGTGTTCCGACGGAATGAACAGCTTTCGTTGCTCTTAAATAATTCTAATTTTTAAATTGTTAATTACTTCGTTTGCATCGTCAAGTACGACTGGCCAGGCGATTTTTCTTCATTTGTGCGATCATTAGGTTGACAAGCCACTCGGGCTTGCAAATTAACTATTAGTTACCCGACACATTTTGTGGATTAAAACATATGGCTGTTAGTAGGGATGAAGAAGCATTATTATTATTTCTTTCGCACATTAGTTTACAGTTTTATTTCTACAATTTTACAGTATACCCATTAGTTTTTAACACTTCATAAACCGGGAGCCTATTAACACGGTTTTCAATAATTGGGCCTCAAATCAACAGAAAATGAATATTAATTCAGTTGCCAATTTTGTCCTGAAATCTTGTCCTGAATAGGATAGAACACTGTTCGTCCGGTCGAAACTAGCGATAGCTTTAGCGAAGAAGCGAAACGTTTTTAGTTTTATGTTCTTCTCGCTTGTCTTTGCAAATAACAGAGAATTGAACGAAACAGATGTGCGCGCGGCTTTCAAATAAATGGCCGAATCGATAAAAATTTGTGACCGCTTCCGACACCGGTAAAAAACGGCCAGAAACTAATGATAAAGGAGAAACGCCTGTCGAATAAATCAGTTTTGGACGTCTGGGAAGAGTGGTTTGAGAAATAAACCGGTTTGCAGATAAACAGTTTCTTTTTTTTCGAAAATTCGCGCAAACGCCGAGGGATCTCCATCAATTTTTATCATTCGAAGCGCGATGGCCGGTATACCCACAGGTGATATCGATTATTTCGTTATTGCTTTCGATAATCTTTAACGACTCATTTACTTCTTACGGCCTAGCGGATATGCATAACGTCGCGATCTTAACGAGACAAGCTGTGTTCGCTGTTTAGACTCGACCAGCGAGAAAGTTCGCCATTCTCCTTAAGGAAGAGCGTACTTCACGAAGTTGTCCGGCTATTTATACGAAGCGAGGCTTCGATGGTTTGAAGAATAGACTTATTTTTCCCTCCACTTTAATTAGGTACAGGATACATCTGGCTCAGCCGTAAATAACTTCCGCCGGGGGTATGGAAATTGCTGAATAATAATTAAATGGTAGTTACGTAAAAAATATTGAAATTCAGCACTAATCACTGTCTTCGATAACGATTGAGAGCGTGTTATCAATTATCGATCAGTTTAAGGCACAAATAGACAAACCTCTAAAAGAAATGTACAGGGTGTTCCAAAAATGTATTTTCTGCGTTCATTTCAAGTAATTTTGTCCTTTGCGAAAATGCTGTGCGCAGCTTTCTTAAGGAGTTATGTATTTATTACTAGACTGCTGGTCTTTCAGCAAAATAAAAATTGTTCTTGCCAACTGTCACGAACAGGAGCCGAAAAAACATTTCTTTCATCCTTTAATAATGTTTATCAGCTGCAACTGAATTAAAGCTGAATAAGATTGAGCCGAGAAAGTGAATTCATGAAAGTACAAGTTGCTATAAAATGTGTTTATGATACATTTATTCGAATTCAGTATTTATTCATAACTAACTGGTATCATTTGGATCGCGACTGAGTTAAACAGAATGGAACACGTTCAACGAATAATCCAGAAGGATACAGGATCGGCGGAAGCCTCAGAAATCCACACGGAGAGTTAATATATTCACCGCTTTCGAATAAATTTTTTCTCCGCAGAACCTGGCTCCCGAAACGCGGTTGATACCGATGCGATAGTGGTTTCGGGACACAGAAGTGAAAGGTGTGCCATTAAATCGAGACGCATAATTGCGGCTTCTTAACGATATTCCGTCGAAATTGGGTCATTTTGGTCATTCTGACGAGTGGCGACTACGATTAATTACTGATAATAATGCGCTATAATATACTTACTTATTACTTATACTTTTGATTCAGACATCCCCGTCCACTCTCAGTTAACATATCAAATGCAATCGAAGCACTTCAATTTATCGTGCAAAGCTCGGCAAAAATAATTTAGACATCTAATTATTAATTACAGCAAGTAAAATCTCTTTTATGCTCGTTGCGCAGGAGAATAATCTGCGCTCATCTCGCATTTAAATAGCACGCGTCTGTTGGTTCGGCCGCGATCTACTTGAACAAGGCAGATTAAGGAATTTCATGGACTGTTAACTGTAACTTCTTTCTCCGAGTCTCATTGATCTCGATCCAAGGGAGAGAAGTTTGAACCATTGAGAGGCAAGAGAGCGGAAAGAATACGTGCAACGCCAACGGGCAGAAACTGTAGCTAAATAATTTCAGCCCGCGGTCCACACGGTCAGCCGTTCAGCGCCGGAGAAAGACCAGGTATAAAAGGATAGGGGATTCCTTTTGAAAAAATCCTGAATGGAGATGTAGGCTCCGCATTTGCGGAGTACTTTGAACGAGAATCTCAGGGAGAAGAAACGACGGCCGCAAGGCCTCGATTCCTGCAACGATTTCGGAACCTCTTATATTTTCTCCTCTCCTCCTCCCTGTTCTTTCTCGATCTGCCTCCACTTATCTCCCCGTTGTCTCGCGTCATTTCTTTCTGTTTCACCTTCCCACTCTTCCAACCATTTATTTTTCTTTTCATTTTCTCACAGGTATTTTTACCTACCTCCGTTTTTCTTCAATACCGTTTCGCCTTTTGTTTCTCGTCTGCGTTTTCAAACTCTTTCTCTCTCTCCTCTAATGCTCTCCCTTCTCCCCTCTCCCCGTGCCCCTATCTTTGTTCTCGGTCTCTGTCACTCTCTCTCTCGGTTTCTCTCGCCCCTACTCTTTCCACTCAGGTAGGAGACAGCCAAGCATATATGCCAGCTGCCAGTTCTACCCCCCTTTTCATATGTCGTGTTGCACTCCCTCTATCCCGACTAGCTTCCCTTTCGTTCCTTCTCTTTTTTTTTTTCAATTTGTCTCCCTGTAACCCCTCCATTCCACCGGTTTAACGGCTGCACACGCGTCAGATCACGCTGCTGCACCCCTGGCTGCAAGGAGCGTCGAGTGCTTCGGATTGTAAAGCAGCTGATTTTTGCGCGCTCGTTTCTGTCCTCTTTTTTCCCCCTCTCTCTCGCTCTCTCCATGCTTCTGTTTTTCCCCGTTTTGTTTAATTCCTTCCATGCGCGCGTGTCAAACGTCACGGATGCTTTCGGAAAGTAGGTTAACAAGAAATTGTTTAACACTAACTGCATCACAATCGATCGAATGATTTCTGTTTCGCATTTTCTATTTTGTAATTACTGATATTACAAAAGATATTTAGAAATACATATTGTTAGAAGAATTGTGCGAAATCTATGTAAATTCGACGCGAAATTGCAAATATATACAATTTATTTAAATTTAACTTAATTAATCTCACATTAATTTTTAAATTTTATTTTATTTAAAATTTTTAATTTAACACAGTTACCTATAATACCTATAATACAGTTATCCTATAATACCCGGAGAGGGTGGAAAAAGAATTGCTCGAAATAAATCGTACAATTAGCGTTGCAGAATGTGAAGCTGTCAGAAATATGTTATCTGAAGCTCGCGGCGTATAATTTTAAGAGGGAAGTGATTAAAGTCCCACTTTTGGAAACGTTCGATATCAAGTTGCTCGACCGCAGCTGACGAAAAATGTACGAGCGGTTAAAATCAGCTTTAAGAATATTACATCAAGAACGGTGTGTGTAGGTATTTATAAATAGCAGAACTTTTTTATACGGAGATAGAGAGAGAGAGAGAGAGAGATCGCACTAAAGGAGTCAAGTGGGATCTTGTAGATGCGAGAGAGCGCCACGATGGAAACACCATGGTTACTCTAGTGGGAAAGACCTAGCGACGAGATTAAATTCCATCGACTATTGTACAAACAGAAAAACATGTTTCCTTACGATCGAACGGCCGATCGAGGCGCTCATACCTTAAAGCAACACACCGAACGATGTTGTTATTACTTTATACGACGCATTAATAAAAGAAAGGTTTTCCGCCTCGGAGACACGTGAAGTTCAGTCTTCTAGACTTGACCAGCGTCCACCGCGCACCGGCGTGCGTTAGGTTACTGCTTCGCGAAGGTATGCTCCATATTCGTGACGTTTTGTCAGCGATGAAGTAGCCCTTCTCTCTGCAAACAGATCACGTACATACCAACGCAGCCCTGTAATAAGAAGGTGAAAGGAGCCTTTATCGCTCGCGGAGCAGAACGAAAATGGATACGGTTTTAATGTTACTTTAGACGTATGTATTACGACGCATTGACAAATGCTGGAGGAATCCCGACAACGATTTATCGCAATTTTCATCTTTTTGTTATGTTGTCGTTGACGTTCACTATATTATACTTTGTCGTGGTTAGGCCGATGTGTAGCGATTTTCTTCTGAACAATGTTGTGCTTCCTTGCAAGGGAAGATTCCTTTGCGAAGATGTTCTCAGCGGCTTTGTTAAGGAATTATTAATGAAAAACACGGACCAATCAGAGCTCGGCTACAGCGGACGGATTCCAGCGCGGCGAAAGGTCCCGCTAAGCGTGACGTTGGCATTGACCGAGCCGATACTCGGCCGTTGTTGCCGCGTTCTGATTGGCCCGTGTTTTTCGTTGATAATTCCTTAACGAAGCCGCGGAGAACATTTTCGCAAAGGAGAAAGTCACAACGTTTTTGGTACATCTGTATAATTATTTTTGTAGTAACTCGCACATTATGTACGAGAGAATAACTTTCCAGTAGTTGAACCAAACGACTTGGAAGTTAAAAGGATTAGTTCAACAGATGACATGGACAAGAAATTTTCAAAATTCATTATCCTATTTTGCCTGTGAAACAAGATTTCAACAGAGAGAAACAAGAAAATGTTCTCATTGGTTCTGAGGCGTCCTCACCCGTCTGCAGAAGGTTAAGTTTTCGTCAGAATGATGAAACTACTTCGATCTTGTAGGATTTTTGAAGGGTTCGGCAATGATAACAAGAATTTCGCTTATTTTCCACCGCGTTCGAATAGTCGTCTAAACATCTCTTGCATCGTTAAGGAGAAAGGGGACATTTAGGCGCCTTCCTTCAATTAGCCTACCCCGGAAGTCATAGCGGAGTAGTACCTCCATTTCAATCAGTGCATTTTCTATCAAGCTTGTGATTGCCGGTTTCCAAGCGACCGTTCCTAGCGACTATGATCATCCGCTCGTGGCGGTGTCGTGGCTGTTTTGATCGCTCGCTGGTTGTTGATGCTCCCGATGCAACAGTGTTGGTAGCACCGACATTAATGCGGTATGCGCTCGTGTTCCAATACATATTTAACTACTGTATAATTCTGTAACGATACCTTCTATATTTCCCACTACAGTACAGGAAATGTTATTATAATAGCGGGCTTCTCGATGAATGTTGTTATTACACCGCGGATCTTTATGCAAAATAGAAAATGTTTGCATTGATCGCAAGACACAGGAGCCAAATGAAAAGTCTTCTTTTAATTATGTTATTAAGGTGAAACTAATACACTGTTGGGCCTAAAACTTTTTAGTCCCGCCACTGTTTTAAATTGTACGTACCCCTTTTTGTCACAAATGCATAAAACCGCAGTCTAGTTATTATAATAATGTACTGTCGACTAAACAGCTCCACCGACGATTTAAGTAGGATCACCCGTTCCATTTTCACTCTCGCCGTACGGGCAAGTACCGCTGATTACGTAATGAACTCAAGTAAGGAATACTCGAGAGAAAAACATTGTTTGCGTTCAGAAGAGCTGAATCCGCTTTCTTTAAAATCTCGATCCAACGGGAGATCCCAGCCCCGAGTATCGCTCTCAGCGTTGTGATAAATCGTGCCAAACATCTGGCGGTTTAGACGGAAGCCTCGGTACAACAAGTGCATCGAACACTTACAACTTACATTTACATACCGGGTGTGGCCGAAAGATATACGGTGTTTCCGTTTTATATTTCCAGAGTAAATTCCCAGAAAAAACGCTTTAGATAGAAGTTTTACGGTTTCGCGAGGGGCACATCGAGCTATTTATTATTTATCGGATGCCAATTTACGCACTCACAATTCACCTACACACGCCTTTTCAAGGTGAGCTCAAGGTCAAATAAACAACAGCTCTTGAAAAGAAATTTTCGGTTACTTATAATCCTTATTTGTAACCAATAAGATTCAGATGTACCGATCGCCGCTTTTACGAAAGTTAGGATAAATGATACTAAAGGATTAATAAAGCAAGTGATTAATGCGACTGATATTAGCTGTTCGGTGGTTAGCGATTGGCTAATTCTGCGCGGTGAAATGGCTAATTTCAGTCACGCGGTCGGATATATGTTTTAGTCGTAAAATGCTCGAAACATCTCAGACGCGACGTACATTTCCCTCGCACCATTTCTCATTCGCATAACTTTACGCGTAAACACGCGCACAGTCAGGTAGGCGCGCGCTGCTGCGCGGCGTGGGACGGTGTCTCGAGATCGGAGTGGAGTAGACCAAACGGAATGAAGAAGCCGCGTGTTCGTAGGTCAGACAGCCGCTGACTGAACTCGATAATGCATCGTGTATTTATTAGGAGTACGTAATACGGCGGGAAGATCCATTTCTGGGGTGGATATGCAGGGGCATAAATAGTGTAGTAGTCAGGGAACAGTGGTGGCTCACTTGTTATCCCGTACGGGGAAGAATACGGGCTGGCTCAGCAGGCCCCTCGCCCCCGAACGTTCGATTTGCTTAAGCACCCTGGAGCGATCACGCGTCCTCCATGGCACATCAGTTTAAATTCAGCTGGCGGTCAGGATGGGGTGGGAGCCTGCGATTACCCAGCGGCTATGTACCTATACGTTAACACACGGGGGCACAACCGCCGGGGGACGTGTGCAAGGTACTAGGGATTCGACCGTATGAATATTCAGGGCTTGCCTTCGCGGCGATGAAAATTCGATTGCCCCGCAGCTACGGCGTCTGACGACGATGATGGTCGACGGAGAAGGGGACATGTAACACCATTGCCATCGCCACCACCGTCACCACCACCACCACCACCACCGCCGCCGTCACCCACGCTACACCACTGTCGCACTGTCGACGTCGCCACCATTTCACCCCCTGCTATCGTCTTCGACTGTGCTTCCGCCCGTGGAAATCGTGCACCGGCGATCGATGACAATCGTCCGCAGGCGTGAGGTACTTTGAACCAGCCGGCTCTCACCTACGCTGACGTATATACAAGCATAGGCGGCGCCTTCCACTATGCGATCGCACAGAGAAGACGCCTCCTCCACCGCCCACGCCACGCCACGGCCGGATAAGCCAACGACGGAAATTGGAAGACTAGGAAGTTATGATGCGTTTGTTCCGTGAGATCGTCAGAATTGAATTTTCCTTATCGCGGGATAGAGGCCGGGGATCGAACTAACAGGTTCCTCGATATACATGTATACATGCATAGGTGTAAGGCGGATGACATTCCTGTGCTCCCAGGGAGCGCATGCACAATACCCTGACAAAGATTGATTAGTTGAGGGAAACATCGTCACTCGAGGTATTCCGTTAATAAATAACACGGTTTAAACGGCGCAGGTGTAGCGTTATGGATAAAATATGTAGGCTAACGACGACCCACAGTAGTCCGGATGTCGATGTTATTACTGATTCAATACACATCGGCTCAATCTGTATTGGGAATCAAGCTGTATTGCTTCCTAACGGTTTATGGGCCTTGAGAATAAAGTGAATGGAATCGGATAAATATTTTAGCTCGTATGAATATCTAAAGTTGAGCGTTTCGGATTTAGAGTTGAGCTACTTTCGTCGAGATGGTCCGATTAGTTTCTTTCTTATTTTCTTTTCTATTAGGTGTGCAAATAAGTTCTTACTATACGCTGTTGTGAGCGTTGCGACCATTTTTGCAGAAGATATAATATCAGGACTGTTTGCTCTATTAAGATACTGTCGACGAGTAACTTTGTTATCAATTTAGATTTTCACTGGGATCGTATAACGGAAATATTGCCGTTCGTTATTACTAGATTGCGGATCTGCATGCAAAATAAAATTTTTACACATCAATTACGATCTACAGAAGCCAAGTAGCAATTTATTCTGCAGTGAAATCCGTGATACCGATTAGTAAAAGAAGGAATACACTTTTCTCAAAAAACGAATCCTCCCAGGCAATTTCGTTATTATCGATTTTCTTTTTATATCGGGCTACAGAATTTGCCTGACCCCATTTGACCCCGGAATCTTCGGACCACGTATTTTCCATTTCATTTAATCTGCTCCATATTGCGCAAAATGATTAAATAAAAAGTAATTTTGACAAGAATAATATTTTCAAACTTTAGTTCACCAAACAATTTAAGTTTTCAAGTTGTCTTTCAGAAACTTTAGACTACTTTCAAACGCAGCATTATCTTCGCTGAACTGTCAACTTCCAAATGAACAAAGTCACGGTGTCAGCCGTTTGTTTATAAACGAATGTTTTACATGGTGTAAAATTCGTTATACATTTACGTATTCGTCGAGATATTGCGATGACATATGTGACGTGCTGTTCTATATTGCTATTATCACTCTATGTCAGAAATTATTAAAACGGTCAAAATGTTAACAAGACAGAGCTGTATGTAATATTTTTGTTTGACAATGCCGACCTCCATTTGCAGAAATGAAGTCGTCGACATGAGAAATATTAAATTCTGCACCGTCTGGCATTTTTTCGAAAATACTCATCTATTGGAGACCCAGCAGTCTCCGTTAATATACAACCAATTATAATAACTATTTCCAAGAGCAACATTCACTTTATTTGCAAAACAATTCAGTAATTATAAATCCACAAGAGGCAGATATATCAATTTATTTTCGCATGATGTTTGGCAACTGCTAGTTGCAGAAATAAATACGACGCAACAATGGCGTAACCGTTAATAACAATTTTAATTAAGGACCACTTTAATCTCGTTGTGGTACAGCAATGGTAAAAACCGTGGTGATTCAAAATGTTGTTTACAATCTATTTAAACAATCGATCCGGTATAATTAATTACAAAACCGAAGGAGAAAGATATTGGTAAATAATGAACAGACAAACGAGTTCGCTCATCCGATGTTATTATTCAACCGAGTTTACAAACGGACGCGTTTAATCTACATCCCGCGATTCCCAAGTAAGGTATCGATAACGCGCGCCTCGTAATCTGCGGTATAATGTAGTTGCGAGGAATTAATACTTTAAACGATTGGAAACGCGAGATCGCGCGCGTAATATGTACGAAGCAGCGCACGGTGTCCGGGCGGCCGAATGCTTGTTCTAATTATAATTTTTGTTAAATTTCATTAACCCCTGCCCTACGATCTATTTAACGGTTTCAGTGATTAGAACTTTCTTTGTAGTTCGTAATTTCCTAAAGAAGGAGAAAATGTATATCTATTGTATGCCTACACATTCCCCAATGAAAAAAAAAAAAAAAAGAATTTCATCTCGATTTAAAGAAAATTAGTAACATACATATTTGCTAGACTCTGTTCAAAATCTTCATCGCGAGTCTGACACGATATTGTAGGGCAAGGGGTTAACATTTTCGGCGTTACTAGACATTTAGAAAGTAATGTAGATGCATTAAATACCGATATGAGCTAGATCGGCGGCCCGGGTCATTGCGCAGCGTGGCGTTTGCGGTCGTAAACCGTCGCAGTTAGAAGAAACACGATAAAGCATATTTTAGTGTTGCGAATCGGTTAGGGAGGGAGATTCGTCGATTGCTAGTCAGTTCTCGTTGTATGCCCTCGCTGAGGGGCGACGCGTGTTCTGTTCGGTATGTAGTATGTATTCGTGGATCCAGGGTGCAAGCCTGCAGCAGGGACACCTGGCGTACATACACGTGCGTCGGACGTGTGTGCGAGCAACGTGCGCAACGTGCTGTGATAATAATTTGAGGGTCAATCCAAACCCCGAAACGTTTTGAATTAGAATGCGACGGAAAATTCACGGCAACTATTTCGACGAACTTGTTCCGATCACGTCGCGTACATTTCCCGCGCGAAACGCGTTCGCATATGAGGCTCACGGAACACAGTGTATCTAGGTTGATGGACAGTATCACGCGGTGTCAAGATAACCGCGTGCTATAATTGGTAACAGGGATAAGGGAAGGATCTGATTCCGAGACGCCTAAATCCTTACCCCAGGCTGGGGGAGCTTACACGACCGTGTCTCGGTGATCTATCTACTGCAACTAAGAAAATATGTCATTGGCCAAAGATTATAGATCATGCGCTGCTCTTGGGAATTTATGGTCATGCAAATGCCCGTGACGCCAAGACAGTCAAAAACCATGCAGTTTTTATGAATAATAAATTCACCTTGTAGAACGTTGGGAGATAACGGTGGCGATTATTTTCAAATCGAGCACACGAATTTTTCCCATCACCTAATGCGTGCGGACCCGTTCATGTAGGAGACATCAATCTTTAACCGGGTTCGGAAGGTTTGTCTTTATCGCGACATGCTCGATTAGACCGAATTTTATTAGGATATTTTCAGGAACGCAGACGAATTAAAAATAGCACCCTCTATATTAACCCTTTGCAGTCGGAGCTACTTATAATATTTTAACTTGAAAATTAAACATTTCTTCCAACGATTTTTTTCACTTTATGGATATGGATAAATGTGTAGTAATCGATTGGATACGTTCGTTCGGAATCAACCAGTTTTCAATCACTTTTTATTGTGCAATGTGAGAATAGTGTTAAAATGCTCAATAATTAAACATATTTTGAGAAATTCTCTTAATGGACTACATCTAGAAAGATAAAAAATGGGTTTCATTGAAAAATCTAAATGTGACCTTCACGATTGGAACACATTTTTACATCTCTGATATTTATAGAAATAATCAGGTGTGCATGGGAAAATACTGTATGTGACCGACGTAGCGGTCATTGTTAAATGAAAATTATAAATTTAATAAAAAAAAGAAAATGTTCTATTTATTTCGCTACGAGCTAAGTTTCCGAGTTTAATTTGAAAGGAAAACATTCTCAGAGCTTGCCGACGCGCCGCGACGGTCATCGGAGGTGTTGTGACACTAAATGAGATTCTAAGAATCAGCGTCTCCGAATAAGGATACGCTATACAAGGGGCTTAAGCCCTGTGGCAAGTTTATCCATGTCTCGTCGCATGAACCGTTGCCACCGCCCGATAAGCTACTTTGCTACTTTTTTCCCCGGTAAGAACATTATAGAGAGTGGCTAACACTGGAGGCTCCGCCGCTCCGAGCTCTGTTAATCATGCATTCCGAAAAATTTCGCGGAAACTTGCCGGTTCCTGTAAACAGGATTTGACCGTGGATGGATCGGGATCGAGAAAAGTTTGCGTTGGTTCTTCCCGGAAGAGAGTCTCTGACGTTGTAGGTACTGGGCTATCTACGAAACTCATACCTATAGATTACCGCAGCCCTGTGTATCCATTTATCGCATCGCACGCCGGTTGCAATCTTCTCGTCATTCGTTTATCGGATTGCGAGCCGGTGCCGGGAACGAGAAATATCGATTCGATGTCGCTGTCGTGATAGAATGAATTTTGTACGGTGACGCGAGGTAAACGAGGGAGAAAGAAAGCGCGCAAGGTGGAATGGCCCGGGAATGTCGGGATTGAGGCAAAGGTAAAAGACGAGAGCGAGCTCGAAGGCGGTGGCTGCGCGATTTCGATAGCTCTCTTTCGAATAGCGCTAGACCGTCGAAATTGCTTCGCAGGAACGTAGAAGGCAGGTCCAGTTCCGCGGGCAGATCTGATCCCGTGTGGGCTGCGCGACCGTATTACACACTTAGAAAATAAAAAAGAAACCAGGCTCGCCGTTCAAGCGTGTCTTCTCGAGGAATCAACTGAGGAAACGCGATTATAATCCTGGGTATAGCCTCCCGTACACGCGCTAATACACTTACCAGATGATCCACTTTACATAGTTTCGGTAAATTGTGGCTGATAATACTTGTAGTTTGCGAAGATTGATGCGTCTCTCCGAGATGAATGTTGTTCGGTGTTACCAACTTCAGATTGACTTGGCTGCGAAATTCTAATGGACTAAACGTCTCGGGATTGGTTCCTCTATCTTTTACCTGGCAAGTAATTAACTGTTTACTCGAGACAGGTTCCTTTCACGCCACAGGTATTCTTTCTTATTGATCGATTCGTATCTGTTGTATAACTTTATTGAGTTTCTCTCAGGGTTACAATTCTTATATCATTCTTCCTCTACGTATATCCGCTCATTCATTCTTACAAACTATTCTTAATTCTAACCTACTAACTAGCTTATATCTATCTTAACCTACGATATCGCTAGAGAGAGAGAGAGAGATCCATATATACAACAGGCATTTACGGTATAACACATCTACAGTGAAATGTCTTTATATGCATATGCTATTTTAATTAGCTATTCATTATATGATAAAGGTGTTGTTCTAAATAACGACACAGTGTTTCCTATGTTTAATGTGTAAATAGACTTCATGCGAGACTGTACACGGAGTTGGGCAAAAATTTTATTTAGATGCGATGCGCTCAGGCTAGCTGCTCATACCGGACTGACCATGGTCCTGACTTCATACCTAAGACGTATCGTTGAATTCCAACGTCTGTTTTGTTCTTCGTATCAAAACTCTTCCGCCGATGTCTTATTCCCACATTATCGTGTTCTTCGAATAGCAAACAATATTTGATACCTTTATGAACGTCAGCATCGCGCTTGAGCAATCCGAGTTTGCTCGTACCTACTTAAGTACTATCACGCCTCGGTGTAGTAATCCCTGCTTAATTGGTGTGCGGAGCTATTCTCACCAATTACTGGAACTGTTTCCACAAACCGAAGTCCTTTCTCTCTATTTCATTTCCACTCAATGATCCTCGCTCCTGTCTATGATGCACTTAAGAAGCGGGAGTGCCGAAGAGAGACAACAACCGGAAATTCGCAGAACACCTACGTCTCTTGATAACGGCACGAGCCTAAGCTCGTGTCAATTAAGCGACCGACTAGCATGTTAAGTAACGATTCGCGTTAACTGAATCTGCAATTTTGATAATCGTTTTACGCTCCGGCTGAGAGACGTATGAATTGTCTGTCTCAGCGAGAAAATGGCACTCCTTGCTAGTTTTATCGGATTTAACTAAACGCGTGCATCCACGTGTGACGAGAAGGAAACGGATGGGATTATTGTTTAATATGATATGGTCGTGTTTCTTTCCCTGCAAGTTAGCCATGCTTGAACCAAATGTGTTCAGCGAATATTTACATTTGTCACATTTTTAAAGCTTGGGGTCTTGAACATATATTTCTGAAAGAAAAGATACCCATCTTAACATCCGGAGGTAAAATCAACTAGAAACATAAAATACTTTTCTCTTTATCAACAGAAACGTCCAGAATCGGATCTTTCAATTGCTAAACTTTCCAATGAATTAGGATATGTCATACTAAAGACAACATAGTAAAAGACAATTTTGATCGAACTCGCGCCGTTCAAGAAAACGATACTTAAGCTATTGTTTCGTGTTGAAGATGATCCTCTTCTTAATCCTTGTGTCAGTGTCCAAAACTTTCTATGACGTTGAATAATGCTGTCGCTAAAGTTCACAGTTCCAACCCTACGTAGATATGCCCCGACCATAAATTAATTCATAATTAGTTTCCCGGATAAAGACCCACAGCAATTTTGGTATTTAACAACAAGAACACACAGAAGATTTTGAAGACAAATGAAAAGTAGCTGCCCGGATATTGACACAAGGATTAAAAGCTTCGTCCTGTTTCATCGAATAAGCAGCTTCGAGCGAATTGCCTGTTCGCTGAGAAATTCGTGCGAAGTCACCGAAGTGTAGGATGGTTCTAAGAGGTGGGGCTGACCGGTCGCATGAAATCGCGGTCCCGCCGCAATTAATCGCATTTTCGTAAAACAGCGCGTCGCTGGAAAACGGTGGCGTACCGTAATAACAAGCGGTGAGAATTGAACGGAGCGGCGTCGCAATCCGCTCAGCCATGTAGAATTAGCTTTGTACGGTGTGACTCGACCGACCAACTGCCCGTAATTTCCTCGGGGAAGAATCCTGCTACTATAGAGACAGGGAGGCGAACATTTGGCCGCGCGATTACGCTGCGTTTCGGCTAGAGCACGGGGACGACGCACACACCGCTCGCCCCTGAATCATTCCCGCAATTAATACGGTAGACGGTAACAGTAAAAGGCGTGATCTCAGACCGGCTGCCGCGCGAAATGCCCGGAAAATAAAGTGGGAAACGAGCGAAAGAAAACCGACGCGCGATGCACAGTGAGACGAAACGACTTGGCGGTCATCGAATATCTTTTACTTTGCTTCTGCTTTATTTGTTCCGATATAAGGCGACGATGTTTGTTTAGAAATGACGAGATCGCTATCCCCTATTTTTCTTTTGAAGTTGTTCGCTCGACACCGCGTGGTGTCCGACCACTTTGTAGTATACTGCTAGGGTGAATGTACAGTGAGTCAAGAAAGTATTCGTACGCTCTGAAATGAAAAGTATCACGCTTAATAAATATAAGTCATATTTTACGAATTATAGAATACTTTTATTCCTAAACGAACGATGAAACTTGTAATACCGAACAAACCTTGAATGTGACAAACTGTGAACATTGGCTTTCGCAGTTGGCATTATACATTTTCCTTTATATTAATAATGTACACAAAAAAATGAGAAACAAGCATCACTGATAGGAAATTGATAATTAAGTGGCATGATGGAGGCAAAAGCTATGGTGAAATAGCTCAATTATTTGAGAGAAGTAAATATACCGTTTATTACATAATGAAGAAGTTAAAAATCACTGGTATCCTTCAGGATAAGTCCGTTCCGGCCGCCCCAAGAAATTAACGAAGATGGAAGAAAATACAATTGTGCGTTAAATAAAAAGAAGACCCTGCAATTTCAGGTCCAAAACTTGCAACATTAGTCGGAGATAGTTTTAAAAAACAATGATGTCAACCAATCATGGTCGTATTCCTCGATAGAAGCCGTTTACAAGCCGTTTAAGATAAAGATCTTAGATTAAAATACGTAAAAATATAAATATATTGTCCCGAATAAACTTGTACAAATCAATGAGAATGTATTCTCGTTGGCGAGGCAAACAAAATTGTCAATCTTCCTCATATTTTCATGATCTCAGTCGCAGAAGGGGAAGGTACTTAGAGCGGAGACACAAGTCTTACGACTCTGACCTTCATCCGCAATGCGTTGGAAGCCGTCCCAAGCTTCTTCCGACTTACATCGAAAGAGAACTATACAGGTTGTCAGGGAACTGTTGATCAGCTGATCCGAAGAGTTAATGTCCGATTGCATCTAACTTTGAGTTACTGTGTATTTGTGTAAACAGTTCTGCCGTGAAAATTCCGCGTAGAGTTGCGCGAAGTACCTCGCAACCATACAATCAATTCTCTATCAAGCAACATCAATTCTTTTCTAATTTACAATATTACGAAAATCGATTTACGACCGCCGTCAAGTCGTTTCGTCCCACTATGCGACGCTAGGAGAAGGTGCTAGGGACAACGGTGCTTCGCGGCGTTGTTTCAGGAATGTACTGATCACGAACGCGTTAGCGCGCCTCTCGCGATTTCCGTTAGCTAACCCATTCGCCCACGTGCAGATATTCTTTGTTGCCACGGTGCAGCATCTTCCGCGAAGTGTATCTTTGCGGGGATCCTAGACATTTCTTTGCTAGGGGCGAGTGGGAGCGCACACACCATGTCGAACCTGTGATCATGCCTATCGTTGTAGGGAAGATCGCCGTGAACATGCGATAAAACCGAATGAAAATATCGATCATTTACAGCGTTGTAGCTGGAATTCTCATTTCCAGGTTGCAGTTGACAAATCTTTGAACAGGAGGATCGATACGTACCCGGAGAAAGTTATGTTCTCCAGCTGGGAAATGGTGTTACGTATAATTATACGTGCAACAGTAGAAAGTAGCGATCATGTTCGCGTCGATTTATATTTATATTATGGTAGCGGGTATATTACCTGTTATGCTGCTTAATTGAAATTAAGTGTTCACGTGGGTCGATAAGGATTCAAGTTTAAAGTGACACCTACTGATTAATACGTGAAGTATCCTGACAACCAATGGTAAAAGGAAAGTGAGTTTTTAATCAGTCGTTCATCCATGAATGAAAATAATTAATACTCGTACTTGGAGAGATCACAGGAAGTATACTTTTTATGGAACGGTGAAATTCTGAGTAGCGGTTATTCATTTTAAACATGCTATTTTCTACAATATTTCTTACTAATCCACTCTTTTATGAAGAATTAAAATGAACGTAAACGTGGTCGAGTGCGCCGACACGATTGGCGCTTAAATAGTAAGGACCCTGGAATGAATTCGCGTAAAACATTGTTTTACAGTTTTGCTAAAATTTACTTTACTGCGCTGTACTGCTGGAAAACTTATTACGTATAATTTAAGATAAAATTTATTTTATAGTAAAAGTGTGCAGTTTCGCATTGTGGAAGTAAGGACAGTACGCACACAAAATGGAAGATACACAAAATGAAAATGGCCTGCATCGAATGCACGAAATACATGGAATATTATTTCTTCCCTTAATAATCTTAATAGACGAAAAATAATATGGTGACGTCTTCTAATTTTCTAAATTTTCCTACAATTTAAAATTTCATATAGCAGTCTGGTAATTATATTTTACGTTCCCAGTTGTTCTTGGAAACCCTGTACATATTTACGTTCAGAAATTTTTTACGGTTTGAGGAATACATAATTGTGTAAGTACAATCATATAAAATACGAACAATGTGACACGTTTCGTCCCTGTCGTGTACCATACGTGTCTGGCACTGTACACAGACTGACAAAATAGTATTAAAGATCTCGAGAGTGTACGGTATTGATTAAAGTTAGTAAGGTTTTTTGTTCTTGTTGGACGTTCTTGTAACATAAATTAGTTTCTCTATAAACAAACATTGGAGCGAACCATCCTATTATTCTATTCTATTAAATTCGAGCCAGCCAGTTTCACTTCGAACATTTTGCCAATGTTTACTTGAATTGTTCTATAGAAACAATCTACAGGACGCCATTGTTTCGAAGACTTTAATAACTCTTCCCAACTCGTGGTGGCCTTTTGTTAGCAATATGGTAGTGATCGATCTATTTTTCCAGAACACGTCGGTCACCGATAAATCAGGAAGAATCGGCCAAGACGATATTTTCCAGTTTCTCGAGATTTTGTTTAATCCTAAAACGCGCACGGGAGAAAGTCGGGAAACGCGATTTAACGTTGATTACTGCACCATTGGAAGAGTTTAATCAAGCTTATCTCTGTCAGCGGCTCAAGTGTTAAATGGGTAGCAGCTACCCAGCACGCTTACTCTTTTCATCGACATCGAACAGTTATACTAGTGTAAGGTAGACACAAGGCTGAAAGTATTTTCGTGAATGACACGGGGCTCGACGGAGAAGGGTCCTCGACACACGTAAAGGAACTCGACCGTATATTGTCCGATGCAAGTGGAGTGCAGTCAGCTGCTTCTTCTGCAACTCGATCTTATGGCTTGAATTGCAACGCAGCAGCTCGCCGCGCCGGAGCTCTGCACTTTGCGTCTCAGGTACACCCCGGAAAGGGGAAAAGCGGGGCGAGGCTGTAAAACGCCCACGAATGCACCAGAAGTATTTGAACAGTGTAACGAGGCTGACTCACAATGAGATGGTCGAAAATGTCGTTCGCAGGTGCTAAAGTTATAGCTGAGCTCGGTACGGCCGGGCACACGGTTACGGTTATCTTCGCTCGACCCGTGGGACCTATACTCGTAAAAAACAGTTATAGCGAATAGTATAAAATTATAGAGTGAACCGGCCAACTTGCGTCGCGCCGCTCGGTCTTCAGGCGCTTTCAGGCTTTGTCTTAGAAATTGGTAGCGTTGCGAACTCCGCTCTGATACACACTGACGGCTTAGAATTAGCCGACTTTCAATACGATCGTATGCAATCAAGGATCTAAAAACGGTGTTACATTGACTTCAGTCTACTACAATGATTAACCATTACAACATCGAGAAGACATATGCATGTATGGTATATGTGTACTAATTTCCTTTGAACATAAAGAACATTCTAGTTTATACAGCTTGACATTATTGTTTAGCATATCTGGTTATACGCGCAGGTTGCATTCCTTCAAAAAAGCAAAAATACTCTATGTATGAATGCCTCTATTTCGGAGAGAAAAAATATACTGGAGAACATATAAGCATAAATCTAGACTTCCTTCTTCTAAGAAATTACGAACATCAAGTAGTATTAATACCTTTAAACTCTTTCCAACGTTCGTTCGGTCGAACAACTCGGATCTTATGGAATATTTATGGTTCAGCGATGGACGCGTGTTAATTCAATGAGTGTGCCAATCAGCGTACGGGGAGCGGACTTCGGAACGTGTCATAGAAACATTCGACATCGGAAGTAGCAGACGTCAGTCCGGGTGAACTTGCAGTCTCCTCTAACTTCGTACTCCCCGGAGTGCGATGGCGGAGAGAGAACATTGTGGCACTCGGGGACGTCGGAGTTCTCGATGCGTCGGGAGCCATACGGAAATTCTTCGGAACGGTTTAAATAATCAATTAATTCTCGCTTTGACTGTGATCACCTGTCGTCCGCGGCGGCGGCACGGCGGATACCCGCGGATGACGAACGATGCAATATTTATAAGCAATTAAGATTCATCCGGTCCCTGGTCACCGATACACCGAGCGTAATAACCGCATAGATATTTCAAGGAGGTAGGGAGAGAGCCGCGTAGACTGGCGCAAAGTACCATTAAATTTTCCACGCGCTGCGGTGTTCCGTCGAAGACTGACAATGAGGGGACTCCCTATTCAGACGGCTACGAAGAAATTTGCAAGGGGAATCGTGGTTTTGGTTACACTCTTTTACATAGTTTGGAGGTCTCGATCACAGGCATTCGTAACGAGAATAATTTGCACAAGGACGGCGACGCCAGGTCTGGGGTCCTGAATATTCGCTGTGATTTGGACCATTTCACCTGCTCGTTTCCACGAGAGGTCACCTGGGGCACGAAGACCGCGTTCTCTTGCAGTTTCCGTGTGCTTCTGAATATTCATCCACAGCAGTTGGCTGGCTCGTTTAAATAGCCCGCCAGGTTCTCTTTCTCCCTCCGCTTCTCCTCTCTTTTCCCCCCCCCCCTCTCTCTCTCTCTCTCTCTCTCAGACGCTCGCCCTGCTCGACCCCGCGTCTTCCCGCTCGTTTCCACCCTTATCTGGCCACTTTCGCGCTCACGCTCAAGCTCAAGCTCAAGCTCGTGCTCACGATCGCAGCCGGTCGCGTACTTAATTTTCCACTTCTCTCGCCCCGGTAACCCGTTGGTACCTATCGCAGATCGGCGACTTTGTAACTCCGCGTTTTCGAGGTGGCCCGTTACGCTGATAAGTATGTACATAGAGAAATGGTACACGCTCGTTTTATCTGCGTGTTCCGTGCCACCTGCGTAGCTAGATTGCGTATCATTGATCGGCACACACGTGTGCAGAACTGTACCCCGGGGCCAGGGATAACCATTATCGAGTGTATCAGTCGATACACTGACACAGTTCGCGGGCGGCCGGGATCACCCCTGTACGGGTGGCGTTTCGATAATCCGAATTACAGATATCCGTGCAATCTGCATGCGCAGCTTAATCGCCGAGAGTCGCCGACTTGGTTTATGGTTTCGTCACATCGCCGCGCCGATTATTTATTGCTCCGCCATTTGCCCGGCCGTAAATAATCGACCGCGGTTTTTGGCACCGTCCGAAACCCATTCCGAAGTTTCGCGGATCGCTCCGGGACGACCAGCCTTGGCGATCGTTCCTCCATTTTATTCACGGCGGGATCCTCGGTGTGCTCGAACGACACGCCGCGACCGAGCAGAGCGAGAAGGGAAGAGACAACAGTGTTAGGAGGACGTTAGAAAACGAACTGGTACAACTAAGCGCCGACGATTAAACTTGCGCAACGATTCGCAAATCCCGGTTTCTCAACGCTCGCGGTTACTCGCCGCGCCGCGCCGCGCCGCACCGGTGTTATTGGCAATTCTACTGTCCCAGTTTCGATCGGATGACGCAAAGTTTATGCCTTTGATTTGACAAAACCAATACCACTGAATTTGTAGATGCTGTTACTCACAATCCCGGGCGTACGTTTATGCCGCACGCGTGAATCGTTGGGAGAATATATAGAAACTAGCAATAAATACTCATTTCGACGGAAAAACGCGATTCCATGTTACCATCGCACGCTTTGATTAACGATTATAAAAAAGCAATTGATTAACGACGCATGAATCAAAATGTACACACGGACTAGTTTATTGGTGACGCAGAACTGCGCCGTAAACGGTCGACGAACATTTTTCTTTCGGGTAAATACAAATTTATATCTGAACATGTTCTACCTACTGCTTCTTCTGTGTCACGATGCGATTTTATAGCTTCGTGATTTTTGTGTTCGATAGTCGATGGCTTCTTTTTCAGTTGCTATTTTTATTGCCTCAGCGACTGATAACAAATGGTTATTTGTTCGTAGTTGCTCAGGATTCATTTGGAATAGATTTTTCCTCTGCGATTATCATTATTTTATCCACGATCAAAACCGAAAATTTTTACATTCTCTCTTATACTCGATCAACCATCGCAGCAAAGTGTTGTGCCATTAATCGAGGACTGGACATTAACAATGCATGTGATACTGCGATCTTCCTCATCTTCACCGACTCTCAAAGCGTAATCAAATCACTGCAGAAGTTAGTTACAGTGGGTGTAAAGTATTTGCTTAATGAACCATCTGAATTCAGGCATTAATAAATAAGTAAATAAATCGACAAGAGAGCACCGTGGTTAAAAATGTAATAATTATCGCCAAAGAGGCTCGTTTAGTTTATCTTCGGTTACCACGTTTCAGTGAAACTTTTTCCTCCTGCGGATAGCGACGATGAACCAGCTTTTCGTAGCGCAAGGTGACTATGACGTCGACGTTGACGGGGAGCTAGCCGGTAAGAAGCGTATCATTTATTTTCCGAAAAATTGTTATTTACAGTCGACTAGTCCGTAAGGAAGCGTCACGATGGACGTGCCTGCACCCGGCCGAAGCTCGAGGAAACTCTACTTTGGACCGAGATCGACATTACTTATTAATCACAAGCTGCTTGGGGTCTCAAAGATCGTTGGTAGACTCATTCATCGGCCTCGTCGTGGATACCTTGCGCTTCTTTTTGGCGCCTTTCATCTACTAGACTTATCTTCCGCCCTCGGCTTTTCTACTTTTACCCGTAGCTTCCTTCCGCTTCGCTCTGCTCGAAGAGCTACGGAGCCTTCGGAGTCTTCCAGCGAGAGACCGTACGGGAGGAACGCAATCTTTTTCTCGAAACTTGTCGCAATCAGGGGTAACAAATTCCATTCCTAAACGACCGTATACGGACCGGCATTGCGCGTAACACAGAAACACGATTGCGCTCTGCCTATAACGTTTGCCAGTCGCCAGTTGCCGGTTGGCTACTCGTTGACAAATCCGGGACGTGTCCTCAGAATGCTTATTTATTGAAATTACCTTTATAGAAAGTGTATGCGCAATTGCTGTATGTAAGTTCGGTCGTTTCACTCTGTATTTGGAAGGTGACAGAATTTCAACAGGATGTTGGCAAATTGTTGTGTCGGCTTCGGCGTTCAGTTTTTGCATCTTCCAACGGATGGCGATAGTGTCTGGCTACGTAATTCGGTTGGAGCTATTCTCTCGCTTTCCCAACCTCGTGCAGTATGGGGGAGTGTAACAACAACTAAATGGTAATCGGTAAAATAATGTGGTATTTGGTGAGATGAAACTGCAGAAACCTAATGGATGTTATGCAACTGTAAATGCAAAATAAAAAGTTTTATGTAGTGAAAATAATATATTAATACATATCTACAAATATTACTCTTCCAGAACACGTGTAATAATTTTCCGCGTTTTACTTAACCGTAAAATAACGAATTATTTTTTTTATTGCTCTGTATGTACAAACAGTAAAGATGATTCACTGTTCCCAGTGTAATGCAGTGGTATTAGAGCATGCTATGAAAACTCTCTCTCTCTATATATATAAAAGAAAATTGAATTTACTGACTCGAGGTATTAAACTGCCCTCGCGTGCTTATGTTACGTAGCTTTTAGAACAGGTAAGCCGAGTTTCGGTTTTGAACCACGTGTTTCACAAATTAATGTTTTCCCCGGTTGAAAATGAAACACCCACTTCCGTACAAATTGTACACTTAGTGGCAGTATTTGTCTTTTATACGATACCATCAAGAAGTTGCTCTGTAACGTTGGGGAGAGTTCTGATAAAGTTTCGAGGTCTCGCCTCCCCCTTACACGGAAATTTCTGGTCATAAGCTTGCTATACATAGTCCATGACCTTGTCTTTTATGTGGAAAGTTTCATGCGTATTGTCTCTATCTAGAGATGCACCGTTTACTATGCATTCATTCTACCTACCTCCCGCCTGTCAGTCATAAAGACCGATTTGTACTATCCGGTCGGGCAGTGTGTGTGCTAATGGAACGCTCTTGTAGAGATTGATGCCGTGCAAGACGTTTAACAGATTTCTCTCTACGTGTGTTGTAGAATGTATCCTACAGGTAAATAAACGACAAAGTAGTAAAAGTGATCGTGGATTTTATGCGCGCGTTTCTGAGAAACATGAGCAGATGAAATTTAAAATGGTGTAAAGATCGAGAGCATTTCAGAATATGCATAAATTATTTTCAACTCGCTGAAATTATCCAAGAGAGAATTACATTTTTATTTCGCTCCTGTTTGCTGCAATTAAAGAAGAACATTTTTAATTTGCATAAAGATCCGCGGTCTAGTGGTCACATATTTTTTTCGAATTTTTCACTGGTAATATACAATCGTATGTACATTATTTTCAACTCACTTAAATTAATAAAGAAGAAATTACATTTTTATTTCGCTCCTATATTTTTGCTGCAATTAGAGAAGAACATTTTAAATTTGCATGAAGATCCGCAGTCCACTGATCACATATTGTTTTCGAACTTTTCACTTGTAATTATAACTATACGTAGATGACTAATCTGTAGGAATTTAATATAATATTATGTATAATGGATACAAACACTATATTATATAAACCGATACATATAAAAGGAAGTTAAGTAATGAGAGAAAGGAGCAATACATACATGCCAGCTCTGTGTAATTATTTCATTGTAATTTGGATATTCCTTTGGAGCTTCCTTTTTTAAGGACCATTAATTCAGACCAAGAGTCTGTACTATTAGAGAGACGAACTTATTTCCATTACAAGAAAGACGGAATTCAAATGACTCGAAGTCTCCATGAAATAGTACTCTTAGATCTACGTGATCTTTTCATACAACCACTCACGTATTTATAACGTAGAAGGTGGCTGCATTTATTTGTGCGAAATGCATGTGAATACATACTATATTTATACTAATATTGCAGAGAAAGCTATTTTAACTCGAAAATTAAACACTTCTTCCGACCTAGAACAGTTCCATTCTATATGTTTTTCATAATTATTCATAATCATCATTTATTAATCTATTCAAATGACCTGTGGAGATGTTCGCATTGCATTACACATTAAGGAGCGGAATACAAATTATTTTTCCTTACCTGTTCGCGAGAGAGTAGAATTGGAAACGTGGTTTAACGCCCTACACCCAAGTTACCTACTACAAAACCGCGCGTTTATTATGTTTGACTGTTCCGCAAGCTCGCAAAGTTTCGTTGAAACTAAGACAGTCCGCTCGTACTCCCAGCGAGTCGACCGTTCTTTCTCGGCAGTATGTCAACTCGGAGTACGTGGGAGTTTCGGGGGAAAAAACATTTGAAGTTTCATTAGCGCTTCGTTTGTTTGCCCTCTTATCGCGCGCGCGGCTGCGCGACTTGGTGAATTTTAAGAGTTCTCGTTCCCGGGCAACGTTCTGTAAATACGTTCTACCTATGGGCTCTATGCCTGGAGAAAATGCGGGAGGAAAAATTCGATTTTTTCCAATCTCCTTAGGTAGGAAGTGCTCTTAAAGAGTCCGAGAGAGACTGGAGCAGAATGAAAGTCTTGCACGGCGGAGTCCGCAGTTTTCTCCGTCGGTATATTTTCCTCGTGTAAATTCATAAACGAGGAGAAATTTCTTGGTAGAAGAGAGGCCTGCTGACGTATCGACAGGCGTACAGCATCGTCGTAAACACATCGAAACGCGGGGAAAGTGAGAGCCACACAGTCGTACGTACACACCTGCACACCGGCATGCATCCTTGTAGATTCGCGCGCGGGCGCGCGCGTACACATCGATAGGTCCGCGGAGTGGCCGATATATTCATGGGATAAGTATTGTTCGGGGCAAAAGGGAAATAAAAATGGATTGCCGCCGTGGAAGTTTTGACGCGCGGGACAGACTCCGCCGATTTATCGTCGCGATAAATTCCTGATAGACTCGTTGGAATGTGCTACGGACAGGGATCGCGAGGCATAAACGCCTGTACGCGCCGGTGGAAATAGAATATAGCCCGAAGGAGGTGTGCAACGACGAACGGGCCGGGAACGATGAACCGACGCGGCGCGGCGCGGTGCGGCGTCGAGCAAAAAAGAACCAGAAGAAGAAGATCCGGGGAATAAAAATAAAGAAGCGGCAGGGAAAGGGAAGAAAGAGAGACGGGGCTGTTGGTGAACGGTCTTTGAAAGGCGCGTCGCGTTGGGACTCGTCTGATCGCGTCGTCGCGTCTCTATGGAAGAAACGATCGCGGTAGAAAATCGTCGAGGATTTCACCAGGCTGGAAATCGCGAGCAAGACGAACAGCAGCCTACTGTTTTTGCTTTGATCCTCGGCTCGTTGAACGATGAGCGATCGGTCTGGAATTATCCACGGTTCGAACAGCCGTGTCGGTATCTTGTGGCCGGTGTGCTATTGCTGCTGTTGCGTTTACTCGGCCACTCTACGCACAAAGCGCATGGATAATTAGACGGGGCGTGCCCCCTCCGCTGTCCGGCGTGTTGCCCCGATGCCCGCGAATTCTCTCCTCTTTTCTCTTTCTCCTCTCTCTCTCTCTCCCCGTGCTTTTGTGCTTCCGTTCTCAGAAACTGACGCGAGCGGTCTTGCTCGATTTTCTCCCTATATTTCCCGGGCTGTTTTCCCTCGCCCACCCTTCCCCCCGTCGCCGCTATAAAACGCGCACGGATCGGTTACAGATAACAATGGTAATGTAGCGGTAGTTCGGATCATTCCGCGCTTGAATCATGTTCCACTTAATCCCTGTTTCGAAACATACCCCGTGCTCTCGTGCCTCTGCTTTTATCGTCGTCCGGCTCGGAACAGCAGAGCGCGCAGCGTACCGCTGAACAGCACACACCGATCCTCTGCGAAGGAGTTTGCGCGTTGTTCTTTGCTTTTTGCCCGCCCCGAATTATTATACATACGCGCGTTCGGTTCGACCGAGCCAATGATACCGTTTCCCATTATCTATGAAATATCTGGACGATTTACGAGGAACGTGGGCGCTTAACTGCCGCGCTTGCTTTATGGCCCCGTAATTGAATGGTCTCCAGTTACAGTGATTTCGGATTGAATTTCATTAGACCGGTCGCGTTCTTCGCGAATTAGAGAACGCGTCTGGGATTAGCGGTGGGCGATGAGAATTTCTCAAAGGTCCGAGTTTATTTCCCACATGGAACGAGAAATTCTGTATCGGCCAAGTTAGATATTACAGGCGCAGGTAAGCGAGTCCCGTAACGACCATTCGCACCTCGCGGCCGCTTATGCGGGCTCGGACAGTCGTAAACTAGGATTCCTGAATATCTGTACGCGTCTAAATGAATTTCATACTTATTATTACACGGCCCGGCGTCCTGGAATCTCGAGACAATACGCACGAGTCTCCTATCGAGGAATTTCCACTTCGATCCGCGCCGCATTTCATGCTTCCAGCAACACCAATCACCAATCGAAGCGCGAATGACGCCGGCATTTCCAGACAAATTGAACGCGACCTACCATCGTAAACAGACAAATCACTTGCAATCCGTAGGAATCGTTGCATCGGGTTGGCGAGAAAGTAATTTCGGTATCGTGACGCATTACCGACCGGTGATTATTGCGTAATTTTGAAAAATATGGTTCCATAGCTAAACACTTTTTAATGGAACCTTCAACGGTGACAGCAATTTTCATTGCGAACTAACAAGTCACCTCAATAACGTCAGCTAATTTCTGTGCTTTCTTTTGGTACAGCACAATTATTGAAAATCCGATTAATAGGCTTTCGGTGGGTAAAGAATTAAGGTGAAATAGAATCGAATTTTCTTATTCAAGCAATGAACCTCAATCAATAGAATATTTTCCATTTCGTTCGATTATCCTTTGACATCTTTCTGGTAGCTTCACAATTCCGCGCTCATAAAACTTCTGGTCGTTATCGGCAAAAAACTGATCCAAGTTTTCAGCGATTCCAAGTCATCCACTGTAATTCGGTTCGGCATCGATTAAAAATGATTGCATGCTGAGAATGATAATTTGTCGGTGTAAGGTCAAGGGAATATGGTGGATACGGTACGAGTTCTCGTTGGTAAGTTTTATGGAAACTTGTCCTTGGGTCGGCGTCGTTACGGTGGAACAAAATTCCTTTGCGATTCGTTAATAATACTCATTTTCCACTTATACCCTATTCACTATATTTCCTGACCTTGCGCCGGCCAATTATCCCATTAATTCCGAGTACCGAAACACTTTTATATCGGTGACGCATTCGATTTTAGCGAATGCTTAATATGCACTCAGTATTGAACGAATTTTTAAACAGTAATCGAAAAGTTAGAAGATGATAGGAAACGACGACGAATGTATTTTAGAATTCTCCTAATGTTTCCTCTGTCTATTAATCAACGATCGACGTTGTCCCGAAACTCCAAAATTTTGGGCCTGTTTAAGAAGAACAGAAATGTTCTTTTAATTCCTTCTGCACTATACGCCTCGATGAACAAACAAAAAGGAATCAATTTCCCAGAGCAAACTCCGGGAGAGCGAGTCTCGCGGCGCGAGAAGTGTGCGACGTATAGCTACATCTCCGCCACTTTCGTGAATGGTCCATAGAGTTTTACTACCGGGATTATTTAGATCTAACTTAGTTTAAAATCAACTTCCCCCCGGTAACACGGTGCTCGGCATGATTTTTGTGTGGATGGTCGTGGGGGTGTGGGCGGTCATAAAACGGTCCCAGAGCAGAACTAGGCGAATGTTTTCGTCGAGTCGAGGTGCAGTTTAATTTTCTTGGCCCTGAAGACTGTGGCCGGGAGGGTGGAGATGTGTTCGATCCCCGGGACGCGGACACGACGAAAACACACTGTCTCGCCGGGTCCTGTACGTGTCGGGCGTCTTGGAGAATCCTCGCTTCCGCTCGAGATCTGTTTGCCTGATTTTACAATCTCTTTTCCCTTAGGTTTTTCAGCCACGACACCGATCCGATGAGGAAAATTAAATCGGGGTTCTTTTTTCGCTGGGAGTCAGCGAGAGCCAGGGGTTTCCGATCGGATCTCGGGGAGAGCAGTAGCTGGGCGGGTCGTAACGACACGATGGCTCGTGACTTGTCTGACGTAAGAGAAAGTCTCGTTTGGTTGCAGCGGCTACGGCTACCACGGGGAATCGGAAACCGACGTAGCTGGTGACGATGCTGGAGGGAAGTGACTCTCAATCCGTAGCTCGTCTCGCGTCTCGGAAATAGGGCGAGCCACGCCTAAGAGTGGCTCGCTGGCTTTCAGATGCGTACACCTTCGCGGGGAACACCTTGGCGTGCCCGTGTTCGCGGCGCACATTGTCTCCCCCACTGTTTTTAAGCGGTCTCCTGGGAACGCGCGCTAGGGCTTTCCGTTCGATTTATTAGCGTTCCGCGAGCAACTATTGCGCCGCCGCCACGCCGTCAAGATCATTCCTGTTCACGCGATAGAGATTGGAATTTATCGGCTTGTCGCGGAACAGTTTATTCGTTCGATAACCAACAGGTTAATACCACCGTTATACTGTACTATACTGTACTGTTATTAATAACACGGTGGAAATAATTTTCTAACGCTAAGACAAGGTTATGCAAGGTGTTGCATGGCGAACAATGTAACCAGCGAGGAAGTGATTTTTCCGTGGAGAGGTTAGTCAAAAAGGCACGGGAAGCATTTTCTCGCACGGGTTCCACTACAATTTCCAGGGAAAATATTTCGTATTAATATTTTCGTTTTAAACCTCCACAGCGCGCCGGTGGATTGAACTCTTCACGATGATGTCTAGACAGAAAATCTTTCATTAATTAATATTGTCTGGTTCTAATCAGATTGTCGCTTCATCGCAGAACACTGCTACAAAGGAAGCGAATATTAAATAAGAATGTTAAGCGGTCTTAAATAATCCCAAAAAGAGTTGATTTTCGACATGGGTCTCACAAACTCAACCCATGGCATTAAAGGGTTGTTCATTTGAATCTGTACTATGTAATTGGGTATTCTGTTTGAAATTGTAATCATTTAGAGTATACTATACTAAATTAGCCATTCAATTGGATTGAAGTAATTGCATTACATGTATATCGTCGATTTTAATTAAATAAATATTTCTAAATAAAGTACTGCCTTCCAAATAGTGCAAACAAAATAATGTCTCAAAAGCTGATTGTGACTGCTAGATATTCCTACCCTGAAACTATACTATTATTTATTTATTGTATCACTTAAGATTTTACTCAACGCTGTCGTTATTATCAGGCATTCGTACTACGTAATCAGAGTGGCCGTACATCTGTTATAACTTTACGGCGTCTCCTATTATAGATTCCACCGATCGGATGATTTCTCACATTTTCTTTGTATTGCCTTTCTTTGTTCTTACACGTAAGCCCATTGTTTTCTTCTTGACACTGACGACCAGGAGGTGATTCTATATGTATAAAAGTCGAAAAGAAGGAACAGGTACGTTTTCGAGGAAAATGGAGTTTGAAAAATTGATAAGGTTCGCGCGCCCAAGTATTTACAAAATCATGAACACGCCTTCCCAGCGATTCCTATTTAATAATATGTACATACTCGTATCCGTGGAGTTTTCAAACTTGATTTTGTCGAAATCGAAGCGTCGAACGAAAGAATCTTATTCCCTTTTTCGACTTTTCTTACAAATACAAAACATCACCCCCTACCCGTTTATGCTACTCTTCTGGCCACACGTATGTATTTGCTGTGAAGAAATGATCTGCTTGCGATTCTTTCGTTAATGCAGAACGAAATCGATCCTTCGTTATTTACGGCGGGGAAACATTAGTCTTAACCAGAACAATAACCATTAATCATTCCGGAAATTAGATGGTGCCACACAAAACTGTTGCTGTCTATCAGAATCGTTCTACATAGCTCTTGAAACGCTGGAACGAATTTAAAAAATTGGGGCCACTCGGGTATTCGAATTTTTCAGACGTCTAATATTTAGTGTTCTTCAATTCTCAACAAGTGCTCTTAATAGTTAATACGCGTTTCAGCAAACGGCTAAACTCGTTTAAATTATGTGAGGACGTTTAGGTATCTCTATTTCTTACGTTTGACCTGGTCATTGAACACTGAACGAAAATATATTCTTCATTCGATTATATTTCGTACATAATAATGGAGAAGCGCAAAATTATCTAGCTCCACTTTACTATAAAATGCATTTAATTGAAAATTATATTAGAGTGGAAACGCTCTAAAGTGTACGCTCAATATACCTAAATTGTATCTGTTTCAGTTGCGACGATATGAAAAATAGGTTCATGCAATTAGCATGGTGTTACGTCCTAAGGTGGACGTTTTAAAGAGGTAATTTTATTTTAAAGATTTCGATAGAGGATAAAACGCAGCTTTGAATCGACTTGCATTCGCCGGCTTCGGTTCCGGTAATTGAGGATTCCTTATAATTAATTGGACTTGTTTGTGGATTTCGATAGTTGAAATCGATGTTGTGTGGGTAACTCTTCTTAAAAATGATTCGATATTTCGATTTAAGTAAAAATAAACAAGAATATATTCTGAGCAACAAACGGATACATCGAGTTATTGGGACCTTATTGTAATTTGCTAGTATTACCGTAAAGTAGATTTCGCTCGAGGGGAGATGAACAAACGGACACGGTCGCTTCGATAGCCTAAGGGATGACGTGGTTGACGATGACGTTGAGCATGATGAGGTTGGAGATGATGAAGTAAATGATGTTTGAGATTAATAATACGGCTGGTGTACACGCCTTGTAACTTTAACTTCACTTAGGAGCCAACAGAACAAACTGACTGACTTTATTTGAAATATTAACTGACTTTAAACTGACTTTGACGAACGATGTAAAGATTTCTGATAGCGACCGACTGACCGAACGTATCTGATGAATTTCTGATTCTGACTGAGAGCTGAATATCTGATGAATTTTTTATGTTGACTGACCTCTTCCTGATGAAGAGCCATCCCTTTTATAGATTGGTCAATCCATTGTTCTAAGTTTAATCTTCATGTGGTGAGTGCATCCTCATCATTTCTTAGTAATCGCATTTCTTAATTTGTCGTTTGCATTTCGACCGGATGTTTTAATCTTTGATTCGTTTTTATCATCCTCTTATAGATAGATAGATGGACTATCTCCACATTCTTCAGTGATAGGTTTCAACGGATGTTTCTCTTATTTATTCGCGGATCTTTATGCAAAATCAAACTCGTTTGCATTAACCGCAAGACGTGGGAACCAAATAGGAATTTATTTCTCTCTTTAGTGGTTTCATTAAGTCGCAAGAAATGTATCCGTACTTTCCGTAATATTTCTATACAACGATCTGTTAATAACCGTTCCGGTTACTACAGAAATCCTTTCCATAGTAATTGTGCTTTTGCTGGAACGAAATCGCGAGATAATTGCGAATCGGAAACGGTGAAGGGTCGTGCTTTGGTCCTATAACGCGCGAGAAATATGGTTGTTGAAATTTGGATTTCTGAAACACCTTGTGTGCGAGACAACGGCGCGGAGGTTTGTTAGCGGTGTTAGATATGCAGCCCGATCCAATGGAAATCTCTATATGCGCGTAGACCCGATTTTCCGCCTAATCGTGAGTGTATTCGAAGTCCTAGCGGCAGTCGACTGCGAAGCACCAGGACAAATAGTAGTTCCAGCTGGCGACCTCTCTGCATAATGCATACCATCGTCGTCTTGTTCATCGTCGTTGCCGCACTGGTTCGAGTCGGCGGTGTCCTCCTCCTTCGTTAGCCTTTTATCTTACCTGGTACCTTCTTTCTTCCCGTCCCTCCTTCTATCTTTCCCTATCTCGCCCTAGTAGGCGGCGGCTTGGCTATGCAAGAAGTCGCGCATGTATAAGTTCCCCACGAAAAAGAACAAAGACACTTTTCCTCCTACTTGCAACGACCTCGCCCTTGTTAAGAACCGGAGATGTTTAAGAAACGTCTGCGTTTTTAACACAACCACGCGCGAAGCTTCCTTACATGAGCGGAAACATATCCGTCCGATCATTTGAATATTTTATTAGTATCGTGTCGAACTCGACATTGTGCTTCGTGATTGCGAGCATCAAGCAACGCAACTTCAGATTGTTTGTCTATTCATGTCTACATTTGTAATAGACGATTTTAGGGGTAATTGTCCTCCATCTTTAAGAGTCTCGGGTTTTGTCACATTCACTAAACACGTAACGGGGGATTTTTATAATAAATGCATAAAATCCGCGGTCTCAAATTCTCTTTTAAAACATCTAGATCCTCAAAACCATCGAGAACCCGTGGACATTGAATCGTTAAAGTCCTCCAGATTTCTGAGACCGTCAAAACCTTGCAATTTATTTAGATTTTCCAGAATCATGAGACCATCAGGATTCTCCAGATTCATAAGATCCCCAAACTCTCTAGACCACTCTACTAGATCTCCAAACTTCTCAGATCCTACGCACGCCAAGGTCCGTTGACACCTATTAAATTCCCCGGACTGAGAGGTTTTGAAAGTTTGGTGTGCTCGAGATGTCTTGGAGGTCCAGTCTTATTGAAGAAAATATTGATTTTGATACTCCAATAATATTCATATTAATATATACAATATATATATAATATTATTATTTAGAATCTATTACAATCGCCATAGAAGTTTTCACTTCGGTCGTTCGGTCTTATGCGCACAATAATGATTTTTTAATCAGTGTGAGGAGTATCGTGTGTCTTGTGGGACTGGGATGGACGGAGTTAGTGGAGCTTGGTAATTTGGGGAGTAAAAAAGTTTGACGAATCACGATCGTTTTGTAATGAGTACTGTTGTTCTTGGGAACTTTGATTATATCATAGTTCTCGGAATTGTCAAGAGCTATTTTGATAATTACGTGAACCTTGTGGATCTACTGGATCTCGAGAGTACTGCGTGTTCTAATGGTTTAGGGCTAGGCCGGAGTATCTAAGCTAACGTTGAACAGTGGTTAATTTGTAATAGATACATTAAAATATTCATTGGTTCCTATTACTTGTTTCAGGTATGACGATCGGAGCGGCGATGAGGATTGAAAGCTACCGCTGATTTATAAGATACCCTGCAGGGCCACTCGCTTCCAAAATGAGCACATCGCTGCGAATTTTGGCGCTAATCAGCTTAGCCGCGCAGAACGTGGCTTGGCCGCAAGATCCCGTTCCTAGGCTGCACGTCAAACATCGTGAGTAACGTTTTACTAATTACAAGCGCTATAATATTCACTCTTAATCAATATTTGAAGAAGACTATCGCCTTAAGCATCGTGTAACCGGCAGCGAGGTGGATTAAACAATAGTTTACCGATATAATGGCAAAGTAAACTTAGTTGCAGAAATGCTGTTAAATAATGTACGAACAGCGAGTTTATCTAGGTTGCCTGAAAAGTAATTAATTTATGCATTGTGCAACAGATTTACACTGTCTCGTAGTTCAGTGTTTCCCAATGCGTGTGTCGTGAAAACATTCAATACTTGCGAGGTATTTATCTAAACGCTTTTATTTCAAAGATTATTGTAGCTTGGGAAACAGCGCAGTGATTACACGAAAAACAAACAACAAGAAAACCCTACCGTTATGTAAAAGTAATAATTCGCGCGAATGCAGTTAATTCATATTCAATTGAAAAACTCCCGCAACGCTAAGTTTACAAGAATATGATTTTTTTCCCTTAAAGTACAGCATACGCGAAAGCAATTAAAAATCTATTTATTTATTGAATTATTCATTGAAATATTGCTTTACAGAAGGAGCAATCTCGTTTAATTGCACATCAAAAACTGTAGAATAATTGTCGATGTAAATTAAGGATAAAGTACAACAGAATCAGAGAAACAGCAATTTCGTTCGAAATTGATACGATCCTGTCGCCGTTTATTGGTTTATTCTTTTTGGTAGAGAATTTAATTCCACGATTTGTTATACAATTCAATCGAAGTTATGGCGGCAATAATTAATTGCTTTTGATATCCGCTGGTCTCGTTTATATGCACACGCGTTTCTGGTCGGGACGCTTTTGAATTGAACACGAGAAATTACAATGTATTTTTAAGGCGTACGGAGCGTATGCCTGACATTAATGTATCCCGGTTCACTCGGGCAGCCATTTTCCCAGCAGAATGAACTTTCCACGATGGCGGACACTGTGTGAATGTTATGAAATTAACATTTTCAGTATTTATCAACCGTTTCTCTGCTATGAGAATAATACGCGGCCGCGATACCGTGTCTCGAATTTCATTGCTCTCTCATTAGGTCCGTCGCGAGTCAAGTTCTACAACATTTACGGAGGGCAACGCTAGCGTGGACTTTTTCGAAAGTAATTTGTTGCACTCGGGGAGCTGATTCCGCTAGTCGCGCCGCTAGATAAAAGCTTTTCCTCGGGAGATGGAAGAGATCAAAGACAATTTCGGCAGACACGTTTTTATCCGCACTTAATGATAATGTGTCGGTAAATTCGATTCGCCGCCTGCTTTTGCATGAGAGAATTTAATAAAACGAGCCCGCGTCCCCGGCAGGCTATTTTATAGACGTATCGAACCTACCAAATTGGTTCTGGCTGTCGTTTTAGAATATATGCGGTGATTAAATTAAGATTAATACAGTTAGTAGATCGCGAGCTGGCAACCACATTTTACGCGGCCGCAGTCCCGTATTCATTTGCCGTGATTAACTCCGGCACTTGCAAGTAATACCGTCCAATACACACCTTACCGCCACGTTAACCCCTGCAGAATCAATTCCGTCGATCTTTTCCAGTTAATCGATACTGTTTTACTTCATAGATCTTAGCTTTACATAAAAAATGCCGAAGAACCAAATAAATATTCTAAAACGATTCCCATCTGTCTGCGCCGTAACATGGCTTGAAGTGTGACGTTACAGGACATAATTTGTTGAGTTCGAGGATAAACCAAGAATGTGTGAAACATTATCTCGGGCTCCTCCATGCAACTGTTTCCATCATTTATTTATATAGCACTTTCAGACCGCTTTAGGGACGTCTGTTACATACGAAATTGATTCGATTAATGAGATGCAATTTGTCGAGAATGGCGACACGATTAAGTGCTCAGTTTACCAAATCCCCGATTTACTTGTTCGGCAAGTAGTAACGCGTCTTTAAGCTTGTCGCTCCGGCAGCAGATCGGACAGCATTCACGGCGGTACGTCGATCTGCGCGAAGTAAAATTAATTCCACGGATTAATGACTGCGCTTCCTATATCCGAGGCTCCATTCTAGTCATTCCACTTCATTACGGCTATGCGCGACAGATTATCGGGAACAATACGGCACATTTCACGGCGAGTTTGATAAGAAACGGTCGGCTGGATTCCTTTGATTCATTCGTCCCTTTTGTTCGACGGCCCTCTTCCACCGGGGGGGTTGGGGCCGCAGTCTAATCTCCCAACGTCGGCGCGGAAGAAGAGAAAATACTAGATAACGATAACCGTTGAATTGATAGTAATGAAATTCGCGCGTGTTCGAAAGCTGATTTTCCGCGTTACCGTGCTCGTCTTCGTGTTCGCCGACTCGCGGAACGGAACGGGCTGGCTACGGCTTTAGACCCGTCGCCGTTCCTCCCGGGCCCCGTTATTTGCCCTCCACGGCGAACAATAACGCGCCGTTTCGCAGGAATTCGCCGATAAGAAAAAGTTAGTTCGTTCCTTCGACCCTTTTCACACGGATCTTTTCACGCGGGAAATTTAATTTCCTTCGCGTGAGATAAAGAGCCGCGAGAATCCGCCGCGGAGAGCGCGTCTCTGGGTTCCTCGCTCGCGTACACGTGTACATACGCAGGCATACATGTATATAATGTATACGTAGATATAATCGTACGCGCGCGTGCACTCTCACGAGACTCCGAGTGAGGCGAGCAGTACGCGAACGAGTCGAAGGTTGTCGCCCTGCGAATCGAGAACGGTTGCCGCGCGTTGAGTACTTTGCCTTCGAGAGCTCGAGAGACAGAGTGACGGAAAAAGGGGGAGAATCGTTGCCGGGCAAGATGGATAAATGGATAGATAGATAGATTCGTAGAGAGACAAAGAGCGTTTGAAAGACAGAGAGAGAGAGAGAGAGAGAGAGAGAGTGAACGAGAGAGTGAGAGAACCGGGTGTTCGGGAGTAGTAGATGACGTATATGCACGTCACTTTCGTCGTCCCTCGACCTCATTGTCGGCCGTGTTCCGTCGATTCAAAGGCATTTCCGCGCGACGTGAGTACCCTTTCGACCGCACCTGTGGATTTGGCCGTCGTCGTTTTGTCGCGCAGGTGCCGCACAACACGACGTCGTACCCGGCGTTTGCTAGACGCCTGGCTACGCTCTCACCCCCTCCCAGCCCCTCGGAACCCCCTCGGAACACCGAGGAGAGCCGGAGGGACGGGGATAAATGTCGATGGGCTGGGGAGAAAAACGGAGCGGAAGAAAAGAGGGGAAAAAAACCGACCGAGAGCAGTACGTAGGAAAGAACGAAGATAAATTAGACGGGGCTGGATAAAGATTTCTATTATTGGTAGCCGGTTTTTCTACCGATCCGCTTGCGATGCAAAAGAATTCTAAAAATTAGGGGTAGTGCAATTTACGAGCTATCGCTTCTTTTTTTTTTTTTTTTTCATTGCGGGTGAATTTTTAGCGACCCGCCGGTGTTGTACGCTGGCGGTACTGTTAATCGTTTTTCTGAAAATGTTCCTCGGACAAATTATTAACCCTCGGGACACGCACACACACAACGTCTGCAGGCTGTATTGAATTTTGACGAGTGCGCAGACTCCCATCCAACGCGAACAAAAAGACATCAAACAGACAATACAGAGTGTACTACCTGCCCAACTCTGTCATCCGTTATTTATGCAGATACGCAAAAACGTTCGGAGGGGAGTATAATGAATTCTATTTCCCATTTTAGAAAAATATTTAACCCGTTCCCATGTAATAACGAGTCAGACTCGTGATGGAGATTTCAAAGGGAATCTACTAAATACGAAAATGTTCCTCCTCCTAGATTGAAATAAAATTGTGCTGTTATGAATATTTTAGCATCAATGCTAATGTGAACATGCAAAAGATATTAATTTCCTGTCTCTATCCAGAAATTATTTTAGACAAAGTAGTTCTAACCATTGTAGGAATGAAGAAAATAATGCAGGGAATGGTTCAAGCAGCATAATTCTGCGAAATGTTGCAAATTTGCCCGACAACTGTGTCAGAAATGACCCGACGCGAATATGTTAATTTGTAGAATTTGTAGAGAGTTGCGTGCAAGACATCAGAAAGTCTAAATCGTCAACAGATTATGGTAATATTCGTACCATTATACAGGGTGTAACAAAATGTTTTATCATGGCTTCTCCAGCTGATTCTACACACTAAAGATTTGTGAACAACCACTTCTTATGCAAATTAGTTTTATTATATCAATAATCGTAAAATAAAAAAATCTGGAACGATCGGCCGTGGTCCCGGAAGGGATAACGCATAAACTTTGTTGTCGCATGAAACAATTACTAAAAGCATACTACCACTTTAATCCTGGAGAGACTAAGCCTCTGAACTAACTAGGGGCGTTATACGAGTGGTTCCATCCGATTTTGATGATATTTACATATAATGAAGAGCCCAGAAACATACTCGACACGTGTTACTTCAAGCTTCGGTTACTCGTAATCCGACGGCGAAAATAGTTTTCATGTTGAAGCTATGATGTTTTTTATAATTAAATATTCGACGTGCATAAATGCAGTGTTGAACCTTGCAAGTCTTATTGTTTTCTTCCGCGATCGATAGTTCCCGAGAGAGGCGTCGAAATACGATTTGTAACTTGAAGCCATGAGGGTTATTTTCACTTGTTGAAAATGTATGGCGGCCGTTGAAAAAATATGTGGCAAATAGTTTTTCGAGCTTTATATCGTATGCAAATTTCATTAAAATAGGTGAACGGCATTTATACGCGGTATCCGCAGTGGACGGATATTACGCGTTTATGACAAAAATGAGTAAGTGCAATTTAAAGCTGTGGACAGAAGAATTTAAGAACAAAATTTATTAGTATCAGCTTATTGAAATCGATAAAAATAGAGAGAAATTTCTATTTGGCCGTGTTGCAAACAATCTTTATCTTGCATGAAGATCCGCAGGAAATATGATTTCAAAAACCACAAAGCGAACATGCTATCAGACAATGGTATTACCTGGAATAGTATAATAGAATGCGTTTGTGGATTTGCATGGTGAACATTAGCCTGATTCATGAAGAATAGTTTGACTGCATTATGCTTGTGGTCAAGGCGACTTCGAGTCGAAAGGTTAGCGGTTTTAATTAAATAATTAGTGAGAGAGACAGCCCTTTAGTATGGAAAACCAGATTCGGTAACCGGTTTATTTGAATAAAGTGAAATTCGACAACTAACTATTAAATGTAAATTCAGAATTTTACAGATTTATTCAAACAAACCAGTTTTTAAATCTGGTTTCTAAAATTGGACCTCGTAATTAATGTACTAATAACTATATATCTCACATACCCAAATAACATGGAATAATTTAAATAATAATTTTTAAACCATCATAACGACAGAAATGATAATATTAAGTACTATTTTCGGGTGTTGACAATGGTCACTGTTGTTAGCAACATAGAAACTACAAACACCGATGGAAAATATGGGAGACTTGGTTCTATAATTAATAGAAGAGTGGGACGCTGCGCATAAACCATTTCACTAATTGGGAGACTTATCCAAATATTGTTTGCTGATAGTATGCTATTGTATTGTCCTGGCAGTAATTCAGTTTCAATTAGTTTCGACGTTCAATGAAGACTTTCGTGAAGGTAACACTAGCGCGATTAAATTCGGTATTCACGAAATGATGGTTTTAGAGGTAACTTTATTCGTCGATTTCCACGAGTTACACTTTACACCGTTCAGGATACCTGTTGCCAAACCGTGGCATATTTCTCGGAAGTAATCTCTTCGTTCGAAAGTGGCGAAATCATATTCTCTTATCTTCGTTCGAAGACCTTTACCCGAGAACGCTGTGAAATATTTTTAGTCACATTTAGCCTGGATCTAGGAGTGCGATAAAAGCCACCGTGCCCGAAGAATAACCGGAAAGCAATAAAAAACGAGCAGGACAGCTCGAAGCGAAAGGACCTACCGCACCGGTGAGTGGAGGAAAAAAAAAATATCTGACCGAAGTTGGAGAAAATGAAGTCGAAAGAGGCGGGGGAAGATAAGAGGGCGGCGGAACAATGCGGGCGAACGCGCTCGGGACGATGACGGGCCGCGGCGAGGGGGAGTAGAAGGGTTCAGTATTCAGCGGGTTTAACGACCTTTCGAAATCCGTGGGTGAATCTGCGTTCAAGCTTTTGACACGGATCAAATATTGGCGTGTGTCGTGTCGATCGACGTGACCGCCGCGTTGGTCCGCTTTGGTAAATCCTATTGAGTATTCAATTACGCCGAGAATGGTGGGGCACGTCCGTAGTTGGCCTGCTCTAGCTCGGTTCAGATGAAATTGGACGGTCGTGTGGCTCGCGCAGAGCCGGGGGCACGCGATCATGCGTTCCTCCCGTGCTTTTCGATGCTTCCGACCAATTGTGTACAGATTATGGAAATACGCGTACAGCTAACGCCGCGACAGTATCCGGCTGCATCTACACGCCGGAAGGAATTTCGGCAAATTTCGAAACTGTGTAGCTTGAGGAACCATGAAGGGCCAATAATAGTCAAATTCGATCAGCTTTATCTTGCGAGCGTTTCGTAGGAAGAAGGGTTATATGGTCCCATACACCTGGGAAAATTTTATTTCAAATGGATATGAGAAATTACTAGCCAGCGGATCTTTATGCAAAATAAACATTGGCTGCTCTTTACTTTACCGGACTCAAAATGCGTGCCTTTCTCCTACGAATTATGATGTATTTGGTATGTAATCCAGTAGATTTGTACCCGGGGCGGCCGGAGATTGAAGTTTCGATCCTTTAGGATCAATGGTTCAGGAGTTATGGTTGCTTAAAGTTGAGCATATTTCCAGTTTCCTTCTGTCCGTGACCTTGAATGACTTTGAGTAATTATAGTCACTGAATTCGTAGTGTGAAACGGACTATCATTGTAGATGTTTAAAAAAGGGAGTTCCATTTTACCATTCAACATTGTCTTGAAGACATTTAATGTATCTTTGAAAACGGCAAAGAAAGAAGTGATAACGTTAGGTGACTAACTCGGTATTTCATCAAAGTATGAATGGAAATTACATGGAACATGTTTTTTCAGTTAATTATCACTTGTACTAATAATTACAGTTTTCTTTTGAATCTCTGGCAGCGATATTTCAGCGGCATGAATTTCTGGAAGCGATATTTCGCAGTGCCTTCATAGTTGCAAATATTTGTTTGTTTTGCATGTTATTGTTTGTATTGGATCGCGCGGAAATTTCGTTTCGTTTCCGCGGTTATATGGAGAAGGAGAAAATGGACAACTAATCGTCGCAAGGTTTTTCATACCGGACAATCGAGCTCTGTCCAACAATACTAGGTTAAAGCAATTAAAGTAAAGTTAATTGGAATTGTTTGAACATTCCGCTCGCTCCGGCGTGTAACCGTGTTATGTCACGTCACGTAGTAAATTGATTATTCATTTCAAAAAATAAAAGCGCATTATTTCTCTATATTTCATTGCCATCCGTTGTTCTAACCTACTTTATCAGACACGAGAGCAGAAACGTAATATTGAATTTAAATTGCGTATTCGTTCCCTTAACGAACTAATGCATCGGTGATTGACGCGCTATTACACACCTCGATAAACTTCGCATATTTCAGCGATGCTGATATTCTGTATCATGATTCTGTATCATGGGGTGTCTAAATATTGTATCGTAGATGAAATTGACTGCTGCCGATTAAACACTAGCTGTGCCAATTAAAACTTTGCTCGGAGGCGCCTTAGTCTTTGTTTCTCATGAGAAATTATTTACTAAGTGACAGGATGCAGCAGTCCGGTACTTATAATTCACGTTTACTAGGCAATTTATCCTTAGAAAGCGCAGGTGCTGCAGTATCATTTAGTGATTAAGCTTTTATTTTCTGCTTCCATAAACCACAATTACATCGGGAAGATGACGGTGACAGTTTGGTCGTTAGAAACAGGTGCTATTCGCTATAGAGTCCTAAATGTAGACGACGTTACCACAGCCAAGAAATGTACAGAGTGTCCCAAAAATGTTGTATTTCCTTGAAAGGGGTGATTCCTCTAGTTATTTGAAGTAACGTTTTCCTCTCTGCGAAAATCTTCTCTACGGCTTTGTTAAGGAGTCATTAACGAAGAAGACGGATCTGTCCGCCGTAGCCGCACTGTGATTGGTCCGTGTTTTTCGTTGATAACTCCTTAACAAAGCAGTGGAGAAGATTTTCGCAAAGGAAAAATAACTGTCTTACGATATCGTGTCTGACTCGCGATGAAGATTCTGAACAGATTCTAAGAAAAATGTATGTCAATAATTTCCTATAACCGAAATAAGATTCTATTTTGGTTTTGTTACCAAATTAGTAAAATGAATCGTAGGGAAGAGGTGAAATGTTTTTCGACTTCCTACAATTATCAGAAGATGGAGTACGTTTTAATTTAATTTTTGTTCCCCACACAAGTGAGTTGGAAAATTTTTATTTTGCACAAAGATCCGCTGTCTAATAATCTCCGTGTACTGCCAGTTCGCGAATCAGCGGCGCTTTTTCCGATAATAATTGCTCGTATAGACGGCAACGACCAGCGCAATAGAGATTCCTTTTCAGGATTGAATTGAATAGCGGAAGGAAGAGACGTCCTATCTTGGGAGGAAATCGAAGTGCAATTGCCCAAATCGAGAAGACTCTGTTTAACAACGTAATAGGAACTGTGGGGGGTGAACAGGGGCAGTGAGTATCGGCACGTTCCCAATATGTTCACACGTACGGGCGGTGTGTACGTTTCGTGCGGGAATCGAGTGCTATAATATGTCGGTATGTAGGTTAGCCATTGCTTCGTGACGACGGAAGCCGTACACTTGACTGGCTTTTGTCAAGAGTAAGCTCGTTAGGACTTAGAAGAACTTTGTTAAGCTCCGGGAACGCGCAGTCGTCAACGATTCATGCGAGTGTGAAGGTGTTGCGACGGATGCACGCTTACACAGGTCCCTCCCGGTCTATACACACGGCCGTAGCCGTTTCGAATGGTCACGATCAGGAACCACCGCCGACGAGTTCTGATCCGAGTGGCTTTGATCCTTCTGCCGCGGTATACTATTCCACAATATAGTATCGAATTCGAGGGAACTTCGTTAAGTGGATTCACCGAAACTATCGAGCGGCGTCCGAAAATTTTTGCTACACAGTCAAAGGCTTGTGCTGCGTCTAGTCGAGTTTCACTGCAATACAGTCCCCGGCCCGGCCCGACGCGGCCGCCGATGATTCGAAGAAACACAGAGAATCAAGTCGCTGATTGCGAGCTACAATTTGCTGGACATTTGTCTGTCCTTACGTTGCCTTTGTGATTGCTAGATTGTTCGCATATACTGCTGTTTGCTCTCGCGAATTCAGAGCAGTTTGTTAGAGATTGATTTGCAGAGGGGATCATCTTTTCATTGTTCTATATCGATACCTTATATAAAAACGAAGCAAATGCCGGAAAATGTGTTGAATCAACTTTTCAATGTTATTTTATTCTGCTTATTAACTTTTCTCAAAAAGGAACACGCCTTGTCTAGTCAACCGGGTACCCGCGGATACCCATTTACTGTATTTCTTTTAACAATTTGTTAATGTTCCTCTAAAAAATATTACAAAATTCCTCTGAATGTCCATGGCTTACTCGCTAATATATTAATGTATAGTCCTATAATGAGAATTTCTGCAAACATGTTAAATACAGAAAGGTTTTAACAACACACAAGGGTTAATTAATCACTGACGAATATTTAATTTACAAAAATTGAGTTTATACTACATTTATCAAACGAACAAGCTCTCTTCTATGGAATACAAGAAAATTGTTATGAAAAGACTCTAATAAATGAATGCGTGTTTTCATTCAGGCATCAAGAGATCGTATTTTCGCAGTTTCACGAAATCGACGTCTCTTCAATCATCGAAATTGTCTTCTGCGGTTGCGTATCCAGAGTCGCCAGATTAATTGTGTCCCCACTCTACCTACCCCTTCTACAACGTTCTTCCCCACGCTTTCACCGCGGCTCGGTCACGTGACGCTGGCAGAGAGATTCGGCTGACTTTTTCCCCTCCATTCGTGCTCCCTCCCCTCATCTGGCGGCTCCGTTCATATCTGTAGTACCCAATGCTATTCTTACTTAACGTGAGCGATCCAGAGTTGGAAAAAAATTACAATGTATAAATGAATTTCCAACTTTTCCAGGAGTCTGAAATTAATATATACGAGGTCGAGTTTGTGCCCGTATATGTTATGTTCGGTCGGTGTTGCAAATTCGCGATAGTAATACCATCATTAATCATTGATACGCTCATCAATCGGAAGTTTATAGCGCTACTAATCTATACCCGTTACACAGCGAGAACGTAATATTTTGGCAACGATTATCCATTATTATACTGATCGCGAGAATTATTGGCATCGAAAACAACTGACTCGATGAACGCGAAACGGCTAGCTGTGTTTATAACCGATGCGTATTGTAGAACTTTGTAGAACTGTGTTTCCAAGCGAAGAATCGTATTTATTTACAACTTGTAAAGGAGGTACGTAGGTGAACTAAAAATATGACAGTTATTCTCCATTTCTCTTGAATTGAAATAAAATTCAACAGTTGAGCTTTCAAGTATACGTAGACGAACTTCCTTTATCCTCCACGAAACGATTAAAATCAAAGAAATTCAAGTCATTGTAGAAGGTTAATGAAAGAGTAAATAAACTAACTATAAATTCCAGTTAAGGAAAGCATTCAGCAACAGTGGTCTCAGGTTCCATTAGCGCGCTACCGAAGCTTTTATTCGATCGCAGTTTGCGGTTCGCTACTTGTCATTCTCGACTGTCCAATATCAACTATTAGGTCCGAGCGGGCAAGCAAAGTGGTAGAAGCAGCTCGGTGCGCGCTAATCCGAGTCGGAGAGAATACGGTAAACCGTGGAACACCATAAATCCTTCCAGAAATCCTTCGGTACGCATTCCGGGAATGCTTCTCGCGGGAACTGACGCGAGGAGTCGTACCTTAAGACCGTAAGGTTACGCGGCAACGGTTTATATGGGTTACACACAGGTGCTTATTCCGATGCAATTTGGCCGGGTGCACGGAGAGAGCGTAGGGCGGAGCGAGTTACATGCCTGCATAAACTGTTTCTCCGCGTGTAGCGTGCGTAACGGGGGCGAGTCGTATATACCCGGCCATTCGGTCTTTATTTATAGTTGAAAGTCGGAGACAATACGCGGGACGCACGCTAGATTTTAACAATTATTGCTCCGGCGGGAGAGCACGCATCAGCTCGATTCATTTCCCGGGTTACCTGCGTGACGCGACGAACGCACGCCGTGAACCACGAGTACCAGGGTGGATCTTAGCTTTTTTTTTGTTTAATGGTAGGGAAATGCATGTTACGCAAACCCCTCTCCGGATGACGGTCGCGGGGGTAGTGTGGGACTCACCTAGCCGAAATAAAACTAGGACGAAGGCATATCCACTAAAACCCCACCGCCCAGGGCCTACAGGTAGCGATGGGATCAAGTATCTCGCAAACAGAACTTTGATTGAATTCGAACTCTCTATAAGTACTTCGAAAAACAGAAATAGTACTCCTAAGTATACTCGAACCTATGCCAGACAGTTTCGAAACTTTTGTGAATATCGTACCGGAAAAATTCTTTGATTTTTCTAATCATTATTCTTTTTACCTTTAAAGTCAATCATGTCCTCTACAACGTGTATAACTAGAATTTTATAATCTATCGGAAATATTATTCTTAAATAGTTACAAACTCAAATTCTGTATACATACATCATTTTTTGTTTGAGGGGCGGAATGCTCAGAATTTCATAGTTGAGAAATAAGGTCAAGCCTAACCAGCACCGTTCCCCGCGTTTTTCATTTTTTCGTCACGAGCAGAGGCGAGCAAAACGAAGCGGAGTCAACCTAATAATTGTAAGCTGCGCGTGTCGGCTCGGTCCAGCTCCGATAAATTTCTCGAGAATCTGCGGACAATAAGTATAGTATCTCCCGGCCAGCGAATGAACATTCTTGCGACGCTACGTTGTCTAAATAACAATAAAAACTGGCAATATTTTTATGTTTATCTCTTGGACCGAACTCCGAGCTTGATTTAAAGGGATGATATCGTTAACGTTAGGGTGCGAACGATATATTAGTTTTCATTGGACTTACGGCGACGGGCGTTCAAGTAAACAATGTTTCGCGGTGGTTGAAAACAGCCGAACGCTCGCACGCGTCACACGGTAAAATACACGTTAGAAATTATTGCGCAAATTGTGCGAATAATATTTCAGTAGGAGCGGCTGAAAACGTTCACCGCTTTACAACTTTTATTCACTTCGATATTTATTTATGTAACAGCTCTCGGCACACGGAAATTTGCCGGAGAGAGAAATGGAACTCGTACGTTGTAGTATTGACACGAGTGGCATCATGTTTTGGTGATTACGTAAATATTTATAAAAAATCTCCGCTGTCCGTGTAAAACGTTATTCAAGTCGTTATTAATTGTTGTGAATTCTTATTATTTCACTCTGACCACGAAATTGTAATAAAGTCTTTATTGCTTTCAAGTGTTCTAGATTATTATGGAATATTAGGACTGGAGTGTAGAGAGTTTGATTGAGGTATTGACAGTGATCACGATAATTAAATTCTTTCTATTTAAGGTTAACACAGGGGGAGGGTCTGCGACACGATTCTGCTTTTTGAACTTAATTGGAATCGAATTGCAGGGGTTGACGAGTGCAAACGACTCGGAGTGTAGCGGATGCATGTGGCTAGCCAGCGTTTAAAAATTACATCGGAGAAATCGCAAAAGTTAGTGAAATTAAAATATCTGAAAAAACACGTGGGTAATTAAAGACGAGAGAAAACAAATTTTCTTTGTTCACTTACATTCTTTTTCTGACGTTGTGTTTTATTCAATAAGAGATCACAGGATGCACTGCTGTAAATTCACATTTCGTATTACTATCGACAATTTATCGACAGGAGAAACCAACCCGTTAATACCACCTAATTAGTATCTAAACTTTGAAACATATAATTCCCTACATTCAGCCGGCTGGTTGTATAAGTAGTACAGGTTTGTCATAAGATCGCGGAATTTATGCATTGATGATGGTCCAAATGACTACGTGAAATACTAAATTGCAAAGACATCAGAGTGTAAGAATATTATTTATAGAAGCTGCTTCTTATTATGCTGCTTAAAATATTATTTATAGAACTTCTGCTCTTTAGAATTGGAAAATCCTCATTTTGCATGAAGATCTGCAGTTCATTTATCGCACATATTTGCTAATTGGAGAGACGTACGAATATCGAGAAAAGTATTCGAGATATACAGGTGGGGCGAAAATCGTAGTACAACCGGGCACGGGGTGATTCTACAGGTGAAAACAAATTGAAGAAGGGGAATAACAATTTTTTGTTTAACGGCTCGGTGCAAGCTCTTGTTGAGCTTGGAATAACAATTTTTTGTTTGACGCCTCCCTTTCGAGGAAATCGAGCTTGAAGATCCGCCGGGTTCATGCGCTATAATATATGCAGGAAGTAGAATTGATTGGCCATGATCAGACGCGTCAGACGATGGGGTAGTCTGTATACTATACATGTTTCCAATTTTAAACAATTTTTGAATGAACTGCGATATGAAAAACTGTACGTTCTTCTGGTTTACATACTTAACTACATATTTCAAATGTTCATTTACTTTTAGAGAAACACTTTCTTTGTCAGAAGTTCAAACCAGTATACCAGTAAACAATAATCAAGCTCCCATTTATGCCTCGATCAAGATTTGAGCAACAGTTTGCCGTCTCTAGGTTTCCTTCGAGTGTAAAAAATGGAAAATCGATCTATCCAACTAAACGCAGAATTTTATATACGTTTTCTCTAGTAAAGAAGAAATTAATATCTAATTACATCTGAGTTTGATAAATTCGTTTCTAACGAGGCCACCACGTCGGAACGTTGATAGCGGTTGTCTAATGATACTAATTACCTAAATGATTTAAGCCGTGTTTTCCATTTGCTCCTTTTGATCTTGTGGCCAACTTTGACCATTAACAAGAACGAATACAGAGTACTACAAAGATTCGTTACGGTAGATTACGTTATCTCTCTAGTTATAGAGTTGATTTAGTAGCCGGAATCGTTGAAGTGGTAGTTGCATTTAATCGTGCCTAAGTAATGGCATTTTGTGCCCCCGAACTATAGTCTTACGTAAAATGAAAGTGTACGGTGCTTTTGTTAAAAGCTTTCAAGGCTTTTATTAAAGCCTCCGCTTGCAATCTTGCTAACGGTTTTAGTGCCTTCTCGTATAGGTAATACCATTTCTCTCTACTATATAGTCGTAATTATTATTGTTACTATCTGGCCAAGATTCTCTTTGGCCTTCATATAAAAGCGTTAGTTTCGTCACTGGGACTTTATGTCGATAAAACAAAATTTCCAGACGCATTTGCATTTTATCTAAAGCCTACTTTTCAGTATGAAAAGTATAGTAATCGCTGTGTTTTAGTATTCGCATAATGCAACATCGATGTTAATGTGTTTCAAGATTTGTTGAACAAGAGTTTCACAAAATCTTTTATGTACAGCACTTTTTATGGATGTCTCCATGCAGATTTTTAGTATTTAATGCTAAACCTACCAGAATCGGTCGAATGACTGATTTCAAATTTTGTATTTCATAATGATTGAAATTATAAAGACTTTTTACACCCACTGTAAATCTCCGTATATGAACTCACAGTATCATAACAATTATACAAACTCCGAATAAATATACATTCTTGTTATTTTTATAATACAATACAAGCTAGTCGCTTTTAATGCTCGGTAGGTTTAGCGTTGAACAAATTTTTAAACTATTAGATCGCTGTTACAGTAAGCTACGGGCTAACAGACTCGATATCAAAAGATAACTCAGTACCTCTGTAGCGTAACGTAATATCGTGTAATTAAAGTCATCCAATTTTTAGATATCGGTAATTAGAATTACCGGCTACGAACTCGTAAGATTGTGCATTGTCCGGAACCGATAAAAACACGTAATAGGATCAACGAAAATTATAGTACTTCATAATTACATAATTCCCCCGATTGGCTTGGCTAGATACTATAAGGTTAATCAAGATGATCCTCAGTTGTCCGCCAATATGATACCTCAACTAGAGAGAGCGTAGATTCACAGAAGGTATTCATGAACTACACGTGGAGAAATTTTCCACAGTTACCAATTGGTTGTACACTCGAATCAGTAGTATGCCGGATTATAATTAGCATTAATCCACGTATAATCCGTAGAATGCGTAGATTAGAAATTTATTTAAAGAATACAGAAAAGTACGAGTTCTCAAACGTTTTCATTAGCACACGCGTGTAAAAATCATTTGTATAATTTTCATAATCATTGTATGAGGTGGAGTATAATTTGAAGTATATAATCGATTAATGAAATCCGGTGGCAACAAAATTAATTTCGTACGTGTACGCTAATTGCGGTGTTGCCGATATGGCAGTCAAAAATTAATAAACAAGATTAATTTTAACGAATGGGTCTACTGTGTGTAATCTCTCCAGTCAATTTAGGTAATTTACCTATTGTATTAATGTCGATGTAACAGGATAATATGTACTCGTGAACCAGCTTTGGTTTGAGTGTGCTTCTCAATGGAATTATATTACATATACAGGTTGATCGGTTATACTGGTGGTACAAGTGAGAAGAGGGTGATTCTACATGAAAAATAAGTCGAGAAAAATGAGGAATTTCTGTAGATAGAAAGCGAACTCCAATAACCAATCAGCGCGTCATCCCCAGTTAGAAAGCTACGCGTTGTTTTTTCTTATCGTTAACCACTTGCCCTACGATTTATTTTACGGTTTTAAGGAGCAATAACTGTATATCAACAAAACCAAAATAGAATTTTATTTCGGTTTATTTTCATCAGAATCTGTGTTGAAAATCTTCACGAGAATTGTTCAACTGGCACTAATTAAGTTGTCCTTATAAGGTCAGGAGCTGAAATAAAGCCCGTTTACTCTATCAATGTTCTTTTGAGGTAAATGTTCAACGAACGAACTATCAGACGTTATATACTGATCGTCGTCCCTATCATCTCCCAAGTAACTTTTCAAATTTTTTATGAAAATTCGTTCAACGCTGAATGAATATTAAGCATTCGCAGAAATTGAATGCGCGTTACCGATAAAAAAGTGTTTCGATATTCGAAATTAATAATATTCAATAATTAGTAAATAAAAATCCAGACTCGTGATGAAGGTTTTCAACAAAGTCTAACAAATACGAATGTTACGCGTTTGTAATATTCTGAAAAGTCAAATTAATTCGACTGTTTTTAAGTAGACTGTCAGATTATGGATATAGTTAGATTATGATTAAAAGGTCAGATTAAGTATTAAAATAAATGTAGAAAAAATATAACATACAAAAAATATAAATTTTCTTTTCCCTTCTACTGTAACTGTAAAGAAAATGGTACGACCATGGGTGTCGAAGATTTTGAACACAGTCTAATAAAATATGTATGTTATTAATCTCCTTTAAACCGACATAAAATTCTATTTTGGTTTTGTTAATGTGCACTTATTGAAGTTTCTCCTTTTTTAGGAAATTTCGAACTACGAAGAAAGTTATGATCATTGAAATCGTAAAATCAATCGTAGGGCAAGGGGTTTATGTTAATTTTCCAATCGAGCACAGGTAAGCACCCCTTAGACAGAGAGGTCAAAGAAGAGGTGAAAACTGTGGAGTCACGAAAGCCCGGTTCAATTAACCGCGACGTCGCAGTAGTCGATGGCAATGATAAACCGGACCGATCCGGCTGCCGAACATTAATCGTTAATGTACTCGATAGTTCGACAGCGAGCGAAAGATATCAGCAACGCTTTGGCACAGGGAAAGTGGGAAAACGTAGAGAGTGAGTGAGAGAGAGAGAGGGAGAGAGAGGGAGAGAGAAGTGCAGAATACTTCTCGAAGTGATTGATCGTCCCGCGAGAACGACGCCCCTTTCGTCCTCGCAACCGTCGCGCGTCGCGCGGCGTCCGTTGAAGCGATCGTCGCGACGCCTCGCCTCGCGTCGCGTCATCGTGTCGCGACGCGTCAATCCGTGACCTGCACACGTTCCAGGATACGGTGGATAGATTTATTAATGTCCGGGGATAGAATTCTCCGGTGACTGGACTGACGGGAAATCAATAAGACATCCGCCGTGATAACATTATATTAAGAATAAATAACGATTCATGAGGCAAAGGAGATCGACCTGCTCGAGAGATCGTAGCAGGGCGCAGCGAGATAGTTCTTCGCTTAAAAACAGTCTTCGTGTCCATTAGGCGCTTTGACGTGTGTAATATCGCGACGGGTTGCGCGTAATCATGGCGGAATTTACTGGTAATCGATAACGATAGGAAATCGATGCCCGGGTAATAATAGAAGAGGGTATATTGAAAATAAACATTGGCGGAGGTGAATCAAGTTTCTGCTGGCGGAGTGGCGCGCGCGCGTTTAGCTACTTTCCGGCGCGATCAAGTTAAATGCGTCCCGAGTAGCCCCGTGGATTTTCAATTAAATTCTCCCGGGGGTTTGATGGCGTTAGATTGACCCGTCGCGCACTGCATGCGACGAGCCAAACGCCAAGACGAAAATCGTATTCCGAGTTTTCGCGACGTGCTTATGCGTCTTCCAACAAGTTCAATCTTAGTGCCCATCCGTTTCCAGGATATTGTTACCGGACTGTAAGTTTTATTCGTATTTGACGAAAATTAATAGGCGAAACACTAAAACGACGTTCGAAGACTTTTAGAATATTGTTGTACTATTGTTGATTTGTAAAAGCTAGCAGTAATTAGATTGCGGATTATACACACTTCTGATAAAGATAACAAGCAGCAAACAGACTGAAAGAGTTCAAGACTACCTAAACATTATAGTCGACTTATGGAAATGATCGAAACACGCTTTTACTCGGTCCCAGCGGCTTGCAGTTAAAGCACAACATTTGTATTTTACATATAGATCCGTTGTTTAATAATAAGAGTAGATGATACAGATAACGTGTTTCAAAGAACAATCTAATTAATTCCGTGGATTCTAAGAAAAATGTTCTGAATTTTATTGTTTTGACAAGACGCTCTTTAAGTATATGAAGATTCGAAAAACGCAACATTTCCCCATTTTTTTTTTTCAATATGAGGACAACGTTTACGAACAATAAAATTTACCGGATTTAGATCCACCAAGCATTTATTTCGAAAGGGTAAAACTGTAAGACCACTTCATTTACAAGCAGCTCGTAGCCGGGTTTCGAAAAAACCGGGAAACTCGTTTAAAAACGACACTCTCGAGCGAGGATTAATTAACACGCGTACCGTTTACGTTGTGCCGTAAGGTACTTTAACAGTTGTGGTGGAACAATACTATCATAAACCGCGACCCCAGCGAGACACCCTAGACTCTAGACGGTCGGCACAACCAGTTCTTGGAATCGATCCCTTAATCAGGTCGAGCAACCCTACGAGCGGTTAGTCCTGGAGGAATCGTTGCTTTCCACTTCTAGGAAAAACGTCGAGCAATCAACATGCGTAATTTTCTTTCTTCGATCGTCGACATGGTCGTCGTGGTCGATCAGTTTATTACAAACATACGAGTCGTGAATACATCCGCCGTGAATACTCAAGAATTTCACACGAACCTTCGCAGCGGAGTTTAAACGACTTCCTACAACCATAAAGTCGAATTTATTGCAGTATACCTTTCGTACTGCTAGTAATGCACGTCGCGTGATTGGAGACAGTTGGTAGCATTGAGAGAAAGAACTAAATAAATAGACGAGCCTCTAATGACAATGACTAGGCTGGGGGTCTTCATTCTATTCTGGACCTCCATTTCCGACCTGCAATTCAATGCAATAAAGTTTGGGGTAACTGTGTAATTTGTTTATTAAAAAGCCAAGAGAAGTTTCTTTTTAGATTTTTATTGTATCGAGAGAAGTAAATACTTGAATGATAGTCTTTTGGATAGACTAGGATGAAATAGAAATTCATCGTTTTTCACCGTTTTGCAAAGGAGAAAGTTACTTGAAATGAGCTCAGGAATCGCCTCAACGGAATGCGACATTTTGTAACACACTGCATACAGATAAAGACTTGCTCCAAATACAGGTACGAGAAATTGTAATTTCGTATGCAGACGCACTCCAATTCCGCAGTTAACCAGCAGCCCCTGGGTTTTCTAATTCCGGAAGAATTCCAACTACAAAGGCTCATTTCGAAAAGTGGATGACGAACCTCCCTCTCGGCATGGAGATTTCTCGAAAATGTACCCCTCCGAATACGATTCGCCAAGGGAAACAATCGCGTTCGCGTCCAAACTTTTCGTCGGGACAATAATTCCGACCGACACGTTTCGTCCGAGAATTACGGGGAACGGGAAAAGCGTCCGCGAGCATGGGATTCGCCTGAGAGATTAGCTACATGTCGTTCGGGAGGGCAGGCGAGAAAAAAAGAGGAGGGCGGACAGGAAGACAGAAAGCAGCGGGCCTGTATAATTCAAATATTTCTCTCGGGCAACGTATCGATTAAGCGCGAAACGGCAAAGCTGCATGAGAAAATAAATATCCAACGAGAGAACCGCTCTAGGAAAAGCTGGTCTTTCCGAAGCACGTTTATTGAAGATCGGTAACCGGGGAATATCGGGGCCGGGCATGGTCGCCGGAAGGGGAATGTAGAATGTAGATTCGTCCTGGGGCTGCGCTACGAACACATAAGCCACGGATCGCAGAATACGCAAGCAGTTACGGTCGTCAATTCGCCGACGCGAGAGACGCGTTTGTAGATATTTACCTGAAATAAGCGGGATAAACGGGAGAAACGAACGTACCGGTGGACACACGCATGCATTCACCCCCGTGCACCGCCACGCGAAAATGCCTGGACACTTGCTTATTTTCGACACGGCGCGCGGCGATGTTTGACTCCCGCTGTTCACGGACACGCTTCGAAATTTAGTAATTGCGCCAATAAAAAGACATCCAGCCACGGTAACGCGGCGATGCTTGCATAGAATTATTAAATACCTCGGCTGGAAACTGCCTAACGTATTAAATGCATAAACAAATATTTTTTTAAATTAACAAAGTGACAACAAATCAACAAACTAATCATCGAATAATAATAATGATGAATGTTTGGAAGTTGGCCAAAAAGGGAATTGTCTTTATCCAAATTTGTGGATATGTGTCGAAGACGGCTTGTTAATTAGCACCTAAACAGGGAACAAACGGTATTAGAAAAAGAAGGTTTCTCGTAGCATAAAAAGCTTACGCGAGGACTGTTGCAGACGAACCAACAATAACATATTCCATTCTAGTACGTTATTAGCAAGTTTTTCCGTAACTAATTGAATTCATGGTCAGCTTTATTTCATAATGTATGCCTACTGAATAATGAATTTGTGTACGCGTTTACCAAAGTCTACAAACTGTCCGTAGACTCATAAGCAGCAGCGTGCGCTCGACCGTGAATGGTCCGGCTTACCGTGTAACCGGCTACCATGACCGTTACTTTGCGACTTAGGTGCAATATCCCCTAGTGTGGATAATGCTTCACTTGATAGGAAGTCTGAGGTTAGTAAACAAATATTTCACCGAGGTCCTCGGAGAGACAATCTCGGACGTTTTATGTACCCCGTAGTCGTGCTGATCCTGTGCTGCTGTGATCCCTGAAATGACGGCATTTCTTTTTCAAGCAGTTGCCACTTTGGTTTTATGTAGATGCCTCAAATGTCCAAGGTGACGATGGGACGAATTTGATTTATACATGGAGATGCTTGGCAAAACCCTTGCGAACGAGGTTTATTCTTGACACATTGGCGCCTGGTCTCGTGAATCCTTAAAATCACATCTTCGACCATCTGGGAAGCAAGGTCAGACATGATGAGCGTTCAACGAACTTTTTCCTTGTTTTTGATCGCTGAACCCGCTGAAATTGTGTATGTTATGCGTGGCGAGAACACCTGAAAAACATCAGTCCATAACAAAAGTATTAATTTATAATTGTTTTTGTCATCATAACCATTGATGTTCGGTGTACGCAAAACTTTTGGCCCCCTTTTCGTATTATTTTCAGTTTGCTTGGCTAAACACAATAAAATTTAATTATCGAAAAATTTACACCGTTTTGTACGACCTCTTGGCGTCGTTATTGATCTATCTTCTCATGCCAGCCGTATTTCGGAGTTACCGTGCAGTAATTAATGTCGTATCCCAACCTGAATAAGTTAAAATCTGAAACCGGCAAATTTGGTAAATACGTCGTGGTAATTCCAAATTCAAATTAAAAGTAATACGTTGTGGAATAACCTTTGTTGTCTTTATTTATTACACGGCTCTTTTCTTCGAAATGCCCTTCACTATTTGTTGCCAAGATTAATTGTTGTTGTAAACAGCATCTATCCAGCTTTTGAGGACATGTTAACAAGATTTAATATTGTTTCTGTAATTAATTTTGCCATTATCGCTACAGAGTTTCCATCATCAGCGGCCATCATATGTCACAACATATGTCAAGGTCAAAGTCATCCTAGCTGCTTCCCCTAAACGTAATACATGTTTACCATTTATCAATAATAATATTGATACGTGTAAACTGTACCGTTTGCTATTCGATATTCCATATTCAGTAAACGCGTTCGTTACCATTCCTATTCGCAACTGTGCAAAACGAAAGGTACTCGGTTTCAGCGTCTTGCATTGTAAATTACCATTCCTCGCGGCACGCTAACGTTACCTTCTCGAAACAGTTTCGGTGTCTTGCTGCGACCGTGCTTCGCATCCGCGGTATCCGGCGTAATTACTGCTCGAAAAGCCGACGCGGACTTCATTGTTTGCACCCTGAAAAATTAGCCAGCGTCGGAACTTCTGCCGGGTGACTTTTGAACTCTACCCATAATTTCCTCGGGACCGCCGCTTTTTGATCATTCTCACGGTGGCGCCGCGATGGTGCATTTTCCCATTTAGCCGGTCGAACTGATTTCTGTTCACCTCTTTGTGTTTGATCGTATTTTTTTATTCATTTCTCGCATTGTTAGGCTACTACAAGAATGAAGATGAACAAAATACCTTTTACATTATGTTAGCTACTTTAATCAATCTGAATGTGCATAGAATCTTGATTTTGTATGTTGACATAAACATGTATTAAGCAAACCCTGAAGTGTAACAAAATTTACTATAATAAAAATCTTCACTGATAAGCTGGTCTTAAAAATGTCTGACGTCCGAAAGATTTACATACTTTCCTTAAAACATAAAAAAACTCATAAGTAGACATTCTCATGCAAAATAAAAGTTTTCTACCTGAATTGCAACAATCTGAAATGGAATAGAAATTAACTTCTATTCTGTTAATATGTTCAACAAGTTGAAAATAATATAACAGTATATTCAAACTCTTCTAATCTGTTTACTATTATGAATTACGCCTACTCATTTTTGTCACAAATGCATCAAATCTTTAGCTTAGAATAAATGTCGACTTTTGACCTGTTTTTATACTACTCAGTAATATCAGTTTGTGATGATAGTGCAAAAATAATTAGTTTAGCTTCGCACAGATTGATTAACTAATTTAGGAGCAATCTATTATGATTTTCTAAGGGCTTCCAATATTCCGAGGAAAAAAAGTTGATCAGTATTTGAACATGTACAATCTTTACATAAGTAACGCTCTAAAATAGTTTTTCCTGGTGTTTCGGACCAAATGCCCCACTGTGGAACGACGCGTGTTTCTCCGATTTCGCCGATTTCCTCGTAAAAAGATTCGAAATTATCGCGCAGAAAGGCTTGTGTCGCGGTATCGCCGGCTTGTCACCGGTTACGATTGCGCTGGTTGCTGTCGTATCCGGCCCCGCCTGGCGACAGACATGCCAGTGACACGGGCCGGCCAGCGAGTCAAGAATGGCCGGAACACGTTCAACATGTAATAAAACCGTAAACGCGTTTTACACGCCGCTTAAAACCCTCGTACTCCGATATACTTCCTCGGCTTTTCGATTTTTCGTGTCGCGCACGGATTGCGAGCCGTGCAGCACACTTCACCCCGCTCTCCGCGCAACGATCTGAGCCAATTATTAAATATTTGCCGTACAGACTCGTCCGGGTTTATTTAATGATAGCAGGACAGCGTTTCCCCTGTATAATCGCATACCGGCATTTTATAAAATGAGCCCGGCATCCGCGAGGTTCGAAATGAATTTTCTTCACCGGATGGAGGATACCGTAGAATCGTTCTACGCGAGTAAATTAAATCGTGCATTTATATGAACGGTTTTCAACGGACTGTCCTATTTTTTTCCGTCGCCGTGTTTTTATTAAATAGTTCGGATATAATTGTACCATGAGATTAATGTACGTGAGAGCTGCATACATGCGCTGCCGCTGACGGGAGTTTGGCCAAGAGAGAAAATTTTAAAATATAATAATTGAAAGCGTTTCAAGAAAGAGTTTATATTATTATGTAGTAATCTCAAATAACCTTTCTACATAATTAATGAGGGTTTTTCGAAGGAACATCGCCAGATTAAAGGTTGTGTCCCCTCCCTCCACTCCATGTTCCCCTTCTACGGCGGTCTGGTCACGTGACGCGTTGTGGCAGAGAGATAGAGGGAGGAGGTAACCTCTTCTCCTCAGTTCGCGCTTCCTCCCCTCATCTGGCGACTGTGTAGACGTTAAGAAGATCGTTTAAAAAGCCTGGATACACGGGAGTCTACCGCATGCTAGAAATTGTGCTTTAACCCAATTTAAGAAGTCGGTCTCGCACTCCGCGAATTTCAATCGATTGCATTTCATCGGAAATAAGTTAATTTCAGTCAACGTTTTGAGATATCAGTTATTCCAATTATAAATGATGAATGGGTTATATTTAGCGAATTTATCAAGTGGTCGGGGGGACACGTTTATATCTAGGTGACATTAAATAGCTGATAGCAGTTCCCACGGAGTGACAGTGCATACTCGAACAAACTTCTTGCGTCTATTTTCGCCGGATAAATGCATGGAAATGTTAAAAAAAACACGAGGCCGGAGAGGGGTAACGAGGTAATTCCGGCCGTCAGCGCACTAAAAGGAAAATTTAATATTAAATGGAAAGAAACGAAAAAAGAGAGAAGAAATAAAAATATTCGAAGCACTTTGGGTGGAACGTGGCAGCTGGCTTTTCACCAGCGACCTATTTTTTCTGATTTCTTAACGAGCACTCTGTACGTTGGTTTACTGGAAACTTGACATTCGACAGAGTCCGGGAACAACAAACCTAATCGCGAGTTACAACGTGGAAAAGTCACGGTATCATTCTTCCCGATGAACGCTAACTCGTTTGTGAAATTAACCAATTGTACGATCGAGTGGCGTGTTTATTTAATGAATCTCGAGTAAATGTGAAAGCTTTCGTCACAAGCGGTGGAAGAATGCACGTGTTCCAGACGACCTGGTTGAAATTCGTTTAATCGTTCAATTGTTTTCGTCTTCGTTAATGAAGTAACGCGTACGCGTCGAAATGAAGACAAAACCTCGTAGCTACGCCATTTTGAAGTCGAAACTACAATTTCTGTTATTCCCTGCGTGAAAGCAACGTGAAAACAACGCTTTGATTTTTATTAAACACATAACGTTATATCTGGACTGCGGATGTTTATACAAGTTGCCTGGCGAATTTGAAAAGAAAGTGGAATCGAATATCTTATTTTAAGTGGCACACATAAGTAGCATTTGCAGGTCCGAAATAAATAAAAATCGTATTAGCTTCTGCCGAATTTCAGACTCCAGCATTTTTCAATATTTTTAGAAAGTTCCCTACTATGAAAACATTGCATTTTGTTAAAATTGAAACATGATCTTCAAGTGACAATATTTTTAGTAGATACACTTATGCTTTCGCTCTCGGATGTACTCAAAACTAGGAGAAATCCGGGGAACCCGGATGGATGGTAACCCTAAGCGTAGGTGACCCGTACTTTTACTCATAGTAGAGGAAAGCAATGTAATCGTTTGTAGGATTCCTCTATTTTATTTTTTCCGCGTGTACTGATCGCATACAAAGTTCCCAAAGGGATGAGTAAATACGAGAATTTCGCGAAATAGGAATTGTGCGCGATCTAGTTTCTCTTTGAGTCTCGACCGCTGCTGTCTCCGATTCCGTCTGCCGCGCAATCAGAAAGCGCACTACTAAACGCCGCATGAAAAATTCGCACTACGAAGTGCCCAACGGTTTACGAAATAACCAGGTAGAATGATGAGAAGATTGTGCCGAGTTTAATAATTCGGTACACCTTTGTACATTTTCCCTGATTTTGTAACGACCATTCTCTGGCACGGCTTGGCTGACGTAGCGCGCGGTTGTTCTCGGCTTCGCGGACGACAACGAGCATAATCGTGTACCGTGACGAACCCGTGTTGGCGTCTTCGCAGTTTTCCTAGGGTGGCTCGGCTCTTTGTGAGGCAATTTACCCCCCTACGTCCACAGCTGTATCTCCATTAGCCTGAAGAGCACGGCGGAACCCCGGCTCGCAGGAATATAAAAGAATTTACAATAGCGGGAAATTTTAGGGCGTTCATCGTTGCACGAGCCGTTCCCCCCTCGCTCTCCTGTCCCACGGCATGCGACAGTTTTTCTATTCGAAGCTTATATCTGGCTCGTGCGAAACATTCTTTTGTTTGTTTAATTTTGCTCAAAGGTTAACCTTTCATAGTACGCCGCACTACTGTTGCTGCTGCGGCTGCTGCTTCTGTTGCAGTCAACGGAGCGTTATTATGCAGAGATTTTCATCATCGAATATGTTCGTGGAGCCGGTGTTCCAATGGAATATTGGTTTACTTTGCCACAATATTCTTCTGTCGCGCCACAAAATTCATTTTAATCCTGCCATGGACTAGCTGGAAAAATTAAACCGCGCGCGCGCGCGCCCATGATAAAAAGCATTCATCACCGGCATTTTTAGTAGCAATCGTTCACGTATCGACGGGAATTGTGGATATTCGACAATAGCGACAAACACGAATACGCGATTTCGAATATGCAGGGAAATGTGAAATTTTAAATCGTACTTATCTCTTTCAAAAACACGCCAAAACCCGGGAACGGATTTTTTTTTAAAACACAAGCAACGCATCAATTCGATGGTACACGAGCGATGTTCCGATCTTGAAATATTTCATAAATTTTTATCTTTGCGATCAGTAATGGGGAAATAATGGCTCGGCTGCCATTAATTGAAAATAAACGTTTGCTTCCTCGTTTGTCGGACGTATACAGATTGTATATTTTATCGCGGTTTAAAGTAGTCAAAAATGTTGACTAGAGTCACACATACATGTGTACAAATTATTTTCATGCATTCCATACGGAGACAAATGTACAAACAAAACTTCGCGGTCGAATGTACTTTTAAAATGGATAGAGTTAAATTGAAGCGATTTCATCCGCGAACACTTTGAGGGTGCAGCGCGTCGTCAAATATTGCCGCATAAACAAGTTCGGTAGAGAAGCGACTTGTTAATGAAAACGCACATATTTACACTGGCGGTCAAAATGATAAGGCACCTCAAGCTTTTCAGCAGTGAACATTCATTTGTACATATGTATGTACACGTAGAAAGTGAATATACAGGAAGATAAGGTATAACTTTTATATAATATACTAAAAATTAAATAACTCGTTCAAACCATTTATTATTTCTACGACTCAGTATACCATGACCTTAGGATTACTTTGGAGTACCATTTAAAAAAATGAAGGCGGCCTTGGCAATAATTAGAAGGAACATTTTCTTACTGCAATGTATAGCCAATCGAAAACTGACTTCCGTTTAAAATATCTTTTTGTCAGATCATCAAATTTTGTGTGTGTACAACGGTGCTTTGTACAACAGTGATCGAAATGCAAACAATTCAGCGTCGCTGATTAATTTCGAGATCAGGCAAGTTTATGCAAAGCCGGATACACCTAGAAGCTGCTTGAGATGCTTGGGAAAAGCGTGCAAGATGTAAGAAGCGTAATCGTTCCTGTGATTAATTTATCATCAGGATTTGATCAGGGAGGATTGTTGTTGTACGCGCGTGCAGTACGCTGGTCTGTATGGCAGCTAGGTACTTCCCGTTTTTCCCTTCCTTCCGGACGTGGGATGGTAATTACAAATAGAGCCGAGTAACGTACTGCGAGCCCGTGAGAGCGGCGCCTTAAAGCGAAGACGAAGAGAAGAGCTACTTGCCTCTTCAAGTGGCAAGTAGCGTGAGTGCGAGCCGAGCCGAACCGAGCCGAGCCGAGCTCGCGTGTATACTATAAGCGTCGCTTGAAAAGAGGCGCGAGCAGGACGACTCTCCAGGCGTAAGACTTCAAATACATACATACATACGTAGCTCTTTTCAATTCAATCTCGAGAGCACTTCTTTCATGCTCGCGATACACACCTCTGATCGAAATTTTTATTAAGAGGCTTTTCTCTCGTAATGTTTCTCCCCGTTTACGCCGCCACTCCACGGATTAGCGGACGCCATTCATCCTGCGCTAATGCCGGCGAACTCAGGATATTTACTCGTGCTTCTGTTCATCGAGCGAGATGAATGTTTGTCGGACGAGGCTGGGGACTAAGGAAACGAACAACTTTTCCGTTATACGTATCTTCGTTCCCGGCTCCGATTGAGAACTGCATGGACGGATTCAGGAATGGTTTCATGGTTCGTCTCCAGCGTCGCGAATATAGGATTTATTTTTACTCCATTCAAGGATCCGGGTGCGTCCTTTTGAGCGGGGACATAATCTTTTAGGATACCATCCTATCATTCGTTCTTTCGGGTTAAGGGTTATGTTAAGGGTAACACGCCGTTTTTAATTAATTTTATACCAGATATCATTCGTTAAAAAATAAATATTTGACACGGTTTTTTCTTTAGCTACTGACGCTCATATTAAAAAGGCGAAAGTGCCCTCACACAAAAGAATCGTTTTACTAGACCTTCTAGTTCCCGAGGTATTAGCAAAAAAAAATGTGCACTGTGGCAAAATAATGTTCCATTTGTTTATATAAATATGATCTTCATTAGAGAACTTTTAGTTTGTATCTTAAGTTTCCAGAAGAATTCGCTAATTTATCGTTGAAACGCGAATCGAGAGGTGGCAATCCTAATGCGGAAAGCAAAATATGTACTTAGCTATTTAGGAAGTCTTAGAAGTAGGATAGGATTCAGAAGTTGGAAACAGTGTTTTAACGGATGGATATTATTCGCGATTCTCCGTAGTTCACGGTTTGTTTTGGAAGATTCGGCCATTCGTTGAGAAGTGCGGTTCACTTTCTCTATACTTTAATCTGTTAATCCGGACGGTGCGACAGACAGCCTCGTTTCCCCTGGCCGAATGGCAAAGGGGAACACTGAAGAGGAAGGAAAATACATTATCTCGCCGAACAGTTCTACCGAACTTATTCGTTAACTGAGAACAACAAGCGTCCGACGGTGCGCTTGGTCCTTTGAATGAAAATGCAAAGCTGAAACGACATTCTTTCAAACGGCAGAAATTTCCTTCGTTATATACTCTTTACGCATGGTGTTTTCGCAAAAAATTTTTTACGTTTCCATGCGCCCCCACAAAGACTGTTTACTCGAACCAGTTTGCACGAGAGCGTACGAACGGACACGAAGCAACTTCACCGTGAAATGAGTCGCAAAAGAAAAATATACAGACACTCCGGTTGCTTCGGCTCGTAACTGCGTCCTAAGGAGCCATATAAAGGGTGTGCCGGGACCAGAGGAAACCCGGGCAAAGGCTGATTCTACATGCAAAAATAAACCGAAAGTATACTGGGTGCCTGGAAAGTCACTCCCTATTTTGAGATATGTATCCGGTGAGGAGGTACAGGTACTGCTACCGAGTGTATATTATCTCATTGACCAGACACGACTCCTGTACATATATGGTATACGTAGGAGAGACGCCACGCTTTTTCATTGGGAGACGATGATCATTAGGAAAACAATTTTATTTCTTGAAACACAGAAATAGTTTTTAATTTTGTTACATAAAGTTCAATTGCTCTTCTTCATATTTTCCCCCAGCGATGCCAAAAGACCTAATCCATTGTGTGTTTCCAGATTTAAGACACCTCGTTAACGTTCTTATGATAAACGACATGCTTCATGTCGTTGATATTTCATTTTTTTGCACATCTTCCAAGGACAATTGCAAATTTTCATTACTCCACTGTCCTTTTGCAATATTATGAACATATTTCTTGATTCTCAATGACTCGGACACTCGTCACTCCAATGAAATGTCTGCACACTAATTTTCATCACACTGTATTGCAAAATCATAAATATAAAGTTTCTTGAACTTCTTTCGACTTCTTTTTACAAAATCTACGATCCTATAAATTTACTTATTCCGATTTCTATATTTCTCAGCATCGAAAAGATGCAGATATACAGTTCCCTTTAAATAAAGTAGTGACCACTTTGCAATCTTCGAAACACCCCTATTTACGGAATAGATGCATGCATTACGTAACGCACCATTCGAAATCATTTTACCGTTTTACCATTTTACCATCTTCACCGTCCCGCAGCCATATCTTGTCCCGTTACGTCGGATTTATATAACATAAAACCTGTTAGTTCCTAGTACGCTTCATTCCTATACATTTCGATACAGGTACATGGTTCCAGGAATAAATGAAAAATTGTTGGAACTGTGTAATACACCAAGGATTAACAGATGTTTTATAGTTTGGTTGAAACGAAAGATATTAAAAATGGAACGTTGGTGTATTATTCGACGGCAGTACATAGTATGAATCTTACAGTTAAACATTTCGACGTAAAATCGACTTTTATCGGTCACGAACATTCGATATCGTGTGCGAGTTCCTTCGCAATAAGTTGAATGTAAACAAAGGGGATTGATTCAGAAGTATGTTACTTCAATCTCGCGTTGACAACCTAATGCACTTCTGAATCAATCTCTTTGTGTACATTCCACTTATTGCGAAGAAACTCGTTCACGATATCGAATGTTCGTAAATGATAAAACTCGATTTTGCGTCGAACGGTTTGATTGTAGGACCTATCCTTCCATCACACCGCATATACAGGGTGTCTAACGTAAGTGTCACTCCCAGAGTAACATATCTTTAATTTTGGCAAAGTAAAAATTGTCTCTTTCGTAGCACAAAGAATATATCGCGATGGATTGATCACGAAATATTCGATGTCTTACTTTTATTTACTGTTTCTTTGAGCTACACTTTCTTCAGATTTACTGGTGTTAGGATTTCTCGCAAAGCCTGCATTCTTCTTACAAACAAAATTTAAGTTTGATTTCTCTGAAAAGTATGCGGAAAACAACCCCTGAGGGATATAGTGATCACTTGATACCATTCAAATTACACATAAACAATCTTTTACTTTGTTAAAATTAAAGAAGATATTCTGGAGACCACACACAAGTGAGACACCCTGTATATCCCTATTTGTATTTCTGAATAAATATTTAAAAATAATGTTTTTATTCACGGATACAAGTTCTTATACTGTAAGTATAACATCATGATTAAAGAAATTTAATAAGAATCTCACCTAACTAGCCTAGAAATTGTTAATAGCTCGCGTAACCATTTTTATAAATTTATTTTCCCGAAGGTTAGAGATAGTTCGGATATAATATTCCATATTTCTGGATCCTTTTTATACGCGGAAACGTTCCGTGAACGATTGTACCACACGCCTCGCTACGTCCTGTTTAAAAAAGCGCGCAGTTTATGCGAACGTAGTAAAAACACTTCAAACGGCAGTTCGCTGTTTATTCCGGAGTAACACTTACATGCCACGCGCTTGTAGCGAAGTTTACAAGGCGTTGAAGATTTCTTTCGCGTGGAAAAATCTGTTGAAATCGCTGCTATTCGATACAGCTTCTCCACGTACGGGTTTTTAATTTTAAAGAGCGCGCCGACATAATCATCCATTCGTGAAACTGAATTAATTCTTGCCTTTGCCGTTCGAGATCGCGTAGAAAAATAACGCGTTATTTGCAGTGCTCGGTTGTTTAAGTTTCCATTCGCCGAGTGAGGAAAATATGTATTTACTCGGGGATTCATTGATCTACGAATGAAAGAAACACGCTGTTTATGCTTAATACAAATTTCCTTCGGTTGTGCTTTATATCTACGCTCGTATTCGATGTGAATGCTCTTTGAAGCAATACGCACAATTCTGCGAAATATGTATTTCTCTTTATGCACATAATTCAGTGTCGTTCCATTGTGCAAAGCAATGCTTCATCTAAACCGTTCATCAGCATTCTCGTCACTTGTACCGTCATTATCACAAAAGTGCTGTAAATACAAAGAAGTTACATTCATTCTGCTCTTTAATTACTCAATTCTTTATTTCTAAAAAAATCGCCAGACCTTCCGTGTCTCTTATAACCAGAAACGCCGGATGAAAGAAGGGAGCACGAATTCTGGGGAGAAGAGATGGAAGGTGTCACGTGACCAGGCCGCGACGGAAGGGGAATAGCGTCGTAGAAGGGAAAGGCAGAGTGGGGACACAAGTCTTAATCTGGCGACTCGGCTAATAGCAAGGTCAGGCTAAAATTGAAGCCTCATACGAATGGCAAAGTCGGTATCGTAGTGAAAGTTGACCTGATGATAGATAAGACTATCGGTTACACGTTCACATTAAAGAAGTAACCGTAGCGTTGCTGATGTAAAGAAAAATTCCGGGAATTTTTGGTCGATATGCGAAACTCAACACGTAAAGTGTATGTGTACGAACTTCTCTCGTCATTCAAATCTGATCGCAGAATGAACGAGTGTCCGAAATAGCTCGTATAATGAATCAAAAATGATCATTCAATAACTGATTTCAGTTTCTCCGACTTTCGAAACTCGCGAATCCTTGCGCTCCGTTTAATTAAAATCTCGTCACACGCGGCGACGTTCAAAATGGAACGCCGCTTAATCAGTTTGAGTCTATTTTGTTTAGAAGCTCATCGCACAATAGGAGCTTTCGCTTATCAAACTAACGTTACTATCTCCGGTTATCCCACGGAGTGCTATAGTTTGTTTCATCGTTGTTGATTCGTGAGCACTACTTCTAACAAGGGACATTGCATAATTATAACACGCCAATTTTAATGAAAATGCAGGATATAGTTCGTTAAAAAATATTTACCACTTTTTCTTTTTAAATAGCCAACTGGAGGATGTAGGATAACAACGCTATGACATAAAGAAATTAATTAGATTAACGCATGATAAGGAAATGCAAAGATCTGGGAAGACGAAGAGCTTACCGCGGCTTTCACGAAGATTAGGAGCACTAATCCAAAGAACATATGTAGACTTATCATTATAAGCATTATACTCCATTTTACGCGTTATTAATAATGCATTCACGAATATAGTTAATAAACCTTGCGCAATAGTGTCGTTTCTGATTTGAAAAATACGTTATTTATTTTTAAAAGTACAAGTACGTTGTGGCGCTGCTTTACTTTATTCCACTTTTTTAAAATTCGTCTACAGTCTAATAATTAGTGAACAAAATTCTTGAAAATAAGCAGCAATCAAGGAACTGTCCTTTTAAGTAAATTTCAAATAAAACACTTCCAACAGTAGGGAGAGTTGTTGGCAACAAGATTGAAAAATAATTCGAAGTGCAAAGGGTTGAGACTTGTCCCCCCACTCTACCTTCCCCTTCTACGGTCAGAAGGTAGAGAGGGGTAATCTTTTCCCCCTTTTTTAAAGTTCAAGGACTGTTAGGAAGAAATGCATCTACGCGCTAGCATCGTAGGAATGTGTGGGGCTCGACATGGTACTCTCGAATGTACCGAGCCCATGCTCACTACAAGAACCTAACAGTCCAAAACTCAAAATTGAGACCTGATCCACCACCTACTGGTCCAAAGAATGGTGAGCACTGCGACCCGCCATTCGCATTACTCCCACGCCTGTTCTCGTCTAGCCTATAGGCTAACCTTTTCTCCACGATTCGTGTTCCTTCCCCTCAGCTGGCGACGCTGCCTCGAACAAGTTCACAAGACTCCAATCTTTCGTAACCGCATCTGCAAGGTAAATTTCAAGTTCGTCGTCCTAAGGGAGGATTATCGGCGTAGGGTCTAATCACCGCATTCCGTGTGAACGAACGAGCCGGTGATTGCCCCGCGAGTTCTGATCCGAGTCGGAGATCAGTATACGCTAATCCTTGGAACGACGTGTCGGGGAGAATTCATTCGCGAACTCTTTCCAGTGTACAAAGGGAGGGGGTGGGGCCGCGGCATGGAAATTTACGAGTCAGCGAAGGCGTTCCGCCGCGGGCCGTGTCACTTTCGTCGGCATCGACTTTACGATCTCCTTGTATTTATACGATCGTTGCTTTATATGTGTGGAAACTTCTTACTTACGCCTGCATACACGCCGGTACGTGAGAAGAAGCTTCGCGCAATGCGGCTACCTACGACCTGGAGTGGAATGAAATGGAATAATAAGAGACGTGGGGCGGCTGAAATACAGGGCGAACAAGAGGAAGAGGAGAGGGCGCAACAAAGAGAGCAACAGGGGACGAAGTGGGAGAGAGAGAGAGAGAGATGCAACGAGTCGGAAGGGGGGAGGGAGATGGAAGCTTGTGGATGGATGTAGTTTATGGTGTGGAACAACCTGTCCCTTCAGAACGTTAAACTCGTGCATACGTGTACGCTGTTTTATATGCATAATACCGCGTTATACGGTCAGATATCCGCGCGGTGTCGCGACCACGAAAGATGACTTCGTCCCCTAGAATCTACACTGCGGGAAAAACGAGGTGAGCGTTAAAAGAATGAGGGACCGACCTACGTCGTAACCGTTTAGATAAGACGGGTTTAATAGACGTCGAATGTCGAGAAATCGGCAAAGGGTCGGATACGCTCCAAGTGTCTTCGGGCATGACGCGTACGCCGCGCCGATGTTGCCACGGATATTGCCCGCTGGGAAACAGGTTGGACTCGGGGAGAACAGGTATACCAAGTTTCCTTGCTATACTGGGTGATTCTAGAAATAGGACGAGTCAGGTTTTTCCGTCGATCGAGAGGGAACAGGCGAAGGGAGTCGGAGCAAGTACACTTTCGACGCGAACCTGATGCAGCGCCTATGAATCGTGTTCTGCACGATTTTCGCTTGCTAAATTGCCTTGGAAAATCACTTGCTCCTTTAAGCGATTTCTTTGATTGTACAGGGTGTGCCCGTTGAGTTTTGCCAGCATTTTCTACCGAGGCTTTAAAGGCGGATGATTCTTTTTTCAGTAAAAAATCTAAATGGTTCTTTAACAACGAAGTCTGAAAATCGAGCACGGATTCTTTCAGCCAATACCTCCAGTTTTTGTAGAGATATAAAAGTTTATGTTTGCAAACATATGAAATTCAGGTATTTTTTATTCCGGCAATTGGGGAAGTTATGTTCACGTGTTTTTGATAAAATTAAATATTTTCATGTTCCATTGCAAGTTCGAGAAAGTCCGAGATTAGGCAATTGTGTATGTTCTGGAACGAATTAAATAATTTCATGGATCTTTTTATTATCTGTAGGCGTTGTTTTTACAACAGTAGTTGATATCCACATTTTATAGTGCACAGGGAATATCTCGCGGCCGAGTATGTTTTACTTCTACGGACGTTTCATTCGCTCTCACGTCGTGCATTTTTATGTTTACTTTACAATTGCACGATTACGTACAGTCTTGGAGATTCCTGTATTGCAGAGAAATATTTTGTTGTACCATATGTTACTGGTCCATTTTACAGTTCCACAATTTCATGTACTATTTCAGCCTCTTTACTATGGCAAAATAAGGTTTATATTAAGTGCTCGACAATTCGTGTTGTTTCTGTTAGAAAAGAGCATGAGCTTAATCACTTCTAATAATATTCTAAGTCACTACTGAGCTAATTCCAGATCAGATGAAATGATCTGACTCAAAATAGCTTTGAGTGCAAGGAATTAAGTTTGACATTCGCTTTAACTTTCCTAAACCCCTGGGTCCACTTCGATCCAGAGGATATTACTCCGTTCCTAGCGAAATCGTTAAATTAATTCTTGTTTAATCAATGCTGCTGCATTCGGACCAATAAAAGGGTTAACGTGTCTACAAGAAGTATCTTCAAGTAAATCATTAATTACATCATTACATAGTTGTAAGAATGGTTTGCGGTTCAAGGGTTAATTTATTATTTAATAAATAAGGGTTTATTAAAAAGTTAATAAGAGATATATACTTCTCGATATTTTCCATAGCGGTAGGTATAGCATGGTCTGATAACAAATAATCCGATTTAGTATAAAAAAAAAAGTGAAATATTCTCTATAGACAGTGCAGTGCACAGACGACGCCCCTGGAGGGTTAACTCGCGAGGAAAAGATGCACTGCAAGGGCGCAGAAACTTGGAAAAAACTTCGCGTAAACCTCGGCGAAAAGGTTAATGTATCGACGCGGGCTTACGTGACATGCATTCGAAATGTGTAAAGAAGAGAATCGTAACGCGATAGAAAAAGCACGGACAAAGGTGCGATCGTCCGTCCATTGTGAACGTTCTCTACTTTAGTTTTATCGTCGTCTCATTTTACCATACTTCGTAGGTGTCTGGTGACGAGAGCCATCCGACCCGTATCCCCGTTTCAACTCCAATCACCGATCTTGCATTCGACGTTTCATTTTATCCGGCGTATCACGATGGGGATCGCGTATCCCGCCGCCGCGACGCGACGCGATGAAAAAAACAAAGATACATAACCGATCGGAATCGCCCCATGCATTTTTGAGCAGCGAAACGAACGAGAGAACGAAGTTAAACGGAACAAGCGCGACACACAATTTACAATACGTCGTGTCCATCATCGTCGGGCCGGGGAGTTAAATCGTCGAAGAAAGTTTCCACGCTGCAACGGCGATACTTTATGCTAACCAGTGCAATCAGGTTAACAAGGCAACAATGTGATCGAATAATTTATGGCGGATTTTGCATTAGGATTACCAGTTGCGAAACGCGAGTGCAGGCAAAGAGCCGGATCGGATAAAGTCCCGGATTCGTATTTCCATGTTGTCGAAACTGTAACGAAATGGCGGAAGAAAAGAGAAGGGAACGAGTTCGTTACTTCTAAGAAAAGAAACGATCGCCCGAAGAAGCTGCGAATAAATGTAAGCCAGGCTGCTCGATATGCATCAGAGAGAATAATACTTTTTAGTAGAGACTTGCGCGTTTGTGAATTTTCCAACCGCCAGAGGACACGAAGAGCAGACATTAAAGCGATTTAATTTTTTGGCCGCGCCGTGAAATGTTCCCCTAAAAATGTAATTTCGCGGAACAAATTTCAGAACGGCTGAGCTAATTGGACCGGGAGGTTTTCCGGCGTGCAAACTAAGTTTGGAATATGAAGTGAAACCGTGATGTTTAAGAAACAGGCTGCTATTCCTTAGGTGTTTATCAGGGGGTTGGTTCTTGCAGCCTTTTATTGGTCATAGATCTTGACAATATATCCTCGAAAGAATAATTTTCATTGATTCAAGTGCATTAAATATTAAACTGGATTGCTGGGACATATTTCCCCTTTGCTCGACTTTCTGTCGGGTATGTCAGATCATAGATGGTAGTTTTTATTGTTTGTACGCCGAACGCACACGGTGGCAGATAGACAGTTGAAACCAATTAACCAAGGAGACAAAGCGGCATGCAATAAACTTCAATCTACATTTCCGACTGCTTTTTAAACGCGAAACAATTCCGTTCAGTGGTATGCTCCGTTTTTTTTTACCATTTTATGGAATCGCGTTCTTTTGATGAAATTAATTTGATGTGTTCTTTTTAGTAAACTATAATACATAGGGAAGAATTACCAAGATTGGACCAACTTGGATCACTTGTATCTCGAGGAATTTGCACTGTCAATGGCGGTATTAATTGTCTATTATGAAGTAGTTTGAATCCAGAAACTTCTCGAAACTCGGCAACTCTCGCCGTTAACACTCAGGAATTTAGGGTCGTTTCGGTACCGATGCACCATATGTTGTTTCCTGTTTTTAAACATCTAAAGCATGTATTACAACATTGTAAGCATGTATTAATAAGACACGCGCATTAATGCATCCTCATTTTAATTTGCATAATTTTTAGAACATTCATATTAATTTATGTGTCGAAACTATGGTTTCGCAAATTATATACCCACACTTTGCTTTCGAAAATTAGTAACTGTATCCTAAAAATCAATACGAATTAAAATGCGGATACGTTAATGCGCGTGTATGTAAATATATCGAAGTAAGTACGTGTAAGTGAAATAGGGATCGCTAGTTACAACGATGCAATTGACAACCGAAAACTGGTGCATCTCACCCAATGATGAATCTATCCCGACAAAAGCCTATTAAAAATTCTCCGTTACACCTATTCGGTGTTTTCAGGAAACCCCGCGTCGCCTTGAATAAAATATTGTGGCTGGGAAGACTGTTGCCGGAAAACGGTGGCGGCGAATGTATCGACACCCGGTGACCCGTTCAATCGACTATGAAACAACGCGCGATTCGACGCTTTCCTAGGAGAGCCGGCCGGTCTCGTTGTATTTAACAGAGCCGGCAGTTTAGAAACAATGTTCCGTAAACAGCGAGTTGTCCGCGGAGAAAGGTGGGGTTGTAGGCGTCGCGGGCTGTCAACGCGAGAACCCGGAAACGAGTGGTATCGTCCTTTTTCCTTCACGCGCTCCCTTGTGCGCTCTTTTTTCTTTCTTTCCGGTGGCTTTGCAGTCGCGACGGATGCGCGAGCGCGCAGGGTGTATTCGCATCCAGCGAATGCAATTTAATATTACCGCTGCCGGGCACACGTACGCGCGCAACGCGGAGGCCGGTTTTGCATACCGCCGACTCGTCCGCATTCATTTACACTAATGTACCACAATTTGCGTTGCATTTGTCGCGGTGCGCAACGTAACGCGGTACGACGAATGTGCGGTCTGTCTTTTATCCCCGTAGAGTCGCGTGCTGCCACTCCGCGCCGCTCTGCTTCGCTCAGCTCCGCTCCGCTCCACTCCGCTCCGATCGTGCGCGAGTGTGCACCGTACAGGCTGATTCAACTAGATGTGCCACTTAAATTCCTTGCGTAAGCTACTTGATATACGGTGAAAGAGGAACGGGAGTCCGTCGATTTATAACTGCACTTTTATTAATTGTACGCGTGCGTAAACTACTAATAATATTTAGCGCATATTAACCCCTTGCCGTACTTTGTCGAGCCAGACTCGAGATGAACGTTTTCATCGAAGTCTAACAAATATGAATGTTACGCGTTTCTTTTTGGATGAAATGACATTTGATTCGTTCGTAATCAATATCTAAGCATTAAAATAAATGTAGCCATACAAATAATATACATTTTCTTTCCTCTTCCACGACATTTTTCGGGATAACGTCGTTTTAATCACTGTAAACGTAAAGAAAATGGTACGGCAATGGGTTAACGTAATACATCGCACATGTTGCTCGGATGGGACGACGCGTATGAACGTTAAACAGTATTATCTCCGTAACTGTCATGCAGTAAACACGCTCGACAACCGAGCCGGCGAGTATCGGTAAGGCCGACACTAATGCTGGCGAAGCAAAAGAATCTTTTCGAATTCGCAATTCTTTTTATCAAACTCTTACCGTCCTGTTTGTGTCGTTTTTCCAATTAAAATGACACCAAACACGATATAGTTACGACCAATACGCGTCACGTGACCAGGCCGCGGCGAAAGCGTGGGAGAACTGCGTCGTAGAAGGGGAAGGGTAGAGTGGGGAGGCAGGACTTAATGCGGCTTGGCGGATAATACGACAGTTAAGGAGATACTACTGTACAACAAGTTGCGGGAAGAGCCGCTTCACATGGAAACATAGTTGAAAATCATTTAGTGAGGATATGTGAGTAACTATTAGTTTTTCAATCCTCTCTTCAACCCCACAAGATTCAAATTTACGATAAAGAACCACGAGGCGACTTTTATATCTTCATAGAAACGAATTATTATTTTGCTGCTCTTGAAACCGTACAACTTTTGTTTCAACTATTTCTCCTGTAAATAGTTTGCACGTAATTGAGGTGGCACGCTTAGCTGAATCACCCTGTATGTACATACACGCCGCTAATACGCCCGTGGTCCGCGTCCGCGATCCGTGCAGGCCAGAAACGAGCCGGAAATTGCCATAGCGGCGGAAGAATCTGTCGAATCGAGGACGCTTGTTTTCCAGTCTACACCGTTCAACCGATCCACGGTTCACCATGTCCAATGCTCAATCCGATCCATCCGGTCCAACCGCACTAGTCGAAGGGATGCAATTGATTGCATGAAAATGTGTTGCCTCGCTCTACCCCCGTCTGCGCCCTATTTTCAACTTTTTTTTTTTAACGTTGACCGCGTGACCATTCTCCGATAATTGAAGGGTTTCGGGGATGAATGTTTACGTAATTGTGAAGATTCGTTTATTCTGATAAGTTAATCGAAGCTAGCGTTCTATGTACTTTTACTAATTTCTCTTTTGTTTCGTCAAACCTTGCAGCTCTTTCGCTGTCTGTATATGTAGAAAATTTATCCATACTACCGTGGACTATACCCATTGACGGTTGCAGCATGGTGTGGGATTTGATATATCGGTGAGACGGTACTAATCTAATGGTAAAACTACTTTGTTTCTAATTACTTTTCTATGTGAAATTTTTACCGACGTGTTTGTGACATTTTTTTTTTATTAAAACGAGACCAAATATGATATAATTTGGAATCCAGTATGACCTCGATTATCCGAATTAAACAAGCAAATGTGTCATTGCGTCTGATGACATTTTAATCAGAAAAGTGTCACGAATATGTTGGTAAAAGTTTCATAAGTTTTCACATGTGTATATCAAGACTTGTATACTTTTCATAAAAGAGAACTGTTATTTTTTGATATAGGGAATCATTATTTATATTCGTAAATGTGATGGTTCGTTAACATCGTTGTCGTTTTAATGGAAATTGTTAATTATCGCCAGGTAGAAATATCGATGCAGTTGTTCGTGTATAAAAATTTGCAACAGTCATTTATATTTCACACGTTAATAACAGATCGCTCTTCGTTGCAAAAAATCGAAAACATCAAGTAGTTTGACAAGCACGACAGCTGACACGTGTACTCGTGATGCAGCGTAAAATAAATGCAAGTAATAAATAGACAGCGGATTTCTGCAGTTATGACAAAAATGAGTAGGTGTAATTTAAAACAGTAGACACAAATTGACAGAATTTAAATTTTCAACCTATTATACATATATTGACTGAAGAAATAAATACAAGTAATGAATTAAATAAAATCTTATTTTCAGTGGTGGTAGCTTTTTTAGATCTGAAATAAATAAAAATCGCGTACCAAATTCTATCAATTTTTACATTCCAGCAGTCTATTTATGAAAAATAACAGAAAATGGTGATTTCATTAGGCCGCAAAGGACTAGCGAATAAATTAATATTTGCAATGTAACACTTTCATCCTTCGATTTCTTCAGTAATTTTCGTTCTGTTTAAATCGTTATGTGGTGTTCCGTTTGTGTAATCGACGCTTCCGGGCGTATTGTTCATACCATTGCTATTTTTATTGCATTGACGATGCGGGAGAGAAGGGAGGAAGCTAGAATAACCCACGAAACAAAACAAGCACAGTGGTTGACCAACGAAATAGTCGGTTAGCTAAAATCGTAACCACCGTCCTCTATAATCGCGTTGCCAGGCCCGATTGGCGCGATTACACACAGCAAATACGACACCAATTAAAAGTATACTTTCAAATAAAAATATTTGCATCTAGATTCCGTAATATCGATTTCTCATTTGAAATGATATGAAAATGATTTGTGATTGATCGTTGATTTACGAACAGTTTTCTCGTCGATAGCTTGACTTTACTACTTCAAGATAATTAGTACATTCATTTTAGTTGAAAATTCGTTTTCAAATATTCTTTTAATCTCGTTTTCACTGGATTTCCAAGCTGGGTGTGGTACCTAAACACCTAACTTTGAGAAACTAATTTCTTTCGGTAGCGAACTCCAATATTTGCTACTACAAGGGAGTTGTAGAAATACAGTATCGCTAACATGGCTTGCTCGAAGTCGAAATGTAGTTTGTAACCGAGCGGACCATCACACGAAACAAAGTTTAGTTTCTTGAGCAACACATTGACTTTAAACATTGCGTAGAAGCTTTAATTATAGAAGTTATAATTGGTATTTTATATTAGTTAGTTCGAGTTACGACTGCGTACTAGTTGCGAAGAATCGAGTTCATTCGGTTTCTAAAATGTTTTCGATACACTTACTATTTACGTTGTTTGTTATTATATTATTAAATTGTACGTATAAATATCATGAAATTGTTTAGAAATAGCTGTAAGATAGAACTGGCATTAACTATTGAAAACTTGTGTCACGAAATTCAGGATGGCTACTATAAATTCACGTCAGGTATTATAGAAACTGCTTTCGAGTCTCGTCGACCTTTTCAACTATAGATCGCAGGAAATGAAGTGGGATTTAAAAAAAGATTTTATTACGAATGAATGACATAACGACCGAGAAGCATTACTGAATAAAACGCATCCGAGGCATTTAATGAATCTGTAGAAATAATAAAGTATGCATTGGAAATCGATATTCATCATTAGACTGGGAATCTTTATGCCTTTTGAAAACATTAACATTGTTAAATATTAATGTTTCTTATTGCAGTTTTCGCAGAATAATATAAACAAAAAGAGAATTTGCATGAAATCTGAAATGTATCCATCATTCAGGAAAAGCAAAACACAGTTTAAAGTTTGAAGAGAATTAAGTGTATAAATTATTTACGAAACTGCTAAAAAAATTATTATTATTTGTTCACTTATCAGAAACTCCAAAAATATCTTGAACTTTCAACGATAACTCGCGCAGGAAGAGAACAATTTACTGAGAAAGAAAGGGTGGTTTTTCGATCTCTGAAAGACTCCTCGATTTCTTTATAAAGATTGTAACGTCGAAAAAAGTGCCTCTGTGATTATAACCACATAGTGTGTTCGGCATTAAGAGTAAACGAGCTATTATACCTTGAAGTACTGTAGGCAGACAAAAAATGGTTATATGGAAGTTGCGTGGTACGAGGGTGTAATCTATTCAGATGATCCAGACCCTTATCAATACTTTCCATTCTGGTGGGTTTTATTCCGGATTAGTCCGTTTTGTACAAGCAATACACCGAATCCCTTAAAATTCGAGCACATATGTTGCAGTTTGTTCAATTTCATAGCACTTAATGGTTGAGACTAAATATGTATATATAGATAAAGAGAAAACTGGAGTCGTAGCCTATTCGAATTAATAATGTAGAAGAATTGCTTCCTCGCACGCACACTAAATGGTCATCCATTAACACTAATCGTACCGAGCATAAAATGTGTCAGGTGTACGTTGTTTTATTACAAGACTAAATTAATTTAGATTTTTCTTAATTTTTTTGTATAACAGTACGCGTGATTGAATAGAGAAACGTGAATAATTTCTAATGGATGCATCCTAGTAATTTCAATAATTATAAAACATAAAATATAAAAAGTAAAAAGTTTTGATTAGAGTTGTCACTCATCGACACGTGGTTAGTAGTAGCGTTTTTTATATAATTCAATGTAACACTTCTTGATGGAAGATCCTGTGTAATTAGTAGCGTTTCCTTAGCAACAGTACTTTGACCTTCAGCTGTCTGGAAGTAATGAAAGATTCCCAGGCGATAGTAATTGTTTGCTTTACATTTCAAATTGAACGAATTCTATTCGGGATATCATGTTTCAAACAAAAACCCATTGCGATATATTAGCAGAAAGAAGAAACATTTAGCGGTACCTCGAAGGAGAGGAGAAAAGGGTGAATTTCCAGCCATAGAGCACACGAGGATTAAGAGATAATGGTCGGTTTACACTTGAGCTTGGTCACACCGTGTAATAAACTTGAATCCGAACAACCTGTTCACGATCAATATCTTCCGTAGCCTCATTAATTGAAGGAATAACTGTGCGCACACCCTTAAACCGGACGTACCGTGGATTCCGGGTCGGTGGATTCACGGTCACGGCGAATCTCGTTCGTAAATTGGTTAAGTTCGAAGGTACCGGGTGAACCGTGTGAAACAGGGGTTCAAAAATCATTTAATCGCTCGGTCACGAAATAGCACGGACAGGCCTCGATTAACGAGCTCCCGGTGTATTAATTAACCGTGGGCGCGGGAGCTTCCTTGCTTGCGTCTAATTTGCTGTTCGCCGTTTCCTCCCATTGTGGATATTATACACGTGTGCCGGGGTCGCGAGAAGAGTATAGAAGAGAGGTGCAATGCTCCCGCGGTCTCCGCGTTTCTCTCTTCCGGTCGCGGGCCACCGGTTGTCGTTCGTCGCGCTAAATCATATCTCACCGTCGCGTCCCGTCGCGTCGCGTTGCATCAGGTTGCATCTCCCCCCGCCATCCTACCTACACCAGCAAAATTTCTAACGTTCACTGGTGTATTTTTAAAACTGTCTTCCTCCGTTAGGAAATCCACTCCCTTCATCCTCGTAAATTGCATATCTCCCGTTTCTCTGTGCAGTTTTTATTATCCCGCCGATACAATAACACAAATGATCAACAAGAAGAAACAGTTTATTTTATTCACGATGCAAAATACAGTTTACTGTCCGCGATCGGGACCGCGTGTGAACCATTACGTTGACACCATTAATCGAATGTACGAAACTTCTTCATTTTCATTATTTTTTTATGGAACTTTCGCCAACTTACTTCTGGCATTTTTCTGATTAAAACAACACCAAACGCGATATAATGTCAACTGTATTTAGTGGTTTAATCGACGATGAAAGTTTCTCGCTTAAAGAGTCTTACGATGTCATTAGCATTTGTTTACGTGGAGTCGCTTTCGAGATCTCAAGGTCGCCTCTGTGACCTCGAACGGGACTGCGTGTTTTCATTTAGCCAGACCTGTAGTGCGTCCCATGACGAATTCATTGACCTGAATATGTCCGAGTTTCAAGGCCGTTAAAATAGTCATACCTATACTACTCGTCTTACTTTCGTTCTCAAGATTGCGTACGCTGGAGTATCTCGTCAATTCGGTCTTATACGCTGAGTCACGCTAATTATGTAAATGTTAACTTTGTTTACAAATAGAGAATAGATATCTTCTTTTTCTGTTACCATCGGTTCGGAGGAATCGGTGTTATTATGACGAGCAACCAGCATAGTAATTATATACGATTAGCGAAATTGTTAACATGAGATTTGAACATCAATAGATAATCTGGAATAACCATCGATGCATTTAGGTCGATATACTCGTCGTGGGCTTACAGTTTGATTATCACTTTGTTACCAGAAATTAATAAACTCGAAGCGTTTTATGAACTTGTCCAGAAATTATTTTCTTTCAATTTGCAATACAATTTGTAACTTTTTGTAACAGAAGAATTCTGTCAGCCATTTGCATTGGAGGCTGTTCAAACTGTTTCTTTGAAATGTAAAACGAACCGGTAAATGGATACCATCTCATAAACCGTGTTTAATTAAAAATAAAAGTGATTTGCATTTTAAGTGGAAACTAAATGTACGTGATTAATACTTCAACTTTTTATAATAGCCTGACGTATTCGTAGTCGTAAATGTTCCCAGCGCAATAACGTCGTACAAGAATTATAGCTACGTATTACAGCTTCGCGAATACACGCGTAATAAAGGCGTACGGGTACAGCGTATCTGTTTAAACGAATTTTAATCCGACTTTCGCGGGGCAACAATCCCCGTTATCCAACGTAGCCACCGGTTTAGCCTCGCGTCCTTTCACGAGGCGCAAAAAAGTTCGCTCCGATCTCAAGCTGGATTGGCAGAAAAAATTCTTTGCTCAATCGATTGATCTGTTAACGATCCGAATTACCCGATCCCCGGACTCGGGCAAGATGTTAAACGGCTCCATAACGCTTCTGTGCCCCCACCGAGCGTCTTCACGTTCAATTTGGTTCGATTCCTCGATCCGAAAAAAAACTTCTCCGCGCGTTAATTCGTTTGATTATCCGACCATTTAGTTTTCCATTCACGGTCGATCTGCTCGCTTAATTAACCGGCCGGTGTATTTACTTAACCACTCAACTAATTAAGATTTTCTTTTAATCGGTTGCTGCGCAACCACTGTCGGGCCCCGGGATATCTGAATATCCGATCCCCGGACCGTTCGCTCGCTCGTTCACCGGCTCGTTCGCTCGCCTAATTATCTGACTGTGCGTATCTCTTTATCCATCTGGCGTGGCTATTGGAACCGGCGAAACGTGTTTGACGACGCTCGTTCTCGCTGTTGCAAAGCAAGGGAAACCTCTCGGGCCCGTTCCCGCGGACTCCAGAGAAACACCGCGCGTCTCGCTCTCGTATCGCGCGTCCGTTTTACACCGGTAAATGTCGCTCGGTCGCGGATGTCGCGGTCGCATTGTGACACCCACGCGCCACTGCGACCCGCGCCGCATTCACCTGGAATGACGTTGATCCGAAACACCGGCGAGATTTGCGTCGCTTCTTATCGCCGGCAATTTAAGGAGGTAGATTCGTTTCCAGGATTTTAAAGTTCGCCGTCTCATTTCTTGATAAATGCGAAGATGGGGTTTTTCAGTATGCAAAAGGGGCCGCAATAGCCCTCAAAAGACCTATTTTTACCACGCTTACATTAGCTTGCCGTGTCGTTGTTGTATGCGTCAAATATTGTAATCGAATTTTAAACCACTTCTCGATGAGCTAGAGACTTGAAACTTTAAACATAGCTCAGAACTGGATGACAAATTTAAAAGAAAAACTGTGCGTCTAAGAGAAAAATAATTTTTTTCCTGGTTCTCCCAAACATTTAATAAGAATTTAAATAAAATCATGACAAGTGTGTGTGACTATAAGAATAAAAGCGTGGAGCGCTAATCTACATTGACGTAACCTTCGTGGGCGATCCACTTGTTTAATTTTTATATGAATCTTCGATGAGTTTCGTTCAATTTTATGCAGTCTAGGTTATACACAGTTAATACTAATTCATTGGATATCTCATCAATAATTATTATTATTGTCTGTGGAGGAGACAACACAACAGAAGAAACAGAAACTTTTATTTATTCAAGAGATTTTAATAATTAAATTGTACAATTTGGTACTGTTAGAAAAAAATTATACTTGCAACAAAGTGTCCACATACCTCCGACCGGGAGTCGAATAATGCAAATTACGCCTAGTAAACGTGAAAATAGGAGTTTTAAGGGCTACCGCAGCGTAGATTGATCTTTTATTTAGCGCTTCTGACTACTGAAAACCCCATCTTCGCAATCCTGGAAAAACAAGTCTACCACCTTAACCTCGCGTGCGGATCGATCGGTACGGGCAACCGAATATGCCTGGCACGACCTTGGCTACGCATAATAAACGATCCTGTTTTCATGTGAACTATGTACTTACATATTTACGTACATGCCAGGGTGAGAGAATCGCGTTTTAATTGGCGCTAGGTATACTGTATCCCTATTCTTGTTAAAAGAGTTTCTTTAGAACAGTCCTTTCTTTAATTAGAAACTTGTATTGAGCTTTCCTAAATATTCGTGCTGTTGGTAATTTAGTTGCACACAATCGCGTGTGAGACTATTTGTACATCAAGGACGACTATTTATAGTGGTCTATGATGCCGGAGATTTTTGGTCGTTTAATCTTTTCGACCGTTCTATTATTGAAGTGAAAACTTGTTTAGGCGTAACGCGTGCACAATTGCTGGTCACTGAATGAGTCTGATCCGTCACTCTCCGAGGTGAAACGCTATTCGGGTAAACTAGTGGGAGGCGAGTTGTCCCGCTTTGTGTGCAGAGTATTGGTCTGTTTTTCTGAATATGCTTGGCGGTGAAAACCCAGAAGTTGGTGATGACTAGGCAGTGGATTTTATGTGTTTATGACAAGAATGAAGTAGGTCTAATTTGAAACAGTAAAAACATTAGAGTAATTGTCCACTGCTTTAAATTGTACATGTTTTATTGTAATAAATGCATAAAATCCGCAGTCTAGTAATGATAATAATATTACCATTATTAACCCGTTGGCAAGTTTGGTTTCCTTGATGAAATTCAGCGGGTCTTTTATTTTTTGCCTGCGTTAATTGCAAGATATATAAGCTACATATTAATATTTTTTAATTTCAACGAGTTGGAAACAATACAAAAGTGTTTTTATATTCTTCAAATGTTTCCACCGGTTTGAAACGAGGCGAACTTTTCATTATTATTACAACAGAATGGACTAAATAATTTACAAAACGCACTCCCTTTTATAACCAAATGACCGAGAGAGTGTATAAACACTGTAACCTCGAATTTCTCAAACACCCATTCCGAGGAACAGCGTTAAGGTCTGCAACATTAAGGTCCACGCCACAAGTTGCAGCAAGTGCCATTCAAAAAGCAATTTCCCCACACAGTCGCCCGGTTCGCCGTCTGCAACTGTGATTTCCGGTTTGAAAAATAGCGCATGGTGTCACGGGATATTTAAACGGAGCGTTGTTACAGTCGCCTGATTTCAACGGGTGTCGCCGAAATTGCAGCTTGTTCCTCGGCGAATCGATCAATTTCCATTGGGGCGTGATCATCGACAGGTGTCAATTGCAAATGAATTTCGACGAGGAGCTTTTAGTCGAATTCCCTCTTGAATCGACTGATAGCGATACCCTCGGATTAAGTCGATTCCCAGGAAAGTAATCGATGCTTGTCGACGGTGCGATATTTAGCGACCGCGGACGTAACAGCCGGCAACGAAAATAACTGAACGACATATTACGGTCAAGTGCGACCCATTTTCTATGCGGTCGACTGCAGCGGAGTTTTCACGCTCGTCATACCTACTAATTATTCTCAGAACGCATGCTATGGAGAACGTGTTATTTCGGTGCGCGACGCAATCGGGTGTGTTCGGTCGCGACACCGGCCAGTACGGAAGTATCCCTCTTGTTACAATTGAACAGTCAAACGTTTTCTTTTCTATCATGCTCCTCTTCATCTAATAATAACTTTGTACAGCACAGATCTCTTCCAAACAAATCTGGAAACATTTCTAAGCGAAGACCTCTTGCGTCGGTGGCCTTGCGACTGGAATAAATACGGCGATGTCCGGATATGTAATACGTCCAGGTGAGATATCCCTACCAATTGTTGTAAGCGTTCGCTTATCTGCTGCTCATTCTTACTGATACCGTCGAAACACAGAAATTCCTGGAAACTCACCTTTTACGGGCGACGGAGGTCCCGGCCGGTGACGTGACCATATATCCGGGCATCACTGTGCCATATTGGCTTTGTCTGTAGCGAGCCGATCGCAACGTCCCGTGTCCGAGCGGATAATATAAATCGACCTTAAATCGTGGAAAAACGCGGTTGGATAAGCCGGTCGCTTTAAATCGCGTCGGTCGGCACGAGAGATCCGGCTGGCCGGCCGCGCCGCCGTCCTCCGGGGTTTTTCCTGCCGAAAATCTACCGCAATTTAGCCAGTGGGCGGCGTGTAACTGGACCGCAAGTGCAGACCGCGGGCGCATCCCGGGTCAGAGATGCGGTTCGTAGCCGTAGTTGCATAAATATTATGCAAATATCCGGCGAGAGGCGGCGTTACACCGCGTTACGGACGACGCGGACGGCACGTTACGCTTTTACAGGCCACAGTGCGGTACGTTTCGCATCAGTCTGGCCGCGGCACCGCCGAGCAAAGTGTCGTTGCTTATATCCTCTGAGATATGCACGACTCGCGTGTTTCCCTTATCACTTGCCAAGATAACTTGCACTTTGCATACGCGGCATAATTCAACGGCGAACCTACTTCACCGATCCTTCTCCGCCGCACGCTCGGTCCTCCTCCGCCACCTTCTTCACCTCGTCCTCTTCCTCCTCGCCCCTTCTGTTCCTCCCCCAGCTCCTCCGTGGCCGCGTTCGCCTCCTGTCTCTCCCCTGCCCCTCTCCCCTTTGCCGCAGAGCCACGGTTCGTATCTCGACGGCCCTAAAACCACCGAGCCCTATAGCCCGGGCGCTTACGCTTCTTACCTCATCTCCTTACCGTGGGGCCGAGCCCCCCTTGCGACCTCTTCCCTCAACGTCGTTTCCCGTCTACGTTTCTGCGCAGTTCGATCTCTGGTTGAACGCGCTCCGGGCTCGGAAACGAGTTGGGCTTAGGGAATGGGTAAGAAGGAGGATGCCAGGGGAATGGCCGCTGAAGGTTGGTATATCTGCATGCTCGCAGAGTACATATCAGCCAGCCAGCAGAGCCAGCAGAGCCAGCAGAGCCAGCCTCGATGTTCGAGCGTTCCATCCTACCCTTTCGCAGTTATCCACTCTCGCAGCTTCCCTTTTCGGCCGAGTCTCTTTTCAGCGCGCGGTGACTATCATAAAATTGGTAGGATCCTCCACGCGAACCTCGCGTCCCGGCGTCCTGAAACCTGGAACCTGGAACGTCTTCCGTTCCGGGCCTCTCCAATGGAATAACAAGCACAACGCGTTATCGGTACTGTAACGTTACACGTTTCTTCGCGGATTAACACCGCCCGGGACCCGGGGTCGTTCGCGCGGAACTTATTGTTCGCGTCGTTACCGGCGTGTTTCCCTGTGTAAATGAAAATATCTAGGTCTCTGATAATATGAATATGAATAATATTTATGTTGGCTTCTACGGAAAACACGGATAAGTGCGCCGGCTCACGAACCTATTCGGACGCGAATATTTGCTATTTCTGACGCACGTGGAATGTTACGTTGGCGCGTTTAACACTGCGCCTACCACCACCGGTCGAAATGACCGGTTCCAGATCTTTTATTTTATACTTATTGAGACAATAACAATTATTTGATAAGAAATTATTCTATAGATGTCTTTAGTCGAGCACGTATTACAATAGGAGCTGCACAAAGTCTAAATCAAATTAATCTTGTCATTTTTATAAGTGAGCATTTTCCAGTTTCTTTTGAGGCTTAGAAAGTAACCTTTAGTTTTTCGGGTACCTACCCCGTATTACACAGGTAATTTTTCTGTTAGTTTTTCACTTTATGGAATGCGACAATATTCCTTTTAAAGAACAATCGAATAAATCTTACATACATTTTAACATCATATGTAATTTAGTACTGGGTTAATTGTCATGTACATTAGCTATAATGAATGTCACTTTTCTTATGAATGAACGATGTAGAAGAATATCAAATTCTGTGTTCGCGCAAATGGTAGACGTATTGTTATTGCGAAACAATTTTAGCAATTTTATCGAGCACCTCATGAAACAGGAAAATTCACTAAACTAAACAAAATTCCTGATATTTTGAAAATATTAGTAAAACTAGAAAAACAATCAAAATCTATTAGCTCAGTGTTTAAAATAAAGTTCCAATTTTCGGGTTCATGACAATCGGGAGTTACGAGAGTTTGATTAATATTTTAACGTCCTTCGCTTTATGCAAGCTGAACTGTTCGGTAGGGACGTCGGAGTTTCATGTACCTTTGGAACTTTGTTACTGCAACGTTGCTCGAACGAAAGTTGCAGCCAGCTTCGGAATAATAAATAAAGATTCAATGAAACTCATCACGTGTTTGTAGCACTAATACCACTCGCCCTGTTAAATGTAGGTCGTGAAAAATATAACACCGAATTAACGATTCCGAAGGCGCGAACCAAGAAATTTACCACCACGATTGCATTCCAGCGCAACATTTCGTCCCAGCAAAATTAATGCTGTTTCTGGTTATTAGTTTCCTATTATTTGGGCTTTGAAATTTGAGTAAATTTCATTAATCGCTATTTTCACCTTCAGTTTCACCTTCAATTTGCGGAATGTCATGTTCGTGTTCGTTCACTTTCTCTGAACGTCCACCTATTCGTTGAAGCTCCACTTTCAGCGAAGCCTTTTCATGGCTGGTATAGGGACTATCTCGAAAATGCTGAATGTGAAGAAGATACGGGAGGAGTGATTTAGATATCCTCGGGGACAAGTTTTGCGAGAAAATTTATGCTATCGGATGGAAAATGGAGTGGTTTGAAATACGCCCATCTTCTCCGGCCCGAGAAATATCGCCGCCATTTAATTATCGTAAATACGAAATAGCATCCTGTCATTAGCGTCAACGACAGATCAAAATGATTTATAAACAATACACCCTCTGCATACGATCTCGAAAAAATAAACTATAAAAGGCTGGAAAAGTCTGCGAACACGAACAGGCAATTTAGTGTTGCTACTGCGTTACTGAAAATTACGTAACTCGAAAATGATCGAAGTCAATAATCCTGCGGAATTGTTGCAGTTGTTTCAATTTATCAGCGCGGGGTTACACAAGCGTACGAAACGGCCGACGATCGAACGCGAAAAGTCGAAGTGATGTATTTGAAAAACACGAATTTTACGCGGGTAACTCGCGAGACACAGTCGCCGCGCTCGCAAAACCCATGAAATTTTTTTCACGATTAAACCAATTTACCTTGACAAATATAAATGATAGAACGGTTGCTCGGTAGAAGTTTACGAGGGAACGTAGAGCGGAAAGTTACTGCCGTAACAGATTTCGATACCGTACACTCGTCGAAAAACCACCGTAGTTTCGGAAGGCAACATATTACGGGCGGCGATGTCGGCTAATAAAAAACTATGAATTAATCTTACCGCGGAGGGGTAAACTTTTGTTTTGTATGTCCGTGTCCGTTCGGTTAATTAATGTTCCAGACCGCTGGCCAGTTTTCGACGTACATCACGCGTCCAAAGTTCGGCTACCGCGACTTGTTCCGAATTTCGGGGGCAATTTAAAACGTGCTTTGCTATAAGCTTGACCCCTAATTTCATTTCAAGAAGACCTTTACAATTCTTTTAATCCATAGTTCCCTTAGTACAGTGTGTACAGTAAACCAATAATAATTACACTGTGGATCTTTATGAAAAATAACAATGATCGCGTCTGTGGAAGAAACAGTTCTTTTAGGATTAATTGTACTAACGAAAATTGGTACAGCATGATCGTAATGATAATAGACGATAGGGAAAGTGAGTCCATATAAAATTGAACTGTAGAATATCATCTTACTAGCCGAAGTTCACGAAACAATCTTTTATTAGAAAACGAAGAACGTAACGTGCTTTCAAAATTAAGTCTACGGCACTTTGAATTCGTTTTTGCATAAAACATTTGCTTCCGCGTTCACCTTCGTAACTAGCTTGCCCGTATAAACAATATTTAAGCACACTATGTTCCCGTCATTAGCTTTGCCCAATTAGAGGAATGTTTATAACGTTTTTGGTCGTGCAACGTGCACACAGGGTCTCGCGCTCCCTTCGAGTAATGTAGTGTAGAGTTAATGACGCGAATGTTAATATTTCAATACTAAATTAGAGGAGGAAGGGTGGCTCGCGCTGCTTCGCAATTACTAAAAGCTAGAAAGAGGAAGTATCAATTTACGTAAGAAGCTAAGTGGTTCTATCTTCTTCAGAGGGAATGGTTATAAGTTCGCAAAAGTTCTTTCGGAAGATTTGGCGGAAAAACAAGGGAAATTGTTTTCATTCGCCGGCGCGATGTCACGGAACACTGGGAAACTTAAATTGTTTTTGCGAATAACGTAATTTTATTTATACCGTTCCTATTAGCCGCGATATTGCCTGCATCGCGTGAGTTTATCATTTTAGATGATATCAACGTTGCAAAATTGCAAAAGTCCGCAATTATGCCAAAATGTTATTGAAAATATCGTCGAAAGAGTGAACCTCCATGTTTACACCTTATCTTAAAATAAAAACATTCGTACTTCTCAAATAAATAATAGGTTTTATTAATAAATTGAAATGCCAGGTCATTTTGAGACACCCTTTATTAAATATTAGGCCTACCGTTCAGTTTGGAGAATCAAGACAAAGTAAGGAGTGAAAGATGATCATTGATCATGCGTATTACATGTTGAATCATGAATATTGATCACGAGTTACATTCATTATCTTGTAAAGGTCCAGAAGAAGGGAGGGAGGATTCCTGACGTCATTTGAAGTATTTTCCTTGGCGGAAATGTTCTTCATGACTTCTTTAACCTGTTCGCTACCACCGTCACAAATATGTGACATCGTTGTTTAAAGTCATAGTAGAATGCACAATTTCCAGAGAATCTGCGACTTTCTTCTGCTAAACCGTTTTAATAATTCGGAATTGGGTACGTTGCATTTAATAAAAATTTCGAACAAGGAAAGTAAGCAAAGAAACAGATGAAAAACACGGACCAATCAGAGTGCGGTTACACCGGACGGAATTCGGCTTAGGATTGGTCAAATCATTCAAAGGTAAATCATTTCAGGAATCACCTCTTTCAAGGAAGTACATTTTTGGTACACCCTGTACATATAAATAAATCAAGTCTACGTAAGTAGACGCCGCTTAAGAAACCTTCGAGATGCTCGCCTTGGTGGCTTCCTCTCTAAAGCCATTTCAATTTACTTTTTGTGAATGAAAGTGTCTGAAAACAAGATTATAAAGCCGTCTGTTTAGTATCGGATTGAGAGAAAATTAAAAGACGTGCTAAATTAATCGGTTTCATCGACGAATCTACGAAATTCGAGTCTTTATGACGGTATGGGGCATCTGCGATTAGATAGTACTGTTAAAAGAACAAAACTATGAAATAATGAAGTGAACTTGAGCTAGAAAAAGCTCTAGAATTCGAAGTATGATAATATTTTTTAATATATTGACTAATAATATCTTTAAATGTGTGTTGGCCAGCCTAAATATAAAAACTGGAGAAAAATGTGTTATTGAATGAGATTCGTGGTTGGGAACGTCATTTGTTAGGAATTTTCACATTTCCAAAAAAAAAAAAAAAAAACGAAACCATTGCCTCGTACGCTAAACACATCAAAATATTTTTTAATGGACCAATGATGTGGTTGCACACAAATGCAAAACATCGGGAACAACATAAACGCTTTGGCTTACCGAGGGACTCGTATTTGTTCGAGTTGCTTCATCCTCATTTAAATATTCACTGTTTCGTCGACCTCGTATCGAGTGTACGAGGAGCGGGCAATCGACGAGAGAATCTGATTCAAAAATTTGCAAACGAGAGAATGGATGCAAATTTCCTAATTAAAGTTTTAGCAACGGGATCGGAGTATCGATGGGATCGCGCGATATTAGGAGCCTCCTCCGGGCAACATTTCGCGGAAGTTGTGTTTTTTTTTTGCGATCCACGGATAAGCCCGGTATTCGGATGCGGATGCAACTTTCGTCCAAGAAAGTTTTGCAACAACGACAGATGTAACTGGAGTTCGGCTATCGAATAGCCGGCATATTTACGACGGTTTAATGTAAATTGAATGGAACCTAAGCAAGGGAGTCGAACAGCAAGTCCTATAGTTTACTTAACTGCAATGCATTGCGGTAAAGTACAACTAGGTTCTCGCTAAGACAACATATTTGCATTTGTCGATACGTGTTACCGTGTACGTTTTCAAAGGAGCAATTCACGACAAAGGAAATAGGATGAGCATGGCTGAATGGAGCGACTATACTGTTGAAAATATTCGAAACCCGGGGATCGACGCTTTACAGTTTGCAACTTCTGCTTCGGTAAAGTAGACAATCTAATAATGCATACAGAGAAAGTCAGACATTTTCTGTGAATATCGAATTATACGAGTTATTACCACGTTATTTTAGTTAGTTTTCTATGGAGAATATCTCCTGGAACACTAGAACTATGTTTTGTCTATTAAATATTATCGATGCAATGAGATCTGCGACTCTTAGAAATAAATAATATATAGAAAGGGAATAGTTAAATAAAATTACTTCAATATATAAAGGTTAGAATGAAACGGAACGATTTGAACACGTCCACTTTGAAATAAGTATGTTGGTAAACTTAATCATAATTTGTGTGTTATTGACATTCTCGTATTTGTGTTTAATATAAACGCATTGTTATATAATTTTAATTAGTCTCGGTAATAATCGTTTATGTTCGTATAAACTGCATCGACGTTCTCATTTAGAACGTTCTCATTTTGTTATATAACAATGTTCATTGCAAACGCATCATGGCTCTCTTTTTTAAATATCCAATGGATAAAATAAATTTCGTAAGCCATGAAAGCAGTAAACATTATCATAGCTGTAATGGTTATATTACGTTTGAGTTTCTTTACACGAAGATGTGTTATTCGGAGCATAATAATGGGTGGGTGTAATGTCAAACAATAAAAAGATTACAAGAATTTAAGAGTAAAAAAGTCTTGCAATTAATCTATACTTTTATTTAATATAAAGAAGTACTGTAACTATTTGAAAACATTCAACAATCAATTTCTCGAACATTCGAAACCCCTAAAGATCTTGTACATTCGAATAGTTGCAATAATTAAAAGCAATCTAATAGCTTTCTCGCTCGTTTACTGTTAAAACAGCCTTCGGGAGTCTCGGTTCGCGCCAGTGATTAAATTACGTAGCGACAGGGTCGCAGAAGGAACGGAAACGATACCGTAATGATTCTCTTTGGCCTTTAACGTCGTTGGACGAGGCGTCATCGGAGTAAAACCGAATGCCAGCCATTCCTGCGAAAATTCAAGCAGAAGATGGTCATTTCGTAGGAAATTCGAAGGCAACCAGCTGCGGATAAACGGCACGCGCTGCGACAGGCCAGAAGAGGAAGCGTCGCGCGTCGCGTTGGCCCGCGTTCGGCCCGTGGAATGAATATATCCAGAAGTCGTCGGTATGTACGGGACCGCCGTACGACATTCCAGCAGACACGGTTTCATGAATGGGAGGGCTCGTAAAAAGCAACGGGTGGGTCAACTCGTACCAGTTGACTCCGATAATTGCGAGGCCCGAGCCGGAGATCAGAGGGCAAAACGAGTCTACATTAGCCTGTTAGCCTATTAGTCCGAGTCAGTGCGCCCACTGCGCTCCAACACATGGTACACCCGCACCCGCGATTCGAGTCGAGTCGACTCACTTGTCTCAATTCAGCACGGCTCAAGCTCAAACCGAACCGACACGACGCGATGCGCGACGCGACTCTCCACTATACTCGAGTTCGTCACTGGACCCTAGCAACACCGTTACAGCTACAGTGTGGCCGAGCGTAAGCGCCGTTCAAAGGTAGCAACTACGGACTACACTTACGTCTCCATGTAATGTGGAAACTTCGGGAGATGGCACTAATCGCGTACAAACAGCATTACTAGCGTTGAACGGAAGAAGAGGATACTATTCAGCCAACTCAGCGAGTCGATACTTCTGATTTTCACATTAAGGGTTTAGGACACAGTGACAAGTGGGGAAAATATAAGATTTTTAAACAACGGTACAGAAAAAACGTGAATGATCGTCTTTGCTCGGAATATCTTTTCTTCCGGATGGCCAACTGGTGTACAGGATTCCTACAAATCGAATTAACTACATAAAAAATCCTAAAAATTTCATAAACTGTGATATATTCTCTAGGAGCTGACGATCCCACATTGCAATTTTTCTGAAAATTAACAAAACGGCAGATATTTTACAGTAATGACTGAATTTCGGTGACAAAATTACGCGAGAACGAAGAAAATCGATCGTCAATGCCTACTAGATATTATAATGAAGATAACTGTAAAATTTTAATGTAATTGCTTTGGTAGAACTCGAGGCATCTTGTACACCGTTTTGAAAAGCGCAACTCTGGGAAAAACACGTTTAACGTTTAAGAATGTCATTTTTCTATCAAAGAAAAATTTGCAAAATATTACTGTGTCCTAACCCCTTGATAGAGCCATAGTTAAAACTACGCTATTACAGAGAACACCTGGTGCAATTCTGATCTCCAAGTAGCGCAATTCAGGCTCAACTTCGACCCATGCGGGCCTTCGTCGCCTACTCCTTCATTTTCGCTTTCCTAACTCGCTGATTAGTGGACTGTCGGTCCACCAAAACCGTATAAAAGCCGATTGAACAACTCCACGTATCAAAGTTAACCATTGCCATATTTTCGACCAAACAAGTTCCTTGAAAATTTTCTTGTTATACGAAATCAAGTTAGCCGTTGCTAAACCTAATCACTCGTAAACGAAAAAATAGGACTTTCGAGGGAGATAGCGCCCTAGATCGATCTTTTACCTAGCGTTTTTGACTACCGAGAACCCCCGTGTTTGTATTATCGAGAAATGAGACGGCGAATCCCGCACCCTTGCAATCCAGGGAACGGGTCTATCGCCTTCGAAACTCTGTGAGACTTTGCAATGGTCTCTGTACGATAGCTAGCGAAGACAGAGGAAAACAAATTTCATGAGGAGGATGCGTTGGATTACTAACAACGAAGACTGTTACTAAAACAAACGTCCGTAGCGATGGTATTAAGCAATTTCCGAAAGTGTGCTTATCGTGGATTATCTCAGTCGCATCGTTACTAATCCAATTTTCCGAACGATCGTTCGCAGTCTCGTTTCGGCATCGTACGCACACGGTTTTCTCCCTTTTCGTAGTTTTCGGAATCTTCCGTCCGCGACTGTAGTCGCGAACACCTCGCACGACTAGCATTTCACGGCTACTATTTCACTTGTTCCCTCTCGCCCCTCGCCTCCTTCTCATTTTCTCTGGTATTCCACACGGTTGCTCGTGGATATGCCACGGCACACACGGCTGGAACGTAAGAGTAATGGGTCGGGGCATTAGAGGAGTCCGAGGAGAAAGGAGAGAACAAGAATGCGCAGCACGCTCAGCTGTAATCACTAACGCACTACTCGCTTCCTTCCCCTCCTCTCGCCACCACCGCGATTCCTCTTTCACCGGATCTTCGTCTATCGCTCGGTGCTTCCAGTCTGGATCCAATCTCCGATCGCGAATGTGCGTAATTGCGCGGCATCCACTGATACGCATTTATTGGCCCTCTTCGAGACACGTTCCGAGTGTTCCGATCATGCTCGTTGCTCGTCGGGGCCATTTTATGCGGCGCACACGCGGACCACGCTGTGCACAGGCTCACGAAAAATTTGAATCGGAACTGCAAAATCAATGCAAATTTGATCGTGGACCGAACCTGACTTTGTATTAAAAATTAGATTCTCCGTACACTCCACAAGATGGTGAACCGTTAGAGTACTGCTTAGGGTATGTGAGCACCATGTGCTCACAACCGGTTGGAATGTAGCTTGGCCTATAGCAAAACTGGTGGTTGTTCAGGTTGTCCAGGTTCAGATTTACAAAGGACTAACACTGAATCGGTTTTGTCATAGGACAGCTTCCTGATCGCCTAACTGCACTATCCTAAATACCTGGAAGCTATTATGTTACATTCTAAATCTAGGAAATCTAGTTAGCAGTCTTGTTTCGATTAGCAACAAGTTATTGTCAGCCGATATCGTTCTATTAGTCTTTCTTCAATTTTCTTTTATTTATACACGATATTGATAATTACCAGTCGGTAATGAAGTTGGTTATTTAGACGTCAAGGTTATAACTGCGGATTTTATGTATTTACATAAACTTTAGCAATGAATTTATTATACTTCTGTATTATTTCGAGACGAACGAGAAGGATTAAAACTTTAGCCTAATACGAAATGAACGATCTTTGTGTTAGTCTAGTTACGCGGGGGAAAAATGTTTTTTCCGGGTCAGCCGAAACTAGTTAGTTATCGGATCCTTCCGAAACTTGTGCCCCGAAGTTTCGACAGACTCGGCGTCTTCTTAACCGATATTCGTCGCGATCCAAGTTTGCGGATCGTGAACCAATACAGCGCAATGTCAACAGGATAGAACGGTTAAACACGAGAATATTTTTGGGTTTGCCAGAGTCTATTGGCTTAACGAGTTGCTTATTTCGTGTACGGTGAACTAACCTGGGAGCAAATTATTACTCCCAAGAGCGGGTAGCATTCCGTAGCGGCGCACAACCGACGTGAATGCACAAATCCACGCATCTCGGAGTCTCTCATAATAGACTGTGTATAGACTATACATATACTAGTAATTGGCAGCGGTTGTCGTTGTTAGGAACACACAATGTTCTTCTCCCCACTACTAACTACCACTTGTTCTTGACGGTGCTTTCGACTTTGCCCCAATGCAAGAGCGCTCTCCTACATACCTGGAAGCAGCGGGTTAACCTGCCGTGCTGTGGGCCCTCGCTAGCACACTCATTCCCAAATTAGTTAATACCGGCCAGCCGAATGAATTAGATTTCACTGTATGCTGGCCAATGCAAATAGGAGATTTCGATCGGTTGGCAATATGTTAGTAGCTACTAGACAAATATCTGTTTGTATGTTTGCATGCAATAATGAAAGTACCCCATTTAACCGATAATAATTCGCTATCAAAATACGTCCCGAATCAATACAATATTAACATGCTGGGTGCTGAGCCAACGCTATAAAGAAGCGAGGTAATTCAGTTAATGAATCCGTGACTGCCCGTGTAATCCTTTCTAGAAATTCGATTAACGAAGAATCGTATCATCTACACATGACGGATGCGGTAGTGAACGAGTAAAAATTAATTAATATACTGTGCTTGCTACGTATCGACACGCAACTCCACAGGTATGAAGCGCAAGTTCTGCAAAGGATTTATGTAGTACACTTTGTAGAACTATAACGAAAAAACGGAAAGAGGTGGAAATCAATACTATTCTACCTGCAACTTTTTATCCATTTCGATACAATAACTAACAAAGCTACAATTTTAAATATTTGGACATAGTCCATAGTTCATTTTACATATACATATATATACAGGGTGCCCCCTTGACTCTACCTCAATAACTTTATTTGTGTTGTACGTGTTGGAAATGATTTCGATAATACCTCGTCGACTATTTGGTACTCGATCCACGACACAAAGGGTGGGTCATTCCATTAAACGAAAAAAAGGCTGTTCGTAAGATCTCGAATAAATTTCGCCCACACAGACTAATGTCCCACTCCATATACGATAACTTTCTCTGCAAACACTGTTTGTATCTGTATAAATAACGAAGTTATTAGAGGTGGTAGAGTTAGGACAGCCTGTATGCAGCTTTTTGACCACGTTATACGGAAAGAATTTTAGAGAATTACATTAGAAAATTTTGTTGGGAAAGGTCGGCCGCCCTACGTTGGTGTTTGTTCACTGAAATCGTGATTTTTTCATAGGCTGTACGCCTGGGTGGTGGCAGTCACGATTTTGGTGTCTGGAAAGTCGAGGGGTAATAGGATGAAATATAGCGTGTCGCTGGTACGTGTGCTTAGCCGCATCGTAGCTGGAACTTTGATTCCTCGTGTATTATTGAAACCCAGGGACGTCGGTAAACACATGGGAACGGGTTAATGGGGGAGAAGGCGGAGACCCGTCATTGAACTGGCGCGAGACGCTGGCACGCTACGGTCGCGCAAAGTAGAAACGTTGTCATTTCCGAATTCGATTCGCTTTCGAAACGTCAGGCTTAGGTCTTGCCGGTAGTTCGAACACGCTGGATCGGAAAACGGATAGGGCCGGTGCGGCGCAGCGCGGCTGTTTCACGGTAAGGATCTAGAAATCGAGCATCAGTGAGATTCTAACTATGTTATCGATCCAGCGGCGCGGCAGCCACCTTTACTTGGAGGGTTAAAGCGACCGAGTACCCGTCTCTGTGTCCCCTCGTGCCGCCATCCTAACTTAACCTATCGAGATTATTAAACGGAGCTTTGGCAAGATCGGCCCAGTCGAACCGCCAATTTTGGCTGGAGCCACTTTCATCCCACTGTACCCGGCCGGGCCTGCCTTTGCCTCTGTTACCCGTGACTGCCTCCTATTGGACTTTGTTGGACCAGCGACGTATGAATGCCTCATGGGTATACACCCATGTCCGTGCATGCATGACCGTATCTTCTGTCGAGCCCCACAGGCCAGACCGTTATATACAGTCTTGTGTATCAAACAAATAATTTGACATTTGCGCTAGTTTGATATTTCCTGGGTGTCTCGCGTCCGACCACATACGGTCAATCGGGTACACACCAGGTGGACCAGTTCGATCGACCTCGCGGATGTCGGGAGGCTAGCATCAACATCAAACAGCTACGAATTTACGCTACAGACAGCAACGGAGACTTCAGAAACTGGAATACGATACTTCCGCGACGTTTCAAATGTTTCGTACAATGGTTTCCAATCTGCTAAGGCGATTGTACACTAGTCACTGCGACTAGTTTTTAATTCTCTTATCTAGCTACTTAAAAATCATCTTGACAATCTTTGCAGTATAGAGTCAGGTTACCCTCCATTCCATCTCTGAATTGGTTGTGTACGATTCTGGTGGTTATTTTCCAAGAAGGAATAGATTTCTGATAATTTTCTGTCACAATATATTTAACCCATTGCCTTACAATATCGAGTCAAACTCGTAATGAAGTGTTTTTAAATAGAGTCTAATAAATATGAGTATGTAATTTCCTTTAAATCAAAATAAAATTCTATTTTGTTTCGTTAACGTGTATCGAAAACTATAAATATAAAGTTTCTCCATTTTTTAGAAAATTAAGAATTACAAAAAAAGTTTTAATTACTGAAATCGTAAAATAAATCGTAGGGCAAGGGGTTAGAAGAGCAAGCAAAATTGAGCTATATGTTAGATATCTAAATAAAAATTGAAGATACGACCTTAAAAATCAGTTTCGTACCTGAAAATGGCAAACAACAAACCTGCAGGGTATACTTTCTTAATTAAAACGCTTCATAACATTCCATTGCGCAACAATTGGCCTGAGGCAACTCTCGAAAATATAGCTAATACTTTTGACTGCATTGTCCCGTTCACTTAATTTCTTGCACATGTCATTTGCTTTAATGGAGTGCTCAGAGATTGATTAGAATGGCGCACCCCGTCCACAGCAGTGTGCGGTTCATACATCACGCACACGTGGACGAGTATGTTTCCCGGTTGTGTACATAAGTGTTCACGCGGAAATAAAAGTAACAAGGACAGCGACAGTGTACAAGATACGCAAGACTTTATGGCTAAATTATGCCACTGTGACCTGAAAACTGAAGTAAAAGAGACACACACGCTTACAAGTAGGTTATTAAACTGCCTTCGATAAGACGTAATTGAAATAATTGAATTGCCCATATCTGGGCACGTCGTAGTGCGTAAATTAGATGTGTGCTAAGGGTTAAGGGAGCAGTTAAGGGAAACTGCGATAAGGTTAGCTCTCCATATTATAAAATGCAAAACAAATACAAGGTATCTGAAAAACGTATTAGATGATGCACAAGTTCGTGCCCGATTTGAAAATAAAATTTACAACTTTACTAATCAATTCTACATATAGTCACACCGTTCTTTTCTGATTGTAGAGAATTTAACCATTATTTAATTTTAATTTCACCAATCTTTAACCATATCTTTAATCAATCTTTAAAATTTAACCATTGAATTTTATTTCCAAGTCTGGCACGAACTTATGCAATCATCTAACTTACTTGATTGAACGGGGTGATTCTCTTCGAAGTATTGAGTTGGAATGAAAGTTCGCAGCGTTTTTAAATTAATAAAACAATAATATATTTTTCATTCTCTTCTATCACTTTTGGCCATTTTTTAGACGACTTATCATGTTATTCAATAAACCTATGATAAGTATCTTAATTTTATCTTTTTGAATTTTGATTTAAAAACGCTACGAACTTTCGTTCCAACCTAATACATTTTTGGGACACCCTGTATAATGTAAATTTATTAAACTTATACGAGCCTTATTTGCTTGTTCTTTTCTGTATCACTTCTTCGTCACATTTCGTTTGAAACTATCGACATCTTTATGTAGAAAAGGTGTTGCGTTCATTTTATTTCATTTTATCTCATTTTAGTATTAATAGTATTTTTTATATCGGTTTTCAATATTTCTAAACACTGTCGGTTTATTTTTACAGAGCACTCTATTGAAAGTAAGTCCATTTTTCTTTTCTTTATGGTTCGTGCATCTGTTTTTAACGTTGTTTTTTCAAGCATGTATGCTCACTTCACCGCGAGAATGTGTTTCGTAATTACGCGTTGAATTACAAACCTCGAAATTAATTATCGCTTTGATCGATTAATTTCATCCGTCATTACTATTAATGTTGTTTCATGTTTGTTATATTATTAACTTGTTAACATGTTGAAATTGTGTTTTATAAGCTAATATTTACAACAAACATATGTCTACGTCAGTTTCGGTCTACCGTGTGACAGCTATATACATTTATCTTGCAAAGTTAGATTAATTAGTAAACTGTAGCTGCACTGCTATGCGTAAATATTTGCATCAAGTAATAGCAAAATACTTTCGCGAATCAATTATATAATCTTAATTCCTAAAATTCAGGCACAGTGTTCTCAATTGGACATTGTTAATTGAGAGCTACGAAAAATTGAACAATCACTTCTTAGTTTCAAATAGCCTGGCAATTATTTCATTGTTATAATATTGAGGCCTTTTACGTTATTGGTATACCATCCACACGCGTGAGATTAACGAATAAATGCTTTCTGTTTATTAATTGATAATTTCTTAGTCCATCAGTTTCATTCAGTGTATTCGCTTTTCATATTTAGTTTGAATTTAATTTATATCGGCCATGATTCATATATACATAATTAATATAAATATATATAGGAGAAACGTGCTTAATAAAGAGTTTCATAAATTCTATTCACCTTTGACCAGTTGCTTGTTTGACGATCGAAAAATTCATAACGCTTTATCTTAATTCACTTTAATTATTTAATCTGGAACCTTGGAATTAAATCGTAAGAGGTTCTAATAGAAAAATTATCAAAGAAGGAAGCATTTAATTAAGTCAACGTGATTGTCTAAAACATGCTCCATCACTGACACCCACATTGTACGTATCCAAAGTGTCCGCAAGTGTGTTTTCCAAATCGCCTTCATGCGTCACTGCCCGGAAGTTTGCCGATGGCACCAGCACCAATCTGGACAAAAACATAGCGTCTTGCATAGTACACTCCGCTTCATCGCTACACGTTTACAATTTCCCATTGATCAACTACGAATCCTTGTTTAACGCTGGTTGGTGTGGTGGAACCTGCTCGAACACTTCTGGGCATTCAGAATCTAAATCATTGTCTGTTACCATCGTGCGTAAAGCATTTAACAAATCGAGACCTCGGCGAGGGATGAAAGGACATCGGGACGACACTGTGAGTACCCCGCAGAATTTGCATTACTTAACTATTCGTCGCACAGTCGCGCTCGGGATAGATAGTCCCGTACATAGCTAGGTAGATGGAGTCATTCCGATGAGACAGAAAATCAAATGGCCTCCATTAGAGGGTTCCTCTCTTTTTCCATGAACTCTTTCTTACGGAGCTCGCCTGGACTCCTGCACGGTCTTCCTTGGAAAAGGACGAGGCGAGGGATCGAGGAGATGTTCTTAGGATCCGCGGTAGCATTCGTCTGGCTCCGTATTACCAAACGAACCCCCGCGAGAATGCAGCCTGAGCCTGCGGCATAACCGAACCGGGCTGATCCGCGCGGAGTTACGAGCGTTGTCGCGTCGCACCGCTCCTCGCCGCGCCGGGCGGCTGCAGTTTTTTCGAAAGCAAGATCGAGTACGGCCATCCGAGTCACATAAGGACGGCTAAATTAGTTCCATTTCACGGCAACTTCCTCCCGCGTGTATCTCGGACCGCGTCGTCGGGGGCCGGATAAACTTTCCGAAGATGTTTCCGGGAATGTCGTTACATTCGTCTCCGGCGCCGGCCGGCTCCGGGAAAAAGTCGGGCGGCCCCATGAGTTACGATCCGCGACGATCCCGACCCGATGTGAGATATGAAGTAATTAAGGTCGGAATCGAATTTACACCGACTTCGGGAACGCCTAGCTTCCCGATCCCTTCGCTCGCTAAGCCCGTCGAAAGTCGAGCACAGATTTTCATCCGGAGTTTTATCACCGGAGAGTGCATTTGGCAACGCGCCACTGATATTACACGCGGCGCGGCGTAGCGGCCCGCACGCTGACTTCGGCACCGAGATGTATCGGGTCCCCGAGTAATTAGGCTCCCAGGGTTCTCGGAGCTGTCGATGGCCCCAGGCGTTTCTCCGACAACCACTTCTACACCGTTTTAATGCGCGCCAATTTTTCATTTATCATTTCACGCGCGAACAGAGTCGCCTAATTAGGGAGCACCAGTCTAGGGCAGAAGTTACCCTCCCTCTGCTTGTGCCGGACTAGTCACGTGACATTGTGACACTTGCACGATCTTAGAGCATATATCTATTGCTGTGAGGAAGAACGACGCCTGTCGTTCAGACACCGTTTAAGAACGCAAAGCGTTCAGACCTTTAACCACGGACAACAAAACTTGAGAAATCCACTTTTCTCCACTTTTTCATGCCAAATAGACCGCTGTGCGTCGTATCGATGTTTCTCAAAGGCCATCAGTCGTCGTATCTCGTGCACCGGCGCGCGCATTGAAATGCGAAGAAATTCTTCCGGAAAAAACGTGCTCGGATCTCCTTGGAGTCGAGAATTTATGAAGCATTATCGTATTTCCGTCGTCCGTAACGGAACCCGGGAACTCCCGGGAGTTTCGTTAGTTCTATTGGTAATAGCAGTGGGCGCTTTGCTGACTGTGTAAGGGAGTTTCGAATGGGCACGAGCCGAGCCAGCATGATCGACTGAATTGTACGGGTTTTCGTTATGCCGTGCGGGGACGGACCTTATGAGCAATTTCACGAGGATGTCGGCTGGCCGCGAGGACATTTAATTCACGGTGAACTCGTAGAAAGCTCGCAGAAAGCTCGCAGTCGCGCGAGGCACGAAGCGGTGCGGAGCGGGTCCGCAGCAACGAGCGGGGCCGCGCGGACTCGCAGCTTTCGCACGTATAAAGCCGTTTAAATTTATAGGCATTACCGTGTTCGGCTTCCGTCCTAAAACCCCCTCCCATCGCATAACAGTGTATGGCGACGGGCTTTAGGTGTTACAATGGGGGCCGCTATTAAACCCTAGTCACGGTTCCGACTAAAATGTCGGCTGACCGATGTTAAACGCGAACTGAATAAAAATTTCCCGGCCACTGTGACCGTCTTTCTTGTCCACCCGCCAATTCTTCTTCGATTCGGATCTCCTTTTTTTTCTTCGTTTATTTCTCGCGCTTCCTCTCCGCCAGACAGCCAACCCCCGGCTTCTCAACCCTCTCCGTTCACCTTTGCTCAGCCCCCTCCTGTTCACCGTTCCACTACATCCACTTCTCGTCGTTTTGTCCGCGTACAGTACGTCTCGTATTATAGCGCGACAGCCGGAAAAGACGCTGATGGTACTTTCCGGTTAATTGAAACTTGAGCCGGCAATATTTCCGGCATCGATGTATACTCGACGGAAAAAATCGAGCGACTTACTTGAAATCCACTCCGACAGTCTCCCGAACGATATTTTCGTTCGATACGCGGCTATCGATCATGCTTTCCCTTCTATTAATCGCATTACCGCATTGTTCCATTCCGTGCTCCGCTAAATAAAAAAGAAAAAAGGAAGTAACGATTACGCCGCGGCCTGTGCGAGAGCGGTCTTTGTACTCCGAATGAAACGCGAAATTCTTTTAATGTACAGAACGAACGTGAAAAGTATTCGCTTAATTAGCGCTTTTTTTTTCAATTACGTGGGGAAAGATAGAGAACTTTATTCTCCACGAATTGTTATTATTCGTTTCGTATGGTATTTTCGGTATGCGAGACACGAACTCATTAAGTTGGTCTGACAGTAAGCTGGTTGACAGTATCGAAACTTGAACAGCAAATCCTGCGTAACGGCATAAGCATTAGCAAGAACAGCGTCAAATTACTTCGTAGTTTAATAACATTGAATTTATTAGCTCGGAAATTCTGAAATCCCGAAGCTATTAATGGCTAATATCACGTGTGGAGATCAAAAGGGGCTTTACACCACTCGTCTTATTTTAGTTTAATATAGCGTGCTGTGAAATTGTTTCGAACCATCGATCTACCGAACAATTCCCGCGGAACCATTCGAATAAGCTGGCTGCTCGTTTTTCTCCCATAGCTACAGCTATTATAGACAGCAGATTTAATGTATTTGTGACAAAAACGAGTAGGTACCATTTGATACAGTAAAGACATTAGAACAATTCCAAAATAGTTATATTATATTATTTTACCAGTCTATTCCACATATTAAAAAAGAAAACAAATTTCCATTTCACTCCAGTTTGTTGCAATTCAGGTAGAAAATTTGTATTTTTCATAAAGATCCGCTGTCTAGCTATTATCCTCGTTCAGGATATTTAATGACGAGCAACTGTGCATTTTGCAAATCCTCTTTCACCTCCAAACTTTCTACTTTACTGCTCGCAAACATTTGCATGATTCCGGAATCGGTCAGATAAGGAGTTTCGCTGGAATTGTCGCATTATCCAAGGAATTCAAAACTACTCCGTTATCATCATTTATGCTAGTTATGTATAGCTATCATCATTGACGTAGAAAATCCCGCGCATTAGCGGCGAAAAATCCAGTTTCCGTTTGTGCAATAGCGGAATTCCGCGTTCGGTGAAGTCATAAAATGTCCGCCTCGAAATGTGCAGAAGAGAACGGTTGTTCAGCTGGATTCCCAGACGAGGTTAATTTTCGAATTGTATTGCGCGTTGAGCGTTCGAATGGATTTGCGAACGAACAAGATGAAGGTGCGGGGACGGAGCGGACGGGGATCGGCCGCAATCCTTTTACGACTTTAGGCGCGAAATGAAAATTCTTGGAGGAGTTCGCACGACTTGCACGCTGGTTTTCCTCGTGCACGTGATAGGCGGCAATATCCGGCGAAGAATTTCGCAGTGGTTTGATTGCCGCTGCGACGGAACGCCGCGTCGCGTCGTTTTAATTTAATGGATATTGATGCTGCTATCTCGTCTCCTTTTTGCCCATTGTGCGCCGCTTCGGCGATCGCTTCTCATCTCTCGGTCATCGGCGATCTATGGCAAATTGAAACGCGAAACCTCGCTTCGCGTTCTGGCAAGTTCGTTCGGTTTGTTTCATCGTTCCGCGACGTCCCCCGGATTTTTTACGCGCTTCATTAATGCATCCTCCGATACCATATTTCACGTGCGCAATTTACCCTCTATGTACTCGGTGGCCGATATGGAGATGAACCGTTATTGTCGAACTTCGTTTCAACACCGACACACATAGAAGCTAAAATAGACGGAGTTAATTAAACAATGTCATCAGGTACGTTCAGTCTGGGTCTTTTCGTAAGTTAATATTTGAGATAGACTGAACAGGTCACAGACTTATATTTGGTCTCTTTGTTAAATAAATAATAGTCAAGTGCTCTCTAATAATAGTCAAGTCTCTTGGAGTAATCAATTTGAGTTAATGCCACGTTCTGTCTCTTGTCAATTAAGAATGGATTCTTAGATTAGTTATTAGCTTATTGCATATGATACACACACACACAGATATTCTTAAATTATTTTAATATTTCCATTATTTTAAATTTCTGCCATTTTATTATAAATACATGAAATCTTTTGAGGTTTCACACCGTTCCAAATGCCTCTCATTAAGCATGGACATAAAGATAACATAATGCGTATTGTTAATTTAACAAAGATAACTGTGTTACAACTGTATTAACAATGTTGAAATAATTGGATAATAGAACACGACAAAAGTAGAACACGACAAAATGTCAATAAGTGTAGAATAACACTGTAACATTACACGTTGTACATTATATCAAATGATTAAATTATAAAGAATACAGCTTTATTAATCAATTAGAAAAGAAATTATTATATCTTTTTTTTCTGTAATTGTTCTTACAGTGTGCGACATCTATGAAAATCGGGCGCGAACTTATGCAATCGTATGACAGATCTTTATTTTTCTAGTACAGACACATACCATAAGAAGAAAGACGCACTTTTGACATAATGGAAAAAGCATTTGCTGAAAAATATATTAGCTTGCATACTCGCGAAGGGAGGGGTGTGCCAATAACAATTACTCTCGTCAATTCGAATATGTCCTCCCGACCAATAATTCTTCAAACTTGCTCCGCTCTACTGGATGCGGTATTCACTAAAAGACTCGGAGAATCGATCCCCAATCATTCAACGTTTGAACTTCGCTTGGAAGCCGAATCTAATTTTTCCCGTTGACAACGATTTACTTTAACAAATAGAGAAACCCATGAAACTCGCGGAAAGGTTCGTACGAAGTGATTGCCGGAGCGAACGCAAACCGGCACAGCATCAACTGACTCCGTGTGCATAATTAAATTGAATTCGTTTTTTCGGTTTCCTGTTCTATTTAGCCGGTTTTTCAATCGCAGCCCCTTGCACTTTGCAATCGGGCTTTTTTCGTGGGTTTTCGCGCTGTTCTGTCGCGTGTGTTCCGCGAGTTCTTTTTTATTTAATTCACTCGATCTAACAGGTATTTATTTACTAGTCGGCCTGGAGAAATATTATTCTATTTCTAATTGCAACAAATAATTTGTTGATTATTCGAATAAGCGAAGAAACATTCAAAAACGAAATAAATACAGATTTATATATTAAATAAATACACATTTCTGCTGTAATTAGAAATGTGATATATGTATTACTCAAAATGTATGTATACGACACAGAATAATTATACATATACAGTTAATGTTAAGAAAACTTATTTGCCAAAGTAATCTTTCATTTTTTTACCCATCGAAGACTGTGCGAAATTTCTTATTCACGAGAGTCTACATTTTCTTACGATCACAGCTGTAATGAATACTTGATAATATTTTTATGTCCAATAAAAAAAATATGCATAAACGTAAAAATTAACTTTTCTTACATGAACAGGATGGTATGAAGCTCTGGTCCTACATATTTGTTCGACTGATGTATTTCCTTGTGGAATCAGACTGGTTAAACAAATGCATAACAGAAAAGTGAAATTCTTCTATATCATATTTTTTATTCGGGAAGACGTAAAATGCGAATAATATGTGCTCAATTGGTTCCGCCTTGTTGGAAGTGAAACCAATCTTTCTGTCGTTCAAATATAATGCCTAAAAATGTGCGAAATCTACCAAAGACTTTCTAATTCCATAATTAATTCAAGGAAAAGATAAAATTTTATGAATAAGAGATTCGCTTCACGCAAAGAGATCTACGTGCTTCTTGTTAACAAAGTAATTCGGCGATAATAAAGTGAAAGAGATAAGTAGAAAACAATTAAAAAGCAGAAGAAAGCAGTAGTCTTAAATTGTTTCGAGTTCTGAAAGTCTGTTCCATTTAAATCCTCTTTCCCTTGGCGAACGTAATAACGAGATCTGTAACTTCATTTCCCAGCACTCTAGTCATTAGATTTTCAGATTACGAAAAATTGTTTAGACACACAACGTAAAAATAATTTTTCTAATAAATTAGACTGCGGATTTTTATGCATCACGTACGTTTTCAACGTAAAAAGACTATTAAGGGGTGAAATGAATTTTTGTTTTAACCAGTGCTTCCCACAGTCAGATTCTTTTTATTTTGCATAAAAGAGTTGATATCATAGACATATAAAACCAGACGTGCTGAGTGACATTGATAAATATCCGATGAAAGCTGATGTTCCCTGGTTATGATAAGCTCCACGCTTAGAAAACCAGACCTGTAACTCATATGGTTTGAATCTAGAGCAGCGGTTGCCAACCTGGGAGGCGCCAAAATTTTCGAATAAAGAATTAATTTGTAGTTTTCACTTTTTTGTAATAAAGTTTTCATTACTTAAAACGTGTCTATAGTATATCTGTTAAAAAAACAAAAGGTAAGCGCGGAAAAAAAATAGTTTTTTTTCGAGAAGGCGTAGTAGCATAAAGATTGGAAACCGCTGGTCTAGAGTCTCGAGTAATTGGAGCACGGCGAATAGCTACTATAACCGCCAGTGTACCTTGGGTCTTCCCTCTCGAATGAAGACTATAGTAATAGAGTTGCTACTTATACCGAGGACCTCCACCGATTCGCATTGCGCAGAATGCCATTGGCGCAACGAAGCTCTGATTTTTTTTCGAGTCCGCGGCTCTGCGAGAAAGGAAAGACGCGGAGGAAACAAGTATCAAAGTGTTATTACGCTCGGTTATCGAACGAAGCAGGAAAGTAGGTAAATGCGAGCGAGAAAAGGCAGCTTATAAGCAGTTGTTCCTCGTTCCACAACGCGCGAAATGAAAATTTCCGGACAAGTTCCCGTGATCCCGCTTCTTATTTCGTCCACATTACTCATAGTCATTTCTCGGTTTGCAGGCGGCTGCCGTAAGCTCGAGTGTTAGATCTCTTTAGCCGCTACGCGACAGCTAAATTTGAAGTTCGAAGTTTCGCTGACATTTCTGCCGATAACCACCTTCCGTTAGAACCAAATTAAGCCACTTTAGTCGTCAATACTTCAAGGCTCGCGAAAAGGGGAACACATTTTTCTTGCGTGTTTCTACGGTGTCTAATCATTCAATTAGAACCTTGAACGGGTTCAAAGTTTTTGATGTCTTTATGCCCTTCTCAACTATGCCGGGTCTTTCAACTTTTTCTTATTACATTGTTCAGTTTGAACAAGTCTTCAATTATGATCTGATGTTCATTTTGAATGAACAAATCTTCAATTGTGATCTGACGATGCAGATAATTTTTATAAAATGTCAATGTTGCATAAATATTTGCAATCTATTGATACGACAAATGATTTGTGGTTTGCATGACGTTCAAGTTGAGCAAATTGCCTGGCACTGAACAAACGGTAATAAATGTTAAGATATCGTATCATAATAGAGAATCAATTAGTACGTTTACACGGCCATCGACGTGTTTATTAACAATGGGGGCAGCCAACGACAATCCCTCATTTACGATACAGTGTAACAGACCAACAAAATGTTTCCATGTGTACCTAATGTAATGGAGCTGTATTGTATTGTGGAAGCTACAGTGGATACAGAAAGTTTTTCTTTTGTTTCCAGTAAAAGCTGATACCTCTCCTAACCTTTCCTTTCACCGACCCTATACAACTCCGTGAAAACATTTAACAACACAAGTCAGCTTTTTCTGAGTCATAGTACAGTCATTTCTGAAAATAGTATTAGAAAATAATGTATATTGGAGAAGTGCAAAAATAAGTTCTACCCGAGTTACACCAAATTAAGTGAAAGTTTATCTTCATTCTTAATATGTTTAATCGGTTGAAAACAATACAAAAGCGCTTCTACATTTTTCTAATGTGTTTGCTATTTTGAATTACATTTATCTAGTTATTACAAATCCTCCATTACCTGCTACACTTATTTACGAAGTAAATCGCATTAAATTTTGTAAATGAAATTTCTCTCTATGGTTGTAGAACGCACGAAGTCGTTTATAGAAACAGAGATACATTCAGAAGAACTTGTCTCCCTTTCCATCCGGTCCGAATGAAACTTGGTTATTTGCTACGTGTACCGTTTCATTCTTGAAACTGTTGTAAAAGAGGAAACGAAATTTAGTCGAGGTTGATTCACTGGATCGTGCAAGAAACCATGAAAGCAAGCTTCTCCGTCGTATAGAGAGATGCGCTCGACAAAGGAGAAGACGAATGATGAGGAAAAAAGATTCGAGAAAGCTTGGAGAGGTCGGACAAAGAAAATCGCGTACAATTTTCTTTATTTTTTTTTTTTTTTTCGACAGGACAGACGTTCGCATTGATTTACCGATCGGACCTGTGTTCGTTCATCGACCATTTTCTTTTCTTCATTTGCGACATCGTTGCTTCGAGCTCGTGCGAGTTTTTCAATCTGTCCCGCGTGCGCCAGCTCTCGTTGTCTAAACATTACAGAATAGAGAAGGATCAGGAAAGCGAAGAAGATCAGTCACGTTTCGGCCTCGCGAACTTATAAGCTGCCACGTAAAGCAAACCGGTTTTTTCTTTATTTAACGTACCTCGTCGAGGAAGACAAGAAATCTTCCGAAGAAGCCGTTAGCGTTGAAAGATCACGTTCCACGAATCGTTCCAGTCATCGAAAGGAAATTTTGAATTACTCATCCACAGAAAGTATATTCATTTACTAATGATTAGGCAGCGGATCTCTGAAGAAATTAGTGGGGCGAAATATAAAACAGAGAATATTCTAATATATGTTGTTTCTAAAGTAAAAAAAAAATCATTAAGGGATGAAATCAATTTTTATTGTATTCCTGCTTACCACAATTAATGTAGAACTTTTTCATTTTGCATAAAGATCCGCAGTCTACTAATGATTCATCTATCATCTCATGTGGAGAATATCTTAGGCATACGGTAGACAAAAACTTCTGTCTTCTAAGAAATGATCAATGCACACGTTCTTCAGTACGTGTCATTTTAAGTACACGGGTACACGTGTTCTATTTCACGTATATTTCGCTTTAAAAGTGATGTTTAAATTTATTGTTGTGCCAGCAACCGCAGAATTTGTGAAACCGTAGTCTCGATGCGTAAATTAGTGTTCCAAAACGTATACAAATTAGAATGAGGATGCATTAATGTATTTAAATACAGTTGAAATAGTGCACGTATACCTAAAATTACTGCACTAAAGTACGTGTATGCAGATACGCGTTATCGATACACGTTGAAAACCGCGATCTCCAGTTAAAAGTCAGAAGTGTGCTGAGAGTTACACTTTCCCAAGACCATGATCGATGATCGATGAAGTGTCCCGGCTTGGAGGAGCAGGATCGCAACACGTTCCGGGAGGCTGGTGTACATATCCCTTTAATCCGCGACAGTAGCTTTTCCAATTGGAGGACGCAATTCCCAAAGGGAAGCATGGGGGCTTATAGATCAAAGTGGGTCACCGTACACAAACGGACCGGAGTTTCGTCAGTCGAACGAGGGAAGTCCCGAAGCAAACAGAGCTAGCAGCCGGCGCGGCGACTTTCAGCGAAATTTGCCGGTACAGTTTATGCGATGGGACGAGGACGACGGCTAGAGAGGTGGTTCCTCCTTCCTTCCTCTCGGGCAGCTCGTGTCAAGACACCCGGGTAAAGAAAAGACGGTTGCCGGAAAAGCGAGACAGAGGCGGAAAGAAGGGAAAACGTGCACGGCGTTTCTAGCCGGCTTTCAGGCTGCAGCGGCAGCAGTGCAGCAGCGCAAGTACCAGAAGCAGCAACCGCGACCGGCAACGAGAACGGCAACGGTAGTGAGAGTAGGCGAGCGAGCGTGGTGCGCTGTCGTGGCACGCGAGAGCACGATAAGAATTCCGCTCGATAAAAACAAACATTGTCGAGGTAGCGTGGGTCCCGCCTCTCTTGGAAAATAGATCTCTACGAGATTCACTCACGGGAACCACGAATCCGGCCGTGACGGCGTGGTACGGCGCGAGGCGCACGCTTAAACGAATTCAAATGTATGCCAGCACCAGACTCCAATAAGTTGCAATCTACCTGACAGGATTGCCCGGCTTCCTCCTCTCTTTTAAATAAGACGGCTTTATTGTTTGAGATTGCGCGGACCGGTTTAGGAAGACAGCTGTCGCTTCGAATGTTAACCCCCACCGCGCCGCGCCCAGCAGGAACCGCCCGTTCTTTTCAAGTATCGCTTTCTTTAATAATATTGCGACCGTATAATGTTACAGCACTGCCCGCTCAATGTTCATATCCCAGCCGACGTTTAATGTTTGCCGAGTCTTCTTCGGAACTGTTCCGCCGCGACCGGCAGCAGCGCTGCCTCGAACTAGCCATCGGCGATGCATATAAACGGCTACTCTTTCGCTTCCGGGACCAAAAAATTTTGCATTCTTTTTAATACAATTCCGAAGATTGTTACGAGAAAAGTAAAAAAATGCATGTTTTAAGATTCGTCTTTAGAACCTTCTTTGAGCCAAGTCTGCAACGGTTGTTCGAGGAATTTGAGGAATGTAGGAACGTTCGTGTCCACGGTGCTATCAAACTAGATCGTCGGACAAATTGGAAAATAGAATCGATTCCCTTTCACTTATATCCTATCGGCGTTGCGCCAATAGTTGCTGTCACATTGCGGTTCCCGAGTTTCGAAAACTGTTCCGGAGCTATCTGCGAATAATACGACGTCCGACAGATAGATCGATACCCCTTTCGAAACTTACTACGATTCTCCGCCTTCGAATAATTCGAACTTTCGTATGGTTACTATGACGCGCATTGTTCTTCCGGTACTACCACGCGACGCTCTTACGATAATACTTTCCGGAAATCACACGTGGCAAGAAACTTTATTTTCATTTTTCCCGACATTTTCGTAACTATAAAAATGATTTATATAGCATATACATGATATGTTACACAAAACTTTAAAATCGTGAATTCTAAAAAAGACTATTATTTACACATTAGCTAGTAAATTAATCCTTCTAGGACCTCAAAAAAAGCTGTTTGGTCCACATTAAAAAAATGATTCGTTTTTAAAGGCTGTACGAATTTTTACACCGACTGCAGCGAAATTACATTACAAAACAATTATCTTGTCCACTTTTTCCTTAATTCATCGCCGACCAGATATCCGCGTGAACCCATAATTCCACAGAACGACGGATTTCCATGGAACAATTCGATGTAATTCCATAATTGATTCGTTACTCGCGTACGGTGCTGGAAATAGGATTAGCAGTGAAAAGCAAAAGTCAATAGTGTTGAAACAGTTTGCTCCGTCACTGTAAACGTTCATTCATTTAGGCTGATCATTTCGAGCCGACATTCGGGAACAATACATTCCGGGGCTTCGCCTTTTCAAATTACGGTTAATGAATACGTGCAGTTTGCTTTGCTTCGGAGCTTTCCGGCACATTGAAAAATTCATACGATGCGTTGCATTGTGCGGACGGCACGGGCTCAAGTGCATCTTCTTGCATCGAGCGGCGCGTTAGCTTTTGCGGGCTGACCCCCCTCCCCTCCCCGCCCCGCCGCCGTTCATTGATGCAACGCGGTTTGGTTTAATTGTTGATTCGATCGCGCGACTCGTTAAATGTTCGAATTCCATCGGTCGCATTGTGGAACGAGTTAACCAAACGCTGATACCCGGTGGTTTACAGGAAAAATAACCATTCGCCGGCATACGCGAATGATAACGATCCTAGTTAAGAGGCTCCGCAACTACGGCCGCTCGATAAAATAAACTCGGCTTTAATGCCGGAACAACTTTCCGTTAATTTACTGTGCAATCATGGTACCCGCGATGGTGTTCAGTTGTATCTGATCTGCTTTCTTTCTCTTTTTCTTTTTTACACCGCCATTTGCGTTTCTCCGCAGCGGTAATTATTTTAATAAAAAGAAGGTAGATTCCGCGAGAACAGGCCGAAGGATTCGTTGTAAAACGGTATTTATCCCTGTAACCAACTCTTTCGCCGGCGTCTTATCGTGATAGCGATAAAGATAGCGATTTTTACTAGAGGGTCAAATCGCTTCGAAGTATTTAGGATCTTGCTCAGGTTTCTGAAGTTGTCGCGTACGGTGGGTGTGTTCGGCAGTGAAACAAGAATTTACTATACTGCGACTCGTGTAACGTATACTAGTATGCGAGGTACATACGTCAGAAGATGTTTTAACTTTATTTTTTTATCATTCTACATAGCGCTAATATTTATTTAATGTTCTTAGTAGAGGTTCACTTAATCGGCCCCAACATCACTTTAAAAGTAAGATACATAGAGCGCAAATTCTGGCATGATTGATCATTAGGTTTTTCATATTAATTCTCTACTATACGAGGGTATTCGCATGATTCATAACAACTTGATAGTTCCACGTTTCTATCACCACGTTCTTGTCGCAATCCTCGAGTAAACGTCACATTTCAAATATTTTCCTTCTCCACCGATCCGCAAAATTGTTTGCTCTAGAGTTCTAAAATCCTTTCATTTCTTTCAGCGTGAACTTTAATTATTGAAACCACCGGAAAGCTCTCTCCATTCACTACGTAAGACGACTATAACTGTGAAGTGGGTAGCCTGTTAGCAGAAGTAGCACACTCACACAGGCTTAACATCAGTACAGACATCGCATGCGTGTAATGCATTTTTCTGTCTACGGTTCTGAATTACCGTCTCTGTAGAGAATGCCGTACTACGACAGCAGACTCTATCGAAACGAAACGATCAGCTACTGAACTACATGAGATTGCAACACAAAAGCTGGGTGTCTGACGGCGCAAGATTTTACAGCGTCGTCAGCCTCTCTGAGCCAGTCAATATTGGTGTTATAAATCATTAAGAATACAAGTGATTATGAACTTGTACGATACAAACATTTTATTTATAAATCTACATTGAATATATAAAGACAATATATATAAAGACTAACTAAGAATATATAAAAAGAGAAAGGAATATATCTGTGTACATATTTATTGAACCATCAATTTGTCGTAGAGTAACTTTACGCTAGCTAATACGAATTTCAATTTTCGAGATTTCTTCAAATTTTCGCCAATTTTCGACCGTCTGACTTGTGGTTGAGTTGCACTACTGAATTTCGTGCCACCTCCTTCGATGCCATGTTCTCCTAATACTTTCTCAAGTTTCGAGGTTTTCGAAAAATTTTCCCAAATTTTTGGGCTTCTATTAGGATAACATGACAGCAAAAGAGCTGGCACGAAATTCAGTAGTGCAACTCAACGACAAATCAGACAGTCGAAAATTGGCGAACATTTTCGAAGATCTCGAAATTGAGTTTTGTATTAGGAGAATATGATATCGAAGAAGGTGGCATGAAATTCAGTAGTACAGCCAGACGCCGAAAATTCTTGAGAATCCTAAACTAATATACTCTTAATACAAAACTTAAGAGAGTTTTGTCGAATTTGAATAATTTTTCTATATTTAAAACTGTCGAAGATATTAATCTAGTTCTATCATCGAATATTAATGTACAGGGGTGAGAAAAAAAGAACACATGAATTGTTGTAACCAATATTCTTTATTTTTCTATAAACTATATTTATTTTATTTTTATAAATTACAATAAATGTGTATCGTATTGAGATGAGAAGAAGATCGCTGGCAGGAATGCGGTGACACGTAGTTACGAATGCGGAGCCGATTGAATTAGAGGCGCCTCGCTCCACACGCATTTTCGTCTGTAACGAAATATTGGCCAGAGCGCTCACACATACCATGTAACGTGTGAGGTAAAAGAAGTAGACTCGTTTTTCCAGGATTGCAAGGGTCCGTGATTGTGCCTTATCATTTCTTAGTAATGCAAAGATGGGGTTTTTCAGTAGTCAAAAGTGCTAGATCAAGATCAATCTAGGCCTTGATCTCCATCAGAAATCCTATTTTTACGTTTACGAGGCGTAATTTGCATTATTTGGCAGCTTTATGAAAATAGCTACATGCGCGGCTGTATGCTTCCGATTAATGCAAATTACGCTGCCGAATAATGCAAATTACGCCTTGTAAACGTAAAAATAGGGCTCTTAAGGGCGATCGCGGTTTAGATTACTCTTTAATAAGTAACGTTACAAATGTTACAATCGAATACATTGTTAGATGATCCTCGGTTTACGATAATGGTGCAACGAAAGTTTTATAAGAATGCTGTACTAATACTATTTCACAGTATATTTATCCTCCCAAATCCCTACAATTTGTTGAACTGCTTCGTGCACAAACGCATGGAATCATTACAACTCTTCGAGATAGAATTTTTGTACGCGATGGAACAAACGATGATCGTATTTGCCTGATATTCTACTACATAATCAATCTTGTTAGCGAAGTTTAGAAAACAGAGCTCTCGAGAGGATCCAATTCGAAGCATCCACGTTCTCTAGAGCAAAAACTTCTAAAACGTGATCACTAGTTTGCGGAGACTCGTATTTCGTAGGAAAGCAGTTTCTCATTCTCGACGGAGCGCAGTACGTATCGCTTGACTGTGAGTGTGGCCAATAACGTCGCGGGTGTCTGGCGACGCAGGTGGGAGGCCTGTTCGGAAAAGGTCTCATTAAATCCGGGCAGACATTTCCCTTTAATTCTATAACAGGACGGGGAATAATGTTGAAGGTTTAACATAACAAAGATGGCAGGGGGCCTTTCATCGGATGCACACGTCGGCAGACACGATTACGCGAATTCGAATGCGAGCCAGCGACGTGTCCTCGAGCCGACTCCAATCAGGCTGACGTGAATCGCTGGCGCTCCTTTTCTTTCAATTTTAGCATACGCCCGCCTCGTAAAGCCAGCCGTCGGGCCTCGACCGGTAAGCTCGATTCTAGTCTGGCCGTCTGCCAGCTACTGCTTCACGTTTCACTCCGGAGACGTTGCTCCTCTGCACGTATTTATCTCACACGGGTACGCGTACCCGTGTAATTCTCATCGACGTACCTGTCCGCCTTTCGCATTACCCCGAGCGCCGTCGTCGGCGACGTCGTCGTCTGGAAATTCACCGTCACACGCACCTAGACGCCGCGCCGCGCCGCGCCGGCTCTCTCTCTCGGAACTTTTCGATAGACGACCGGCTTTTCCAGCGAAATTTTTACCGATTTCCGCTTTTCATTCATTCTTCTATGAAACGCACGCCTCCCCACGACCACCAACAAGCAAATATGTATACATTTTTAAATGTCGGCCATCGACCACGTTGAAGGGGTGAAAACAGCTCTTGGACGGAACCATATTTGATCGACTATTCTATTTCTAATTCGACTAATTAAACGTTTATCTACGTTCTGAAATATTTGAGGAATTTTGATTTTTGCATTTTAAAAAATGTTATAATTAGACTCCGAATGTTTATGGAAAATAAAAAGTTTGTGTGTCAATTGCAAGACAGAGAAGCTAAATATAATATGAATTTGTATTCTTCTCATTAATAATTTTAATGTGGTAAAAATAATATATTAAAACTCTTAAAGTCTTTTAATATTTTCACTGTTTTAAATTACGCTTGCCCATTGTTAGAAATGAATAAAATCCGCAGTCTAGTTATAATTTAACTCGGCAGTTTCTGCAAAATGTTTGGTGATATTCGGGTAGAAATACTCTAATTTCGAAAAACTCTCGGTTGCAGTACTTTTAGAAACGGATATTATTAGGCTTCCCCGTGTACACAGTGGCTTGAAATGTATTCGGAGTTTTATACGAAATTAGAACACTGATAGTCCGTTTAAAATAGTCCCCTGTTAGAAATAGTTTTGCCGCTCATTTTCTCTACTATTTTCAGTTCCATCATTACAGACTAGTCCCTTAATAGTACAGAATGCATCATGTTTGATCTACGTTGACTATGTTCTACAACAATGGCTTTACACCTGTCTTTTGCAACAATGGCTCTTGTTGATACATGTCGAAACAGCTAAAATAATGATCAATAACTGTCAAAAATTTTACAATCGCTCACGGCAGAGTATAGTGACACAGAATAACTGTAACACAGAAACACAATATAAATAAAGATAATGATCTCTTCTTTTGAACAATACACAAATGTAAGAGCTTTTTAAAATGAATGAATCTCAAAATGAATTTCAAATGAATACCTCGTATACATATGAAAAATTAATAAAATAACATAAAACTTCATTAATGCCATGAATTGAATTGCTCTATAAATGCATAAAATCCGCAGACTAGTAATAATTTATAAGTAATCTGACGAATTAGACTTTCGTAAAAATACTTATTTACAAACGATATTACCTTACACTGAAAAACACAGTTCTGCAGCGAGAAGGTTAAAAGTTCAACCAATTTTGTTTCAAACGCGCCTTTCTCATACTTTCGAGCTATACTATTTCACATGAAAATTTCAGTCTGGTCTCCCGCCGCTAAACTAACGTAATTAGTAGACTGCTGTAATATTAGTTTTAACGTAACACAGTCGTTAAGGGATGCAATCAATTTTTATTTTATTCCTTCTTCCCGCAATCAATGCAGAATATTTTTATTTTGCTTAAAGATCCGCGGTCTAGCGATTCACTGATCTTCTTTCTACTTGTATGTTAATGCTCTCTCTGCTTTGCACTATTAAAGATACAAAATCCAGAACGTATTGTATGCTCATGGTGCAGGGAAAACAGACTTCTCATACTTTTATTTGCCACGTCACTCACGTATGTAGCTACGGTGTTTGGAAAAACGTGCAAACAATTACGAAGTGTTTTTAATAATTCCTTTTGCTTGTCGACTTTTTTTGAAAGGAGCATATTGGAGTACAGTGAAATGTTTCGTGATATGTGGAAGGAGCGAACGAAAAAGTGAAATGAAAATGAAAATTCGGAAGATTTAACTTGCTAGACAGGAAGTTTTAATAACAGCTGTTCAGTTGGTATTAACAATTTATATTTGGAAAATGCTACCAATTCGCAGGATTCACTATAATAAATATTCTTCCTCACCCCGAAAAATGTTTTAAATTCTCGGTGTCCTGTAAAATTTAAATACTCGGTGTCAAATTGACATAGTAGTAAAATTTTTAGAAATTTTTCGATGTTTTTTCATTCAAATTGATGAGTTAACAGTTTTATCTTATTAGGTTCTTCGGTTATGTGTTTCGCATCAAAAATATGAAAGCCGCGAACTTTCGGGCAAAATCTACAAATAACAGAACAGTATAACTTATCTCGGGAAAACTGCGTCAAATTGACACGAGGGACGGATGAGGGTTAATCAGCTTATCAGAATTATAGTTCGCACTGCCATCCTGTGGTTCTGTGGTAGCTTCTCTCATCCAGCCTAGTCAACTTTCGTACGTGTACATTCAGCGAGCATCTCCGCGTGCACTTAAGCTAGGTTCATCTTCACATTTTCTGCATCCTTTTGAATTCATATCTCCTCTTCTCTAATTGTCGTCTTCGTGTTTTCCGCAACCCTTTGAATTCAAGTTTCGTCTCTACCCTTTACAGATTTCATAATTTTTCTTAACTTTCATCTAAATAGTTTCTGCGTCCAACGTTTCCCTCTAGCGTGGACTTAACTACCCTGCCTAGCTGAACCCTCCACTTTCTCCATTTACGACTGTATTACTTTCGACGACCTCTATTGCGTGTTCTTCTGCTCGATTTCTCTGTTGCCTGGTCACGTTTTGTTGCATTTCTTGCTTCTCTTTTTGCTCTTTCCTAAAAAACTTCCTGTTTAACACACCATTCGCGTGATCGTTAAATGACTTTATTGTACACATATGCAGATATAGCTTGTCTACACACCACCCGATACCTCGTTCTGACTGTTTAATGGCGCACTTTAACCCCTTCCCTTATAACCAGTCAGACTCCTGAGATTTCAAACAGCAGATTTCAAACAACATCCCAAAGCTTAGATTTGTTTTGTTTTAATGCAGAAGCCTCTAGATTTTTCGATGATTGGAAAATCTATAACCTTTCTAGAACCTTCAATTTGGTTTGTATTAATGCAGAAGCCTCTAGACTTTTCGATGATTTATCGATTGGAAAATCTATATCTAGCGAACAAACAAACAAAATGGAATTAAATAATGTTGGTAATGTTTATCGTTGTTAACCAACATCCCAAACCTCGATCTGTTGCTTCCAGAGAAGCAGGTCGTGCGGCAGGCGCGTCACTTAATTTCCAGAAGCAGAATTGTTAAGCCAGGACAGCCACACCTAAGAATACTTTTCCGAGGCAATACAGACTGTCTAGATTTAACTCCACAGCGGCGCGTCTGGTTGAGATTCGACGGAGCAAGGCCCGCAGGCCATTGCTTGCCGTTAAGCTTGTAACGCGGTCAAGATGAATATTACGTTCACCGTAAGAGAGGGATAAATTGTTCAGACGCGAAGCGTAGAGATTTCGGCTCGTGTTACACACGTAACCGGAGCTTTAAGGCACGCATAGAGAGTGACGTGCACACATTCCCGGCCGCTAGAATTCGAATCGGGGAATTTGGATGGCGCTACAACTACAACTACACCTCGGACCAGTTACGTGGATCGTTGTTTGCGCAATCGATGACTTTTTTTTTCCCAACACTCCGATCACACTTTCCGCGCGACGGCCGATGGCACTCAGAAAGACACGCGTCTGTTTCGACATCGTCCCACTTTTCCGAAAACAAACGAGAATTCGCGTCACAGGATAGCGCACTTCTAATGTTACCGTCCACTTGGTTTAATCGTAGCACCGGCAATCACGTGTTATTACGGTATCAAGTTCACCACGGCGAGATTTGTGCATCAAATTGCCCGCCGATGTCTACATCAAAATCTGCATAATTCACTCGCTGCACAGTGGGGTGTTTGGCTAGAAAAGTCGGGAGAAACTATGTCATGATTTATGATCTCAAGGTCATAATATAGTAGGTTGTTGAACTCCTCTTAACGTCAACATTATGAAATAAAAAATGCATTTTAACATTTAAAAAATCAAGATGACTTTTATTTTTTCTCCTTAAAACACTTGAAAATCGCTAATGAATGAACGCTGTTGAATGAATGGCGTACTCACACGCTCCTCAGACATAGTTGCATAAAAAATCCTGGAATAATACTTCACCCCTTCTTACTTCACATTTTCAATCTACGAATTACGCTTCAATTATATATGTCGAAGAAATACATTTTGCGATAGACAAAAATAAAAAAAAAATCTTAATAAATATGTAGAAAAAGTAAATGGCTGAAAATTTTGAACACCCGGAAGAATGTATATGAGGGTTAACTACGTCGGATTCTAAAAATTTTACGATTTATGCAAGAGGTTTGAAAGAGGTTTTCCCGACTCTCCAATTTTGACTTTTACGCAGATTCATCATCAATAAATGCCACTTCCACGCTCGAGAGTTGTCCAGAGTTTCCAATCGCGAAGCCTATTATGACCTGTTGAGAGCTATCGCGAGATCGCCGTTGTCAGCGATCTCGAGGCGGTTTTATTATTATTAGAATTTCAAGCGTCCTGACATATTTTTCGTCGAAGGACCCTCGAGGAAAGTACCATTCGATGTTTCCCCGGCGCTTAATGCGCCGTTAAGAATAATGAAAATCGGAAATTCGATTTCGGAACGCGAATGGAAACGCGCGCGCTCGCGCGACGTATCTGCCGATATTTCGAACTGTGCACAATGAAGCGACAACTGTTCAATAATAGTCACTTAGCCGTGAACGGCGGGCGTAGTTCTCGGGCCACGTTCTTTCGCGCTCGTCGTCGCCGTGCTTGGCGAAAGTGACGGATTGCTTATATCGAATCGCTTTTAATTTGGCGCGCGTCACGTCGCGGGAACGATTGATTCGGGGAAATTACGTTCGAATATAATTGTATCCGAACGGGAGCCGCCGACGAGTCCGAACTTATTTAAAGCGGGCGAAACTCATGACAGATTCACGCGAAACTTCCGGAAATTGGTTACGGGCTACATAAACGAAGATAAATCATCGGCAGAGAAGTTTAGCCGATGGGGCAAGAGTATGCCGCTACCACAAGATAAACTACCATCGCACAATACCTAATTCCGATCACGGCCGGTCACATCTTCGCGCACTTGTGGCCAACTGTTTTACGAACATCCGAAATTAATTAAACTTCTCAACTTCACGCTTTCACTGTCCAACCCGAAATTGATGGAGGTGCGTGCAAATTATTCTAGCGGCCTCAAAATTTGGTAATATTCTATTTTTCATTTGTTTGAATGAGTCTTCAGGGACGCGAAATAAGATTCAATTTCCTTTCTATTTCTTGCAATCGATGCAGACAATATTTATTTCGCACAAAGATCTGCAGTCTAGTTATTCGCGACATCATAAAATAAGTCCGGATATACTATATTATTTGTTTGATAAGTTATATATCTTAATGTAATAAAGATCTGTAAGTAAAATTTGATATTCAATTATATTTGTTCGTTTTTTCTGTAACAGGTCTACCAATTTTACTCGAAGTTAGTATTTATTATTTATGAAGAAATGGAATAGAAGCCTTATGCTTCGCGATAAGACGCTTCTTGCGGAGATATGAAAGTTTCATGCAGTTTTCACTATTGAGGTTGCCGGTGAAAGCCGGCACTTTTGGAAGAAATAATTCTAACATTACGGAAGCACTTACCGAAAGCTTTAACAGCGTGAACTCGTCTTCCAGTAGAATGAGGAAAGGTTTTTGTTCTCCAAGGAATAATAATACTACCTCTGGCAAAAGTTATTCGATCAAACAAATCATGTGTCTGTTATTTCAATTGTCCCCATTGTATTATTTTATGCATTCAGGACGAAAACAAATGAATAAAAAGTTAAAAAATACTGTCACAACCGTTTCGACTCATTAAAATGATTAAGAAACGCATGTATATGAATCTTGAAGTGCCCATTTTTATTCGGCATTATTTCATTTTCACTCGCTGAAACACTCGGTATCTCTCGAAAAATCAGTCTGAACGCTTAGCGATTAGCCAACTCGTCAGGAGAAGATTCCGCGTAGATTACCATGTCTCCTTCATTCATTTCCCAGTTGATTAAACATTTTCCCATAAATTTGTCACGCGAAACGAGCGCCTGGTACCGTCGACTAGCTCTAATTCAATTAAACGAAGTAACACGCTCCATTGATTTAAGATTCCGCCAGAGTTTCGCCGAGCCGGCCCCGTCGCATCCCTTCCTGCAACTCTAGCTTGTCGCAAACCAACGTTTCCTCCAACGTTTTCACAATCCACGTGGAAGAAGCGTGCAACGGTACAGACAACGTTGCAAAATCGACCGTCGGACGATTTACTTTTACTGAAACGGCCGCGGCCGGTGTGAAAAAAATGAAAATCGTGTGTAAATTCGTTCTCGCGAGAACGTCTCTGAAGATGATTTACGCGAAGAAACGAGACTGGAGATAAGTTGAAACATCCCGTGAGCGTTTCGCCGTCGACGTTCTCTTCTAACTTTCGTAAATGCCGAGAACTCTTGAAAGTCTAGATTGACTTGAAATTACAGAAACGTTCCGGTATATGTCCATACTTCAACCAGACTGTTTGCTCTGCGCGATGTCCTTCCCAGATTTTCCGTCCATTTCCATTTTCTTGGATTCAAAGATGAAAGTAAGCAGTGTCAAGGTTGTCCGGAAAGCTAACGAGCGACTTGCAGCGTCCCATGCACGACATTTTTCTTGATAACAGCTCTTCAATACCTAAATTAATTGCACTCCGTAGACGCGATAACGCGGTTTCATCAGTAACACTAAACCTACCACCAGCGGTTCCAGATTTTTCATTTTGTTTATTATTATTTAGTTAATTATTAACCAATTTTTTTATACCAGCAATGGATTTTAATGAATAAGATATTCTCCCTTTTGTTTGATGATCTTTTGCCAAGAAAACTTTTAAAGAGAAAACCTAATTTCGTTTCCGTCGTTATTAGACTCCAGATCTTTATTAAAAATATATAGTTTCTGCATCAACTGCAAGACACAGGAGCTAAATATAATATATAAATATATATTAATCCTCTTATAATCTCTTCTAATCTTTTCACTGTTTTAAATTTCACCTACTCACTACGAAACAAGTAAAGTTTTTATTCCATATCCTAAATCACTGTCTAATTAAAATGCACATGTTAAGTTTAAGACTTCCAAATTATTTTAAACTTAAAACTTTTTATAATTTGGAATTTACTTGCATCGCAAATAGTTCTAACGAACAGTCAGTAAATTGTAAAAGGTACCGAGCAATATGAAAGAATTTTCTCTTACTTTTATGTCATTAGGTATTCGTTCTTACTCACCGTTACAGAGGTCCATTATGAGCAGCCACCAAGCCGTTATTAAACTATTTGTCAACGAGTTAACGGTTCATATACACAATGGTTCTACAAAGCCCTGCGAAACATTCTTCATTGAGAAGTTAGCGACTGGTTGCTGTAACGGATAGTAAGATACCCAACTTTACCGTTTCTCAAATAACTATGGTTTGATAGACATAATTGGTAAAGCGTAGCCATGTTTGGCGTACATACTAAGGATGCGGCAAGTTGCTGATGGTCAGGGTAGTTTATTAATTCGATCCAGACAAGTGGCAGGTACCGGAGTCTATTTTCAGTTCAATAGACATTTTTTCTTCGTGAACGTGTTCGTGCAAGGTAATGACTATAATCGAATAAGCCCCATCAGTCATTCGATTCTGATGTAACGAACAACTTGTACATAACTGTATAACTAGTTCTTGTACGATGTGCATCCTCTGAAAAACATAACCAATTTATTTAGACAGCTTATTTTATGCATTCATGGCAAAAATTAGTAAGTGTAATCTAAAACAGTAAAAATTAAACACATTAAGAAAGGAAACAAATTTCTAGTCTTTGTCTAGTCGCTATAGATAACATCTGTAGCGCTGCACAACGCAGAAAGAAAGGATCGGACGTACTCCCCGGAAGGTTAATTGATGCGACAGTTGCCATTGAGCGCGAAGCGAGAAGTTAGAATAGTGACTTTTAGTGGCGCCGCGCCGGAGTTAATCTGCGAGCGACCGCGAAATACATTTTAGGAGGAATCTTCGGACAATGGTGATTCGGGATCGTCCGCATCGTAAATCTGGTCCGCGGGGTTCCAACAAAGGGGCTGAGAATTCTATGTCCTTGATTCGCGTGATAGTCCACAAGCAAGATGGTCGAAGTCTCGCAAATACTCTGTAGGTCGTAGTCGATCTCACAGGCACCGGTGTCTGCCGTGGTCTCCGTATCATTCCTCAAAGAGAAAGACAAGATCTTCTCGGTGCGATGCACTGGTACGCGTGCGTGGACATACTGTGAATAATAAATAGAGGAGTCGGTGCGGCGATAAACCTTCGCCACGCGTTATTACTATATTACACGTGAGGGGCGCAGCAGCGTTCCGGTCTCTCTCTCTCTCTCTCTTCGTTCCACCGTGTAGGCCTGTCCATCCTCTGCGTTTCTCTCTATCTCGGGGGCCGACTCTATACATCGGCCAGGCAGAGAGTAGAAATGAATACGGCACGGGACCAACACATGCGTGCCGGCGTGCGTGAGCTCGCGTCGATGTAGATCACGCGAGCTCGCGTGCAAGATCTACTCTTTCTCCTCTCTCGTTCTCTCCGTCCAGCCCCGATATACCATGCTCCGCTCGCATCTATCCCCTGCGTCTCGTCTGTCCCCTTTCCGCCCTCCACCATCGCCACCATGGTTCCAGTTCCAAGCAGGGAACGTGGCCAGCGAACTCCTGTGACGTATACGTGCTGCACGGCCACGCTCTTCTCTCTCTCTCTCTCTCTCTCTCTCTCTCTCTCTCTCTCTCTCTCTGTGTGTGTGTGTGTGTGTGTGTTCTCTCCTCTCTTCACCCGTCTGCCTCGACTCCCACGCTCCTACGCGTTACTCTGAATCCGCCCGGTTCTGGCATTTTAATTTCTACCTGCACCACGGCCCGCGTGTATTATTTCCATAATTTAGGCCAGCCACGACGAGACCGATGTTGCGCGGCTGACACGCGTGTTACCCTATGCTTCTATCTCGCCAAATGACTCACCGGTCACCATGCCCGGCTGCGAATCAGTGACGGGGTTGCAAATCGTTCCTCGGGGTGTGAGACCGCGCGATTAGATCTGCCCAGCTAGATGGCCATTGGGTAACGAACGACGATTCATTTGATGGCTGCGTTCGAGTCACGGAGCCGATTGTCGAGTACGCTCGAGCCTACCTTTCGAAGAACCGCAGAATTTACGTTTTGTTAGCATCACGATTTTTCAAGGGTGTCTAAGGATAATCTAAGGAGAAAATGTTTCCAAGAAAAGTTGAACGGTACCTAAACATCTGCAATCGTCTATATATAAAATTAGAAAAAAATACAATTCTTCCAACAAAAAATAAAGATAATCTTTATTTTTTAAAGGTTAAAATGCATTTTTGATTTCATAATGTTATTAACCTGATGTTAAGACGAATTCAACGACCTAAAATAATTTTTCCGACTTCTCCGGCCAAATACCCCACTGTGCGCCGTGTGGATTTTGATTTTGATATAGACATCGGCGGACAATTTGATGCACTGATTTCGCAGTGGTGAACTTGATACCGCAATAACACGTGACTGCCGGTGCTACGATTAAACCAAAGTGGATGGTAACGTTAGAAGTTGCTACCCCTACTAGAAAGTTAGTCGAGCATCTTCTCACTGGAACTATCCCTGCACTGACTGGGAGCACTCGTTAGCCTTGCCGGTAGTCCCGACGATTTTAAACGTTCAACTATCTCACCTGCGACAAAATATAAGTGCAAGAGAGAAAGAAAGCTTGGGAAAAAGTCAAAGTGAAACCGAATACGAGTCCTTTTCCCACGCTCCCGCTACGTTATAAACCCATTCGAAGACTCTTACCTTCAAGGACACTATCGTTCAACGCCATGTAATAGAGCGGCCCTTCTTCTGTTTTCATGAATCATAACTAGAGCTTCGAATACCAGCCACGATCTGTAGTACTCGAGAATGTAGCAATCTCTATTTATGATCTTTCATGTGGTCCATAGTAATTTTACTTGAACAGGATCTACAAAAAATGTATGTCATTAATTTCCTCTTTAAACCGAAATAAAATTCTATTTTATTGTTAGTAGGTACATTAAATTTCGTAAAGAATTTTATAAAGATTCAATAATTTTATAAAGAATTTTATACAGATTATCAAAGAAAATATCATTCTTCTACTTTTCTTTTTTATCAATGATTACGACTCTTTTGATTTACAACACGATTGTTATCTTACTCCATAAAACTAGTGCATATGAAAGAAGAGAACTAAAAAGAACTTATTCGGGTTATTTTAAAATATCCACAAACTCAGACCGTGCATTAAATGAATTCACACGACCACGTTGATACTGACACTGACTTTATGTATAATTTTTTTAGTATAATATTTTTCGTGAGCCCACGTATATCAGGTATTGAAAGGAGAATGGGTAGAACCTACTGCGACGTCTCACACCGAAACGCCCGCTCAAGTGACTAATTTCGAGAGTACGAGGGATCGAAGCTCACTTATGTAGTAAATACTAAGTATAGTGCAGACTAACACGTTAGGAAGGACACAGATAGTTTTCCAACATCGTACGTTAATATCAATGGGTGTTAATGGGAAGGTGATCAAGTGTGATAGCTCGAGCATAAGTCTTCCAAGTGGCTCTAATGAGCACAATTGCGACAGAAACTGCGAAGCAATCATTATACACACTTTCTGGATAGTTGTAGTGGAGTTGTCATTTTCTTCCAATTCTTTGCCAGCACCAGACTAGTCACGTGACATTGTAGCACATGCGCGACGGAGACGAAACTCGTCACGTGACCAGACCGCGGCGGAAGCGTGGGGGAATAGCGTCGTAGAAATTTGAAATTTCACTTATTATTCGAAAATTTCTAACTGGAATTGTGCAATGAAGCTAGATGATGAATATTGGAATAGTTTTGAAGTTGTAGGAACTTTAAAAGATCTGCATAGAAGATTTTTAGACTTGTAGAAGGGGAAGGTAGAATGGGGACACGACTTGTAGAAGGGGAAGGTAGAGTGGGAACACAAGTCTAACACAATTCCAATAACAAATCTTCGAACAATAAATGAAATTTCAAAGTAGAAGGATGAAAATAAAAATGTTTCCACTATCTTATTGCTGGGAAATATGAGTGCCGATAATATTTGTGCGAAGAATTGTATAATTATTTTACAGGAGCAGAGAGAGAGAGAGAGAGAGGGGGCATTAATAGTTTAATAGTAAAGAAAAGCAACGTCGAGGTACCGAAGGAAAGCTAACTCGGTCTAATTTTGCCGCGGTAGTCTATCCTTCCAGCATAGAGAAGTAGGAGTGCATTATTCTCAAATATTTTCTTTCAATATCACGCGGATGTCCTTCTAGCAGTGAAGAAGCCGCTGGGAAGTAGTTTTCCGTAGACACACGGGACTCAGTTTGCCTGGCAAGAACGTTTACTCGGTTTGAAAGCATGATTTTCATAATAACGTGGTACCTCGTGAATAGCTGCCAACAATTCGCCACAGTCATGGACAATACAGGGTCATTAGCGACGAAACATTACACGCGTACCTGGTTAACGTACGCATTCTGTGCGAGCCGCAATATCTGTACGGGATGTCTCACTAAACCAGAGTAAGCGATGTAGCCTGGCAATACTGTTCGACACAGGCAAAAATTATTAGCGTTATACGTACTTATTTCCTCCTGATGGTATAATTTTTACCATATCATTAATCATATTGTTTCCTCGTTCTCAACAAGAAAACCTTTTCGGGACGCCTCTCAGTACCTTCTGTACGTTATGTCATATACAGTGAGTCACGAAAGTAATCGAACGGCCTTTAAAACAGCATGCCTTCGTATTTTGCGGAATCGTTTTCACATTCTAGGAAGTAAGCAGTACCAGATGAATTCGATCTAACAATCTGGCCTGTGTAATAAATTTTGAAACAGTCTTTGAAGAGATAAAATGTTTCTCCAGTCACACAACTAGTAACGTCGTCGAGGAACTATGCGTGACAACAAAATTCTTGGAAACTCGTGTGCAACCGCATACGACTCTAGCAGCCTAGCTTGGTAATTTGTAATTGTAAAGACATGAATCACTAGAGCATATTGCGTAACTCGAGGAGAGAACGTTCGCGGAGAGTATCGGTTTATTTTCTAATTGAACAAGCTCATAAAGGTAATTAACAGAATACGCTACGTTTTGGTTGAATAATTTCGAAACACCCTCCACACGGACCCTTAAACAAATGCGTGCCGTTTGAACCGTATTTGCGAGTTACACGTGGCAAAAACCATTCGAACTGTGTTCCGTTCATTCCTGTTGCATGGGTGTGACGTTTAATGATAGAGGGCTGTTTCCACTCGAGTACAGACAGTTTTCATAATTGAGGGGACAACTCGATTCTCGGTAATCTCGTCAGACTATCGTATCGACGGCGGCGGATCGCCACGGAGGGTTTACGCGTCGCATAAACGCAAGATCGTGTTACGTTAGTTGGCTACATAATAGATTAAATTGAACAGCCGTATCGGGATCGAGGGTTGCGAAGACACGTCAGGCCGTTCGAGTTACGTCCGCTAAATCTGGTAGTAAGATTGCAGGCCGTTTTCGCGATAACCGTCGTTAACGTAATAACACGCGGAGACTAATTTCGCGATTCGGTGTAATCCCGGCGTTACGCTGCTTGCGGATGTTGCCGTGCTTCGACGTTTCGCGGAAATCCTTCTCGATCCGCCGGCAAATTCTTCTTCGGCAACGTGTCTCTGCTATAATTCATGAAACGCAGATCGTACATCCGCCACCCGACGTCTGCGCGCAACGATTACATGCACGACCACCGGAAAACGAAAATTATTTACAATATTACCCACCTAAAAATTTCAAGGAATCTCTCGCGAGGTCTGTCGAGAAGACGTACAGAGAAGCTGCAGGCACGTTGCAGGTTCGAATTTTGTTCGCCAACGATAATTGGACAATAATATATGTTCTTTCCCGAAGTAATGCAACTTCTTCCACGTTTTTGGAAGGTAAAATATAATCGCTACTATTAGTACTGTATGCAGGGAGTCCCAACAATGTTGTGCTTCCTTGAAAAGAGTTTTTGGATTCCATTTATTATGCTCACGGTGGGGAAGATAGCTTAATATTAAACTATATACAGGGTGTACCAGAAATGTTGCACCTCCTTAAATATAACCTTCTCCTTTGCGAAAATGTTCTCCACCGTTTTGTTTTCGAGATATTAACGAAAAAGACGAACCAATCAGTCAACGCCGGGCTGTTGAAATGATCTTGGCAATCACCCCTCCCGAGGAAGTACATTTTTGGGATACCCTGCGTATTTCCCTTCATTTTAGAATTACATACAGAAGACTATTGTGGTTGTTTTCTGTGTTCCATACAAATTCCCATTAATTATTTATGGGAGGCCTTAATACAAAGTAATTCGTGCTTCAGATGTTCCCAGCAGTGCAACAGCGTGCAGTGAGCAATCTGTGATCATCAAGGCAGTTTCTTACATATGCTACTACAACCTGTTTCACAAGAAGAGTTACAAACCATCTTCTCGAGAACTATTAGGCGCAGCGACAAAATTCTCCTTCGGTATTTCAGAATTTATCGAGCCCCTTTTTTGTGACAAATGGGACGCTTCTTAGCCTCCCGGGGGGGACGCTAGACAGGGGGTATCCCATTTCTCAGAAAGAAGGTTCGAACGTACCCTAAAATGCTAGGTAGGATTCTATCGTTATCTCGAAATGTTCCGGAGAAAACGGCGTGTACCGTTTTCCTCGATCGGCTCCATGCTCATGCTATTTTCACATGCATCAGGGTAGGCAATTAGGCTGTCACCTTTATCGTGGAATTATGGAACGTTCGACAGAGCCGGGTCTGTTAATTTTTCGGAACGATTGCTTTTTCACTCGCATACGTTTCCCGGAATCGCTGTCGCGGCATAAATGGTAAAACCATAAGGTCGCGCGCATCCAACGACTATTTTCCGGTTGAATGAAATCTCTGTCATAGTTATCTTCTCCACAGACGGTACCTTTGCACAGGTAGAACTAAACGAAAAGCATCGCAGATCTTCCACTAAAAGATTATGTAATAACTAGACTGCGAATCTTTATGGAAAATAAAAATTCTCTTCGTCGATTACAAGATGCAGGAACCGTATAAAAATTTCTTCCTATCTCTTTCTTTCTTAAAAAATAATGAATTAATATAAATAATAATATATTCTTATTCTTAAATTCATATAATCTCTTCATCGTTCTAAATTTTAGAATGGGTTCTAAAATTTATAGCGCAGCTTCTACAGCTCGGATATAATGCGTACAATTTTTATTTTGCATAAACCCCTAATAATAAATTCCATTTTCCGTAGACGGCAATCCTATTACTCGTAAAAACGTGCAACACTTTGATATGGAACGAAAACAACTGTCGCGAGTCTGCTCCTGTGCAGCATTGATGGAAACCCAGAGTTTATGTAATATTTGTTTTTTACTTTCACTCGCAGAGCACGTTGCCACCTTTTTGCAGAAAAAAAACGTCCCGGCCACTCTCTGTATATCCCCCAGTGGGCAGTATCAGGATTTTGTCGAATACGCGTATAAATCCTTCAAGTTTTACGACGCTTACAAGGATGCATACAGCGTACGATGTGCGTAAGATGGCGCGCGGCTTGAAACTTTTTAACGAACTGACGTTACTTTGGCCGACGGGTTATTCGGATTACCGGCTGATATTGCTTTGATAAGGTTCAGTTTATAGCCTTAATATAAAGCGATTATATGCACGTGTCGCGTTGCACTCCATACTCTTCCTGTGGTGCGGCGCGGCGCATTAAGCAGGATGTACTGGTATTAAATGATCGAACTGTGATAACTGCGGATTTTTATGCAAAATAAAAATTGTCTACATTCGTTGCACAATACGGGAGCATTTTTTAATACTTTCACTGTGCGGAATTTGATCGTTTTTGCCACAAATGCATTGAGATCCGCAGGCTTTTGTGATGGCTATATAATTTATTTATGTACTTATGATTGCTTTAAACCAAGTGGTTTATTTAGCAAGTACACAATAACTATATAATATAACGATTTTTTAAAACATATCGATTACTTCTTGTAGACACGTTAATTGTAAAATAAATTGTGTTCCTCACGAAGCTGCTGTTCGTTTAATTAATTCACCAGAAGCAAATTTTCGGCAGAAAATTTTCAAAAAATGCTGGAGTATTAAATTGAACAGAATTTAGTACGGTTTTTATTTATTTTGAATCTGCAAATGCTATTGCCTACAAAATTTGAAAATTGCATAACCATCCGCAGTCTACTGATGACAATTTTATCTTTATACCACTAAGTAATTCAAAGATCCGCAGTGCAGTGATAACGTATTCGCGAAAATGTTATAAGCGGAGCATTAATGAACTCATTAATGAAATCATATTTATAAGCTAAATTAATTGGAACAGAAAAATATATAAGCGAAAATATTATTAGTCTCTGTTTACTTCACCTTTTTCAAAATTAAATTTTGGGTGTGTGTTTACATGGGACGGTTCACGCAATTAAATTCCCTTTACCCCGAGTGAAAGTGGGTGTGAGCTAAATTTTTTCCTGTTCCTGCTTTTTTGCAAATGCAGATAAAAGAGGAGGGTGTTTCGTTCATTTACATGCGAAAGTATCGCGACAATGCATTCGGGGAAATAATAACATAGGAATGCTGGCTTTTGCAATGAAACGTGTTTGTTATACAGAAATATTTGTTGACATTTATTTTTGCAAAATTAAACTAATTAGTCACGTATTTATTTCCGAGAGTCTACTGGAAATTTTTCTCCGACGATTTTAACTCGAGAGAATCTAACTGGAAAATGTTGCCCACGTTTTTCATGCAAAATTCAAAGCAGCTCCGGGATATTCATTTTTTGAATGTCGCACACTATAGACCGTGTCCACGTTGAAATGTATAACAACCATTATCTCTTAAAGTATTGAAGATACGAAAAAAATGTTTAGACGGAGGTTGTGCTTGTTACGAGAGATGACCACTCTGACAGAGGGGGAACTTTTGTTATTGTTATTCCGAGATACACGACGGCCATGTTTCGTGATCTAAATGGAACCACATACATATTTTTTGTTAGATCATTTGTTAGCGCGTTTGACTTCAAATTCAACGTCCCTCCCTTCGACCTCGTTGGGGAGTTTGCTCCCTCGTTCTATGTAACTTCGAGGTAGACATTTCTTTTTGCATCTGCAATACTTTCAAGGATCATGGTCTCTGCACTCTGAAGCGCGGTTACACTGTATTGTATGCGACATGTGAGAAATGAATTTCTCGAAACGGCTTTCAAAATAAAATGTAGCAGTCAAAGAAGGACGTCGTAGACCCTGACTTTCCGAGATAAGTGCATATACGGTATAAATTATAAATACATTTAATACCTGAGTCCTATTGACTGTGATCAGACTAATTCACTACCCACCAATTGAAGTTTTCATTTCCAAGTTGTTATTCTACATTTTCGACTAATTTTTATATGCAGAATGCCCCCTGGTTATACAGTAAATCCTCTATAGTCGCAAAAAGGTGGTACACGATAAGTGCAAAGAAATATCCCCTCCACTGCAGTAATCTGATCTCGGCTCGGGTATATCGGTGTGAACCACTACTAATGCGACGTGGAGAGTCGCAGTCGCCGGCACTTTTTTATTATTACTTATTTCTTTATGAAACTTTCAGCAATATATTTGTGGCATATTTCTGATTAAAATAAGACCAAACACGATATAATATCAACTGTATTTAGTGGTTTAATTGACGATGAACGTTTCGGGCACAAGGAAGGACAGCGTATGGGAAAGAAAGAGACGCGGAGAGTCGCAGTCGCTTCGGCCGCGCGCGGTCTCTCTTTACTCGCGCTGTCCTCCTTTACGTTCGGCTCGGTCTTTGAAGCAGAAAAAAATAGTATCTGTCTATACGAACTTTGCAAACGAACCTCCCCAAGGCTTTTACGATTATAGAGGATTTACTGTAGCACTGAGCTACCGATCGCATAAATGATTGCGTACTGCATAATTTCCGAGCGTGGAGTTCGATGCTGGATCGTTGTCCATGTTCGAAGTATCTACTAGACCCTTTCTTCGGAAGGCGGTTCGCCGGAATGGAAACTGAATTTCGTTTTCCTGAAGGTATTCGACGCAGTTTACGGGAAAGCGAGCTTCCGCGGGATACGATATTATTCATAATTAAAAGTTCTTCCGTGGAAACTGAGACGCAGGGGAATTTCGGAGAAGACGGAGTCAGGAGATCTACGGAATATATCACCGGGTGAGGAGGTATCGGGTTTTGACGAATGGACGGACGATCGACACTCGGGCGAACTGGGTATTATATTTGGACCGTAGATCTTGCGGACCTCGCGACAACAACCTCATTTCCGTCCGCACGGAATTATAATGTCGGGATGTATTATACGGCGTGTGATATATTGTTACAGGCATTTGTCGCGTCAGCCGAAGTATTATATTCATAATTGAAGCGAGCGTTTCGTTGCTGTCTCCCGTGTTGACTCGCCGGGACGCTGACTGATGCACGGCGCCGCGCCGAGCCGGGCCCATGCAAAGCGAAGATTTCGCGAGATTACGCCCGGCGCAAACGTTGCCATTTAGCGACCGTTTCTATTGCGATATTTCAGCCGTGCTGGCCCGCGGGGTATAGCGAACCGTATATCTGACGGTTTTGGTAAATACAGGAACACGTATTCACCCACAGGTGAGTCTGCGGCAATATGGACAAAGGTAAATTCACCATTGGTAACAAGGAGATATGTACGCGCACAGGAAATTGCTGAACAAAGAGGCTAACATGTGACTTATATTCTTTTATCGATCGCGTGTCTCGCCCGGATGAGACGGCGAAAATCTTTCACGTGACACATATCTGCTGCCAGTTCTTTTTCAATCGTGATTATACGTTCTAATAAATTATGATTTTGTATTTTGTTAACGCCTAAACCTACCGACCATCAAACGTGACTAATGTGTGCATGGCATTGGACGTCATCTAGTAAACTAATTCGTCTGCTTTGTCAAAGAAATTGAAATCGTTTGGTGCATTTGTAAAAAGGTTATTTTGGTTTGTGTTCCTGACTGTAAGTATAGTTAGTATGTATAGTGTCTTTTTTTCAGAACTCTAAACAGAAAACTATGACAAATATGAATATGTACATTCAGCTTGGTCTTGAACACTTTTCACTGCAAGATTTATGTTTTTGAATAATCGGACCATTGAAGCCAGCTTCAAATATGTGCATTACACGATATTACACGACTCGGCGTGCACGGAGGGGCCCTTTGCACTCCTCGTCAAAGGGCTTACTCGCGATCCATCAATCGCCAAGTTACCGATAAGCCTTCTATACCTTTATGTATAGATCAGTCTTTCGCGAAGTTGGGTCACTCAGCTGTTTTCTCTGATACGTCTCTGATACGTATATATCACATAAAAGCTGTCTGATGATGCTTTATGTGCTTGGAGTGGTTGACCGGAATTTCGTAAGGCAGATCATGAATAATAACTGAAATCATAAGTCCGATTGATGTGTACACTCGACGATTTAATTCGGAGTTAAGTACGCGAAACATTTCAGGGAGCTTTCACTTCTGTTTGGTGAATTATGTCGTAATTCTCCAGCCAACGTCACAGATCAATTGCACGTTGAATTCCAATTTTAGTAAGTAAAGGACGAACTAACCATTACTCATTATTAGACTGCGGATGTGTGTGTGTGTGTGTGTTCATGCAATTTTCAATTTTTATAGGCAAATTTTAAGAAAGTGGAATCATGAGAAATGTTACTTTCAGTGGTAGCAGTCTTTATAGATCTGAAATAAATAAAAATCGTACTAAATTCTGTGGAATATTATCTTCTAGCATTCCTTGAAAATTTTTTGAAGCCATAAATGCTTTCGTTCTTAAATTAAATGAACAGAACGAAATTCTTTTTATCATTGGAGCCACATAACCCTTCAATGTGAAGTAGCTAGCTGTCCCTAGCAATTAGTTCTTTTGTGCTATTACACTAGTTTTTCAAGATCTTGAAAGAGTAAATGAAAACTCAAGATGTTCAAGTAGCTAGTCTAGTGGTGTTTTCAGTCGTACGGACATAACGCAGCGTGTAATGGACTTGTGGCAGGGAAGCTAAATGGGACGGAACAAGGGTAGTGTCCTTAAGCTCTGGAGCTTACGTTGGACAGCACAAATGTAGATAATGTCGGATGACTGTGAGATTGGACGCAGGCTATTGGCCTGTTCTTTGCACTGTGCATGACCAGCTTACACGTAAAAATACTCTTTTCTTTCAGACAAATTTTGACAAACATTAAATCTGCCAGAAAGACAGAAATTATATATGTACCTCCTATTAAGAATTGCCAAGAATCCCTTTCATGCCAATTTTAACACATTCCTGGCGGATAATGTTTCTCTAAAATTTTTCAAAAACAATTTTCACTGAAACAAGTCAGACAAATGCTCGACGTGATTCAACGTTCTAATCGTTTCCGAATGAGATAACTCTACTGTTAGAATGGCGAAACATACAAGACCGCTTTCAATCGATTCAAAATCCACAAAGCACTGCAACTCTTCTCGTAGCACGTACTCAAAAATGTTTTCACCGCGGACCAGCTTTTACAGTAACTAAAACGATTGATAATATTTACCCCTCGTATCCAGCTAGAAAGAGAATCAAGCTGCACAATGGGACGTGAAACTGTTTGCATTGTTGTCACGTTGATGGAAACAAAACTATTCTGGAAACATACATTCCAAGCACAGATTCCCAACGATCTATGAATAACAGCTCTGAATAGCCAACTCTGAATGCATTACTTATAGAGTGTTGATAAATGTGAAATGCCATCTGGAATAATCATATTCTTGCATACCCATGATATTTTTGGTGACGTTTATGTCCTGCTGTTTACCAACTAATAATATGACAATATTGGTCACGTCTTTATTTTGGATTATGGTATTTTATGATACGAAAATACAATTTTCACGATTGTTGTTGTTGACTGGGTTTCAATTTTATCAGAAGGGATTATCTAAGCTTGGAGGTCTCGAAACTGTATTTTTTTTAAATATCTAAAAAAGCTAGGAGGAATAGAAAAATTGTTTCATCGAATTACGTGTTTTTAAATTACAAATACAGCGCAGAAAGCAAAATTTTTGTAAAATCATTTTTCGAAGGACATATTGACAAACACCATTTGTTTGCAGCTTTTGTTCTCAAATATTATAGTCTATTCTCACGGAGGCCCGTATGCGTGTTCTATGAATCAAAATAGCGGATGCATGTTTCTGGAACTTTTTGTTCTGTGCAACAAAAACGATCACATATATCGGTTTTTCCTGCCAGGCGCGAGAAGTATCCCGGCACGTATGCGTATCCGAAAGTGTCATAAAGTTTTATGATGTTTTCGGTAGTTATTCTACACTGTAATGTCATCAGTTATCCCCTTAACGGTCAGAAAAGGTACACATGCAATGCGCCAGTAAAAGAGCATACGTAAGCTACGACGAAAAGCATTGGACTTCAAATTACTAGAAATCATCTTTCGACAAATGCGCGAATATTATTATTATTACACACTTATCCAAAAGAGTTTCTTCAACAGATAAGTAGAGGATCATGAAAGGACTCTGATAGAAGTAGATAATACCATATAGAAAATGACGGAGTGGAGAACCGTCCAATTAATTTTCCATTGCCGCGAATTAACAGCGTTCAATAGAGCCAGATTTTTATTCAAGTTTCCAGAGTGGTCCTGTATAAAGGGTCAGCCGAAACGGTTTGCAAGCTATTCACACGTCGCGCGGTTGCGCGCAGTGTCCTATGACACGAGCATTATCCTCGATGAAAGTAGCGTGACATTAGCGAGCTGGCTAGCCGGGTATTTGCGCGGTGGGAAATTGATATGGTGTGTCGCGGTAGCAGCGTCGCTCGGGAAAACCTCTTCTTCTTCGGCATCGATCAGCCTAATAACGTTCGCGCGACGCTGAGCCTTGTCGAGCGGCTTCGTTCTGCCCTGCTCCGCTCTGCATCGTGCCGCGGAAAGGGGGTCCGCTAATGACGGATCTATTCAGGATCTCGGAATATGATCGAATCGCACGTCTTGCAACAGAAATCCCCGTGCGCGCTCGGTAGATTCGCGTTTAACGACGCGATCAGAGCTGCACCGGCGCGGCGGAGCGTAATCGGACGCATTTGTCATTGAAGAAAAACGTTCGTGCTTCGTTGTCGGCTGCACCCGTCCTCGATTCGTCACCGCTCCTTCTTCGCCGCTAATGCTCCCCGCTCTTGCTCATTTCCTCCCCGTCTCCGTCTTATTCCGCTCGAAGGAAACGCTCTCTCGCTCTACCCAGTGATTACTTCATTCCACGGCACGGGTTGCGATGCTCCGGCTGCAGCGCACCAGAGAGCTACGCGAAGGCCGCTCCGCGCCGTTTCTCGTCGTCATTGATGATCCAGCGACGAGGAACGGTGAATCGTCCTGCTCAGTCATCGCGGCGAGCGTCCTGGCTTAGCCGGCGAACCGTGCCGGACGAGATCGTTGGATTAACGTAACCGGTTGCGATTGCGAAACATGCCACCGCTCAAATCCGATTGCCGCTCGCCTAGAAGCCGGCAACCCTCCGTCTATCTATATCTATCTCGTCACCTTCTTAATCCTTGTCTCTAGCTCTGATCACTTGCTCCAGGCTCGGGCTATACTTTTAGAATAGATTCGGACGAGAAAACTACAAAAATGCAAGTTTTCAAGCGCGGAGTTCACTCGTTCGGAAGTTATACGCGTGTAAAGTTGAGGGATTTCAGCGGTTTGGGCTGGTAAGAGCGCCGCCATCTTGGTGTTCACTGAACTAGTCCGCTAGGTAGCGCCACAAGCACAGGAAAAGATTAACCCAGGCTCGATAGAATTGGCTAGAGGCCTCGGGAACGGCGCACCCGATCGAACGATCATCCTTTTCTTCACCGATCCCCTAAGATCTGCTCCGCTCGCGTGAAAACGGAGGCGGTCTTTTTTCACCGCGCCGGATGAAGAAGGACTTGCGAAGAAAGTGGCCTCGGTTTTCGTTCGCGTCTGTTTTTGCAGCTCGGCGCCGGTGGTTTTTGTCCGTTCAGTTAATTCGAACGGAAGGGATAATGGATTCCTCGGCTAAGGAAGTGGGACGGAATAATGGGAAAAATGGAAGTAAGCAGCGTTCATTGCGCGGATCTCGGGAAACTCGCGGAATAAGTGGGAATAAATATAAAATTTTATGTTACGATTTGCTTGGAATTCCTGCGCCTAATTGGCGGATCCACGCGCGATCGAACCGTCTACCGATTGCTCGCCGATAGAGGCAAAGATCTTTCGAACTAAGCAACATGTTGAACATCCACCGGCTAATTTTTCGGACAGGTTTTCTTATTATTGGAAATCGTTATTCTCATACGATAAGTATGCTCATAAGATGCTGTTTATAGCTCGTTGCCTTCAACGCCTTTAATTACAGGCGTCGTTAATACGCGAAACGGAAATGTTATGAAACACGATTATTGTCGATTAGTTTTAACGCTAAATTCACCAAGCACTGTAGCTTATAAAAATGACAACGGTTTGATTTGAACTTTACAATTGTTACGATGCAAACTGTCCAAAGACAGTAAAGACCAAAATGGAGGAATTGAATCAGATACGTGACCAATTAATTGTCCTCGGCGTATCGAGCATGTCTAATCGAGGATCATTTATTGCAATTACATTTGTGAACGGGTGTTGTCATTGTTCGCGTTAATTCGACGCGTAAGCCGACTGATTAATCGATACCGTACAAGAGGAAGTGCTCGTTGTAGCATTCACAAACAATTCCTCGAGTATGTACGAACCATTATTTCCTAATCCCCACAAATAGGTCTATGTACTTGTCACAGTATTTGTTAGTTCATAAATCGAACAGTTGGAAATTGTTGTCTATTATATGTATGTTTTTGATTAGACATAACTCCTTTATTGACATAACTCGTTTCCTTAACTTCAGTGCTTCCACCGTTTTCTTTGGACTCTGATCATTGTTGCACGCGAGATATGGAAAAGTAGATATTAGATAATTTATAGGCACTTCAATTGAGCTTCTGTGTGTGCTTCATGGCAATTAGTACTTGGAATTTATCTGAATATATTTTTATGTATAAGTACATAGCAGCTTTTCATATTTAATAACTATATAATTTTGATGCATTATGTGACGCAATGGTGCAATTTCTAGCATAATACATACATTGATCATCTATCAATGCTTCGTTGAATACTTATAATACTTTGAATACTTAATAATTGAGAATAAATTTTCCTCTATCCAAAGCATTTCCACCGTGTACGTCATCAAAATATTTATTTCACGTACTTGCACAAGGACAAAAAGAATAAAACTTTGGAAAAATATTTTAAATTCTATTCGCTGCACCCTTCAGTGTTACACTGTGCAAGCGATCAACATTTTCTGGTTAATTGATCCGAAAACACAGTTTTCGTCATCCGAAATATTCCGCACAAATTTTTATAAAAATTGGCACATTCTTGTTTTATGGGTTGTTGAATCCGAAAATATGAACATGTTCTATTTTATTTTTGTGAAAAGTTTGTTTGTAACACTTGCTTTAGGAATAAAATGTTTTACATATTACCTTTTTCTAAAGATAAACTCTACGTATCCCTAGCACATTATGTTCTGATTTACAAGCAATTGGAGACCTTGAAATTTCATCTTTGATGGTCTGTATCTCGGTAACGGTATTGATACACTGATGCTAATGAATTTGCTATAATAATAAGAAGCTAGTATACAATATTCTTAAAATTCAGTTTTGGTAAGATCATCGAGAAATTGGCTCACTGTGCATCATACATATGATCTGACGAGTCCATTATGATATTAAATGCATAATAGAAGTTGGAAATCTGAAGGTGTTTACAAATGTATACACAACATACTTTTAGACTCGAGCTAAGGATGAAGATTGCTGACACAGGATCCTCGAATAGAGGACTATTTCCATAACTGCACAGTTGATATGCCTCGATAGTTTCTCAGAACATATTTTTAGATGTACCATTCCTGGAAATGTCATTCTTTCTATTCTTCTCCGTGGAGTGGCTGCCAGTTTGAATTAATTACCGGTACCCAAGCGGCGATGATTTGATTCTGTGGATCGAAATAGACCCAAACATCCAAAAAATGTGTAGATTCCAAGAAACAGCAATCACTGAAAACGGAAGAGACAGAAGTCGCTATGTGTATTTTTCAAAGAGGTTCTGCAATCCACTTGAGAATGACAATAACAGTGTACGGTGCTTGGGTAACCCACATGTTAAGAATCTGGAGCGATTGTGGTGGGATGTATGCGGGGCTATTGCGAGGATCGGCGGAGCTCGGGTCTGTTCTTTCGCAAAAACAGGTTGCAACAATGTGAATTATTATAGTTATCAGTTCGCTCGTGGTCCTCGGTGGCGACTGGGGGAGGGGGTGGGGTGGGGAGGGCAGGAACAGCAACGGTCCTGGGTTTCTTCCCTCGCGAAAATACATCAAAAGAACTCGCGTAATGGATGGCCCAGTTCCGTTGCCGGCGAAACAACGTCGACAGGGAAACCGTGTGCGGGGCAACAGGAATCACGTAGGTAAACCAGATCTCCGCAGCTTTTACAGGTAGGCCGTGCCGGGGACAAGCACGGCGAAACGGGGCGAGAGTGAGAGTGAGAGAGTAAGAGAGGGAAAGATTGAGAGCGAAAGGGACAGAGAGAGAACTGGTTGTGGACCCTGACTCGACTTCGAATGCGGCACAATGCAACGTCGTCGGTGTGCACGTGTTTGCACGGGGCGGCCGGTTGTGTATGCGCGACTCGCGTAGTGTGCACAGGGAAAACAAGGCAATTCGTGACAGCGCGGCGGTACAGAGGCGCGCACGGACCTCGTTGTTTCTCTTCTCATCTCATCTCTCCTCTCCTTCCCCCTCCTCTCACCACCGCGCCCCTCTTCTCCTTTCTCCTGTACCCGCTATCGTCTTTTCTTTTCCAACCCTCTCCGTCCCTCTGTGTTTATTTCGACCGTGCTTTCTGCGTCCTGTGATCCTGCACCGACATCGAGCGCTGTTCACCGCGACCATAAAGCGAGCGTGTACAACGCTTCGCACGCATCGTGCCTTTGCCAGCCGATCGTTCCGAGGGACGCCTCCGTTCCACCAGGAATCGCGATTATATTTCAACTACAATGGGAAAAATCAACCGCCCCGGTAATAAACGATCGCACAGGAAACGATAAATATCGTGGCGGGAGCGGCGAATGGGCGACACGGTATGAAGCCTGTACCATCCTTTTAGCAGTATCCGAAAAGTTTGTACCATCGCATCGGCGCGGCGCGGCGCGGCGCGGCGTTGTCGCGACGAAACACCGACGGAACTCCCTACGCGAAGATCGGCGCAACTTCGAAATTTATAACATCGCCCCCGGCGCTTTATACACCAGCTGCCGATTAAATTCCCCGATGGGAGAAGTTCCGATCTGATTTTGCGCGGGACTACACCGCTCCGCGTTAATTCCGATCGGGAACGCAGATCTTGATAAATTCACGATACCGCTTGTTGAGCGTAATCTCCCTCCGCGCGATCTTCCTTCCAGTTTTTGTTTGGTTTTGATGCGAAGCGCGTGGTTCCCCGGGATCGTCGCGACGTACCACCCCCGCTCAAAGTAAATTAGCTCTCTCGCCGAAACGAGTCTAAGAGCTAATGCAAAGATTTATCGGCGATGAATGGGGGAACGGGATGACGGAATTTTGGAAAAGTGCTGGAACAACGTGTATGGGTACACATAGATTTATCAAAATTTCTTGAATGATGCTGCCGCTGGTAGGAAGTCGCTGAGCGAAATTGGGAACGTGATTATTGGAAAACTTGTTTGTCCGCATATGAACTGTTTGCAAAGTATTTCAAAAGATAGTTCCTTGATTCACGTTCATTTCATCAGGCTCAAAAAAATACTTGTGTGAAGTACTTTTCAACAAACTACATTCTGCATAAATTTCATTAAAACCACCCACATTTTCACCCCCTTAACATGAAGTCGCAGCAGCTAAAAAGAGATACGTGTGAAATATTTTCCAACAAACTATATCCTGCGTAAATTTCATTAAAATTCACGTGTTACGCTTGGGTAATGTCCCAGAAAACTATTGAATTAAACAAACAAATTCGTATCGTTCGTGACGGAAACGCGATATTTCAGAAGGGTGATTGCAAATTTGCCAACCCTACTTGATAATTATTTCGGTTTGGATTGTCGCCGAGTGGATAGGGGTTGAAAGTATTCCGCACTTGTGAAGGACTTAAGCGCGTGGAGATACCGGAGGGAAACCCATAATGACGGGGTCCTTTGGATGTTTACATGCGGGGTGTAGGATCCGTTGCACCGTTCGATTATTAATTCCGTAGCAGACCAGCGCTAATTAGCGTAATTAATAATTAATTCAGGGAATATTGGCAGACGTGGATTCTGTCGTGCAAAATAGCCATTTACATACATACGTGCGTGCGGTTTCTTAGCTTGCAGTGTGTGACACCGTGAATTGGCATACCGGTACGGTCCACTAATATCGGTAACGAGTAAGATTACGGCCGGAACGCGAAAGTAATTAGTTCTGCCCATCACCGGGTTTCCGGCTATTATGTACGGTCACGTGTCGCACGGCTCTTACGCGGCCCGATAATAGCCGTGAATGACTGTGAGCTGCAAAAAGTGCTTATACCGGGTGTACTGTTGTTTTTTCTTTCGTTTCTTCCTCCCGGCTTCGTCAAAGTAAAGAATTAGGGGAGGCCTGGGCTAAAAGTTCCCGGGGTAAGTTTTTCCGATCATTATTTAGAAACAAGGAGAAGAACCCTCGATTCGTTTTCAGTTGGTTTTATTAGAACAAATTCATTTTTGTGGCGACCGCGGTAGTGTAGCGTTTTTAACGAAGGCTTAGTAAGGATTTTTCGATCCTTACTTTCTGGTCTATTTCGACTATTTAATATCGATGTCGCTGATTCTTTTATCCTTATCGCTGAACTGACATTTAAGAACACGTTAAAGAGGTGTTATTCGTTATTTTATACATATAACCAAAATATTATTATAGATTTCCACATGTCTGCAAATGTCTGCATAAGCATACATATGTATGTAACTCTCTTGCTGTGTTTTAGCTTTAAAAAAGTATGATATAGTTATAGCGTCTCAGACAGTCAGTATTTTATTAAAAAAACATAATAAAAACAATCGCGAAAATCTACATAAATTAGTAGACTGCGGATGTTTATGCAATTTCGAATTTTTATGCACAAATTTTTAAAAACTGGAATGAAATAATTGTGTGTAATAACTGTATGAAATAATTGAATGTAAATAATTTGTAGATCCGAAACAAATAAAAATCGTACTAATCGTACCAATCGTTAGTTTAGAAGATGTATTTTGAATGAGAAGTAAGGTACATGTACATATTAGAAGAGAAAATGAAATAAGTGGTACAAACGAAAATTCTGGAGTGCACCATTTTCTTCGAATATATTCCTCGTGTACCTCGCGATTCGTCTATTCGAGAAAAACGCGAAATGAAAAATTCAATGCAGGCGTTATTTTATTCATTTTTGCGAGGAATGTACGGGCTCCGATTCTTCGATTCTTTTTCCGAAACGTCCTGTGTATTATGTATACGTGTATCGATTACACTGGATTATGCGGGGTTGAATATCGAGGATACGTACATGGCCGACGCGCCGAGCAAACTTGGAGGGCAAAGAGCAAGAGGGAGCTGAATAAAATATCAATGTCACAGCCAAGTTGAATGGAATTGTATGTATCCCGACTACCGAACAAAAAGTATGTACAAACTGATTACATGTTTTCGGGGGAGCAAGAATTCTGCCTTTAATTCGAACGCACCCACTATACTTTTCGTTTCTCGTCGTTACGCAGTCTCCTTTATTATGCTGCTACTAGTCGCGTCTCGCTTGAATATAAACAAGTAGAATAGCATAACACAGACGGTGCTAGCTTTGCGTAGCGAGTGCCATTTACCTAGAAATGTTAAAGGTAGAGTTTTTATCCTGTAAATGTATACTTTGTGAGTGTGCGAATGTAGTAATTTCGCAAACAATCAACACATTATAATTCGTCAAAATGGAGGTAGTCTACGTACACGAACGAAATTCGTAATTTCGTATATCTCCCCATTTCCGTGGAATAACAAGTGTCCTATAATAGAGTATTGAACGGAAGCGACCATCAGAAGAAAGTAGGATCTGCGAGTCAATAGGACCGCTGACAAACAGGAAAGAAAAATAGCTTGAAAGACGTGAACTTCGAGTTCTGGGAAAGCGATAGGGAACTGAAGAACCAACAGTTCGATAAATAAACCTGCTCTGAGTCATCCCGAGGGTAAGGAGACACAGGAAAAGGATGGCCGCATATCTTATCTGGATAAAGGTTTTTGAATAAAACTTTTTGATTATACTGTATAGCAATGAGATTAGAACTTCAGTTGTGAAGTAAGGATCCCAATATGTGCCAATAGGAGCAAACTTAATCAGAGAACAAACATTGACAATCGTCGTGCTAACTTCAGTTGTAACTTATAACGCGACTCTACCGAATTTGCAATTATTATACAAATCATTTTCACCGCAAGATTGTTAAAAATGGCAACAAAATCAAATATGCAAGCACATAAAAATGATAAGATTCTAATATTCTCACACGAATTGTTGTTTATGCTTTTTGGGACGCATTTCTTGGATGTAAAAGCAGAATTTCTTGTAAATCTATAGAAGAAGCGTGCGAAATGGTTGGTCCAGTAGGCCGGAGCCCGGGAGCCGTCATTAACCGAACCCTAGAAACGTTCCAGGAGGCAGGCCAAGGTGTTGCATTAAATAAGAGAAGGGTCGGGAAAGGTGGGCATCGAATCGTTGAAAAAATAATAAAAGCTAGAGGAACAAAAGGTGTTGAAGAGGGGATCGAAGAAGGGTGGCAATGGCGGTCGGTTTCCGTCTGCGACGCGAGGTTAGGATAGGTTAAGGGAGAGTGGCACCGGTTGGTACCGAGCTGCCACGCCACGGTGACCAACGGCACGGCGCAAACCGGGTTCGCTTTAGTCGCGTGACCCGATGATTCACCGAACTCACTCCCCGCCATTCTTCTTTGCCTCTGGCCGGGTTCCTCGAGGCCCCTCCGTAACACTTGCCCTCTTCACTGACTGTCCCTGCCCTTCCTTTTCCACATCGCATCGACTGGCACACGATATCCCTACGGGCCATTCACGAGAACGGTCTGCCTCGGCCGGCCTCGGCCCGACACAACCCGACCCGCAGCAACGCGACGCGATCCGACTGGCCAAGGCGTCACGTTTTTCCTTCGTTCACGTTATTCCCTCCAACGATTTTCCAACATAGACCCTCAGCCGCGCGACGTACTCACGGATTCATTGCGGACCAACGGTGTCCGACCCGGAGATACGACTCCCGTAGGATTTTATTTTTAGAAGCCCGGCCAACGTCTGCCGCGGATAATGTACTCGAAGATTTACCTTGAAGAGTATTCGAAACGTCCAGGGGAATAAATAACGAGCTCGGAACGAGTATTTACGCGCGCTTCGCCCAGCTTTGCTCTGCTCTACCTGGCCCCTGCGACCGAGCTGCCATTCAATCGGTGTCACTCGACCGACACTCGGACAACTTCTCTTCTTCCTGCTGAGTTTATTGATATTGATACTTTGTTAAACACTTCTATGCTGCTGCGATACTATCGTACGCGAGCATGTGCATGTATCGCTTGAATTTTTTCGAGACGGTCAAAGAATTATCCCTTTGCATTCGGATCTAGAATAATTGACATTATATTAACATTGAAATTGATATAATACCTCATACAACACTTAAACGTGTAGTAATTTAAAAATATCGACGAAACATACAATACCAACTTTCGTGTCTAAAATCTGACATGTACCTAAACTAGTAATTCTATGAAGGTGTGCCTGCAATGTAATTATTATATACTTTTAATTGTTTCATAACTTTCATTTTCGATTTAAGCTATACAGAGAATCATCTTTCATTCTTTTTGGATTCATGCTTCGTAAGACCACGTCCTCGGTTGTCTCCGAGATTGCATTATTTTAATTCATAAGCCATATTATTCTGTCGTGGAAAACAAGGCTGGTATTTTTCCGCGAACTGTCCTCGCTTAATGGAATTACCGTAATAAACAGCTGGCAGAAACCATACAAATTTCATTACGATCACGGCACTAATTAAAGGCTGCGGAAAGTAGACTTCTCTCTCCATCCTGTGTTCCTCGTGATAGCTTAGAGACGAATGAGTCGCGACCATCGTTTACAGCGGATCACCGCTTTCTTCCTGCCGTTTCTAATGACTTTTTAAAATATTCATGAAATTATTTAGGTTAGTGGTTGTTCCCAGGCAATGACTCCCTCGAGATTTTATTTTCCTGTCTCGCGCCTCGCGTTTGATAAACGAGCCATGAAGGGCCATAAATACATCTGAAAAAGCGCTTCGTACTACTTTCCCGAATTGTTATAAAAATATCAGTGCGCCCGTATAAATATCGTAAGTCACGTTTCGCTCTCCGAGTCGGTGCGGCTTCCTTCTGGGGAAGACTCGCGCAAGAAAATCTCGTAAAACGTTTCGGCGAACTTCGAAAAACTAATCGACCGATTCCGGTAGAAGTTCGCGAACCTTCGACAGGGTCCAGCCCGGTCGTTTTTACGAAAACCGTCATCTGTTCCGCTTGATATTCTCGGAAAGTAAACGATGGCTTGACGGGGACGGCTCGTCGACCACCTGATCCGCGCTCTGTATCGATCATGTTCGACAAAAATCCGGACCGAGATTGCGAAACTTTCGCCCAAACAGTTGACGCCAGTTCTACGTGCTCGACCGCGCACATTATTACGCGTACATGTGGACACGCGTTCATCGAGCGTGTCCATAATTGATGGCAATACCACAAATTCTCCGGACATTCCGATAGCATTCTCACGCGTACACAGACGTCCGTTTCTAGGCACTACCTATGATTTACCTAAATGCTGTATCGTCACTTAGACGGAACACTGTGCCGCTGTTTCGCCGTTAAACTCTAGGCTCCGTGTATAATAGGTTTAGCTGTATGCTCAAGACACGAGATTAGGGGTCTACGATATTGACGCGACTGCTTTACTGTTTCACTGATTGAGCAAAATACATTCTGCCATTTTTGTTATGTCGCTTCGTTCTCTTAGGTGTACACAGCATAGTATTCCCAACTCAGGAAGAAACAGTTCAGAGCATTTCCTGAGACTCACTAAACATTGACGAGTCATAAATCGTTTGTAAGTTTCTCTCTCTCTCTCTCCTTTGGATACAACACAATTATTGAAAATCCTATTCGTAGGCTTCTTGTAGCTAAAGTGTTAAAACAGAATAACATAATTATTGCACAATTAAAATGGTGTTACAAACGAAAAGAGAAATCAATTTTACTTAGAATCGTATCATGCAGGATACATGCTCGTTTATTATACTGTCAATTGAGACACACTCATTGTCAGTGAGTCAGACAGCTAGTGTCAATCGAAACATTTCATTTACGCTAGAGGTCAGTACACTTTTAGACACAGAAAGGTACAGGCTTTTTGTTATTCGTTCGACGATCAAAAACAATGGGGTTTCTGTTAGGAAATAATCGTTCGTGCAGATCAAGTGAGCTCAGCTCGTCTATCGCAACAACTGAAAGCTCTCAATCTTACAAGGACGGTCGATTACATGTTAATTTTTATAGAATTTTGCGCAATTGTTTGTCGCACCGACTTGAGAATATTTGATTGGAGCTATCTTTGCACTGTGAGAGAGAAACTGCCGTTGAAAGTGATAGTCTGACACACTTATTCATTTCGTCATAATTGCAACGATTTTGATAGTACATAATGTTAATTGTCTATGTGACTGCTCTTTTCGTTGCGTAACCAGAAATTTTTGCCTTTCTCTTATAAATTTTTACCTTTTTCCTATGTATCCAGTAGATTTGCACGAAAGTATGTGAGAAAGGTATAAATGGTTAAAGCTGACCGATTTCTACAATTTTTGACAGGTTAGCGCTGCCATGTTGCGAATTGAGACGGTCGTGCGTCGCGTACCGAGCGGAGCCGCTAGGTGGCAGCACAACCGCGCAGTAATGGCGATAATTAATTAGTTCTATTAGTTTAGTTTATTAAAGAACCAAGGTATTAGACCATGTTAGGTCCATAGGCTGACGTGTTTGACGTATTTGTTAATACGTATTATGATACAGTTCGCCAATCTAATTGTGACTTTCAAAATGGCTGATACAGCAGTTTTATTGCGGTAACAATTTATATGGGGAAGGTAAAAATTTGTGGTTACGCAAGGGAAAGTTAACCTCTCGATGTGATTATAGTCCGCAATTGCTGTGACAAACGTAATCATTTTGTTATTCTTTTTGTTTCAGGTAAGTCTCATTACAGTGACGCTTTGTTGTTCATCTTTGGTAATGTAAATAGTACTTTAAGTTCTTTATCCTCTTTAAGTTCCTGTTTCGTTTATACATATACATATATACGAAACAATCATTTTACGAAAATTAAGTCCCCTCCCTTTTATGTCAAGAGAGACGTAATTTTAGTGTCAAAAGATTTTTGCATACAGAGTGAATGACTAAATTAATACAGCCAGTTACATAAATTGACGACTTCACATCAATGCATTCAATTTTTCAATGAATACCCAGCTATACTGAATGTTTATTATTTCATTCATTATTTCTATACATTCAGCAACACTAAAGAGGAAACATTATCTGTCACATAGATATTCAATATGTTTTTCATGCTGTGGTTTGGATGATTTCAAACATTCAATTCAAACATTTCAAACATTTATTTCCAACAAATTACGTACAAGTTGTTTCAACCTACGGGTTGGTAGACCACCCTGAATAATTAATTACAGTACAAATAAAACTACAAATAAAAATTATTAACAGATAACATAAATAAATTTAAATACAGGGAAAGATGAAACTAAACCAGTATGGTTCTGATAAAACATTCTGGCACTTGTTCTTATTATTTCTTGATTCAATTTCAATTTCTATAAAACGTACATGTTCATACACTTGCATAGAATATTATGATTTGGGTTATAAATTTGGTTCATTATTAGCTGAATGTTCAGAATCACAAAGGTACATTTTCAACAACAAAAAGTACAAGTAAACAAGTTACAAAAAGTAATTGTCGTCCGTCATAGCCCGTCATAGGCATTTACAAAATTTAAAGACAATATTGTATTATTTTTTACTTGCTAAAATTGTTAAGAATAGAAAGTGTTTGTGTAGCTCCTCTGTCTTGCAATTAATGCAGACAATATTTATTTAGCTAAAACGATTGTCTCTTGAATAATTTTGCCTAGCTATTCGCTACAATCCCGTCTGTCAAGTCTTGACAATGGCGAATTTTTCTACGTATGCCATAATCCGAGAAAATTGGGCCAATACTGATTGGCTTCGTTCATACAGTCGCGCAAAGGGAACGAACATCCCTTGATCGGATTTACCAGGCTAAAGTACATAACATTTTGGTCAAAATAGTGTTGCGCTTTCCATGACGCGTACGCGATGCAGCGTCGAGATTGGAGGTGAGATGTCGCACGATTTCCGATTAAGTGCGCGTTAACGAACGGTGAGATTGAAACCGTGGTAAGAACGGAAACATCGGAGAGGGAATTATCGAAGCGGAATAACGTGCCAGGAGGATTTCTCGCTTCGATTCCAGGCCGTTACGTGTAAATGTGTGCGCGGCCATATCTGCCGTCCGCGCGCGGGTTCTGTTATTTTCGAAGCGTAAGGCATACGTAAATAAAACAGCGCGCGGGCGCACGCGCGCTCGCTCGCTCGCGAGAGAGGTCGTGCGGGGCTTTGTTGAAAAATATTTTTAAATCCGGGGGTAGCGTGTCGTTCCGGGTTCCGTGACTCACGTAAACGGTCCGCTGTTCCGGGTGAAGGATACGATTACCTGCGGAAGAAAGATAGGCATTGTTAGCTCCGTGATCGAGCTTCCCTTTGAAATCGATGCGGATACGGTCGCGCAGGGACCGGCGCGGCGCGGCGCGGCGGCAGCGGTGGCGGCGGACGGCCCGCGGAAATGAAAACGAAACGAGCTTTGCCGCGGTCTACCAATGAATTTACGGCACTGTCGAACACGGCTTTTAATTACAGTATTATTATCATCTGGATTACCGCATCCGAATTCCTTTGATCTCAGTTTATTCTCGTACACGTTCGACGCGATCCGATTCCAGGCGTTGCACACTCGTGAAGGAATGTCGAGTCATTTGCAAGGACGTTCCAAAATAAGTGTCCCCGTCGGACAAAAGACTATTCTACGTGCAAACATTTGAATTTTACACTTGAAACCAAGGTTCGAATGAGACAGTTGACTTTTATCAATCAAGGTTATTTCACGAATTTTTAATTATATATCACAGCGTTTCTATTAGATTGTTCCATGTGAAATGTCCGTTTCGAACAAACATAACCTTTCTCTAAATAAAACTTATTGTTTAAAGCAAGCACATTTTTCTTACATAATATTAGTCACAAATGATATTATTATTAGATTACGTTCCTGGGGGTGAGTTGTTGGTTCAGGATTAAAGCTGCTATTGTCATTGAAGGATCTATTAAAAAAATCATTAGCCATGGACTATATTGGATTTTTACATGAATCTTTAAAAGTTATGGCAATCGCCGGTAAATAATGTGTTAGGGAAAAATATTGTGAATACTTTTTTAATTATTGTATTATTTAAGTAATTGAAAGCAGAATAAATATAGCATATCTGCACAAAAATATATGGAATGAAAGTATGTATCAATTAAATCACTGCAGTTTACAACTTTGTTCTCCGAACAGATAATAGACGTAAAATTGCAGTTTCATATAGTTAATTAAAAATTGTAGCAGTTTCATCTGATCTCCGCTTGAAATAATTTCGAAAGTAACTGTTCAAAACCATTATTATAAAAGTTTTGATTAACACAGTTTCGAGCACAACCTTTATCTTGAATAACCGTTATGAAGAACTGAAATTTGCAAACATTATCCGTTTCTGTTACGGTTCCTATTTACGTTTTCATATCAGTTCCATAACCGTTACTTTTGCGGTTTTATACCGGTCCCGAAACGGCTCTAGAATCGATTCTTGGTTATTATCTGCTTAAAAATTTATTCTCAACTCCCGCTATAACTTTCATACTGTAAACTGTTCCGTTTAAAATACTAAAAGTAGAAGAAAATATTTGACGTATTTTATTATGTGCAATTAATTTTTTTGTACTCCTATTTTTAATTTTGATATTAATATCAATATAAAATGATTTATATATTTCAACTCTTTGTTAGAAATCAATACGCGTAAATGCCTCCTTTTTTAAAATAATGATTTCGTTAAATGTATCTACACATACAGTGACCTGTAATTGCAATAATACGGAATAGACGATACGGAATCGATTTTGGAGTCATTTACCTTAAAAAAACCGAAGTTATTACATGCAACGATTTTTAAACTTTTATTAAACTGTATGAAATTTAATTTTCTCATATCAATTTCATACGAGTTATTTAAAAAATGAAACATATCGATTTATTTGGCATACGCAGTGAATAATATTGTAGAATCCAGATTGTTCGAATAGTTCCAATATGTTAAATATAAATTAAAAAATTCGAGAATTCTATGGATCTTCCTACCTCCATCTTGGTAGGTCGTTAAAAATTATTTTGCTTATTTGTGATTACATTGATTTCATTTAAATGAAATAATATATTATCTGAACGATTATTTTTCAAATAATTAATGATATGGAGCATGTGAACGTGTTAAGTAATCGCTTTAACCACAATCGATGAATGTGTCTTATTATATTGTCAGACTATAAGACCGGTCATTGGAAAGTCCCGATGGTCACCGTTGACCTCGCAGCAGTCAACGAGTTAATGCACCTGCACGTGTACGCGAGTACACTGCTTTCTACGTCTGACATTAGACAACCGTTTCCACTGTGCCTTAATCCCCGAGCATAGACGCGACAGGTATTACATCTGTTGAAAAGTTCTGTCGTTTTTCGAAGCGCCGCGCGCCGTCTACCTCGCGATCTATTCAATTCACAGCGTATTCTAAACACAGCGAACGCGGTGTTTAAAGTGAATTCGAGCCTGTGAGCGTGTTCTGAAACGGTCGCTTGCGACACTTCAAACGATTCAGCAATTCAGATTCGACAATGAACACGATTCTTCCTTTGGTACCGTGCATAAAACAACGTTGTTAATCTTCGACGGCCTTGTGAAACAGGAATCGACTCCGAGCCTTTCGGGACGCTTATACCCAGGAAATTTCAGTTATTATACGGTCCTTCGTGTAACATTCGAGACAGAAATAGCTTTGCCGTTTTTCCATCAACAGTCTTTATAATGAAACAGGTAATTGAACTATTTATTCAGCAATTATGTAGGTTTTCGTATATTATCTACCACGCGCTAAAGATCTTTTATCTCTATTAATAAAAAATACAGGGGCATAATAATATTCAAAGAAAATGTAAATATTAATTGTATAATTTTCTTTACCATGCGAGAATGAAAACTTCATGTCAAACCTATTTTTTTTCTTCAATATATGTAGTAGGCTTTTTACACGATGCAAAAATGAGTTAACATTTTAGTTGAAAAATTATCTCAAAGATGATATCCTTTAACAAAGAGTATTTTGCTTTCAAAATTAAGATTTCGCAGGACATATTTAAAAAATAGAGCATCAACGTATTAGCTCGCGTTTAATAAAATAATCAAAAGAAGAAGAAATTTTTATTTTGCATAAACATCTGCAGTCTAGTTATGACTTTGTTTGATTTGTTATTTTTAGCATATTTTTTTTTCGAATAATCGAAACGGAAATTGTTTCTATCGCGGATCTTCGGGCGGATACTGCGTGAAGTTATTAACGAATAAAAGACATAGAGAGGAAGAGACAAGCTAGACGTAGCAAAAAAAAAAAATGCTTCAAGTAGTAAGCGTTCATGGATGAAAATGAATTTCAAGCACGACGATGCGCGCTCGGCTTTCGAGCAGGTGCGTGTTTGAAGCGGATCCCTGTGCTCTGTACACGGTTCAGCGTTATAAAATACGAGGCAGTTGAGGTATCGATAATACGGGATACCTCGGGCAAGCATTGTAGCTTCTTTTTCCTTTTCCGATAAGCAGTTGGCTAGAGAGGCAGTCGATAAAAAGGAAGCGATTCGAATTCTTCAAACACCTTTGATGCTCACCGATTATACAGGCTTCACGGTTCAAGTAAAACCTTTTCGCCGGTGTTCCGCGAGAGATACGCGATCTTGCCGACAAGCCAAGACACCGAGGAACGTTATAACACTTATAACTTCCTTGATTAAGTCGCGCTTGAACGAGATCGATGGGGAAGTGCCGGCAAGAAAGAGGGAACGAATGATGTAAGAAGGAAAGGTGTCCGCTCTGCGAGATCGAACAGCTTCCGATACGCTTCACACACGTCGATATACGGGGTGGACCGATAACTATTCAAACCTTGACTAATTTTCAAACGCTTCGTATGTTTTCGAATCAAAATTACACTGTTACACCAATCGAAACATATCTTTTATGATTTAGGTTTACGGACGCGTAGCTGGACAAACGCAAATAATTAAAACAATACAGGGTTGACCACGAAGCGTGATAAGATTAGATTAGTCTGTTTTTTTGTTTTAGCTAACTGGTTTAAAACAAGCGCTGCGTCATGGATCGGCACCGATCCGTAAAATTTTATTTGCGGCTTTCCTTATTTCGAGGCTAAATTTGAACTGCCAGAACCATCCCGGGAGTGTTAAAAGATATGAGAGTCGTATTGTTTTTACGATGGTTCGATGTACTTTTTCTTTTACTAGGTGATTGTCGGCTCACAGCGGACTGCTTCAAATTTACATCGATTTTATAATCTTGCTGTGAACCCCAATCTTTTCAACTGCTACGATCCGTTTGCGGGTTCCAAACTCGTGCAAATTCCATAGAAAATTTCTATGCTTTCTTTTGGTACAGCACAATTATTGAAAATCCTATTATGTAATAGGCTTCCGGTGGGGGTAAAGTGTTAATAACTTTTGACTGTGAATAATACATATACAGTAAATCCTCTATAAACGCAAAAAGGTTGTACACGATAAAAAAAATGTCCCCTCCACTGTAGTAATATCTGATCTCGGCTATCGGGTATATCGGTGTGTCGGCACAGTTCAAAGGCCCGTGCGATTAATTGACGATGAACGTTTCGGGCGCAAGGAAGGACAGCGTATGGGAAAGGAAGAGACTCGGAGAGTCGCAGTCGCTTTGGCCGCACGCGATCTCTCTTTACACGTGCTGTCCTTCTCTACGTTCGGCTCGGCCTTTGAAGCTAAACACACCTAAGTATGTACACCATGTACATTATATTTTTCCGTATCTTATATTGCAAAAGAATTCAAAAATGTTAAATCTACTTAACCAGCTGATCCTTCGCGCCTCGACTCTACCGAGTTTAAGCAACTCACTGTGCTAGGTCATCCTTTGTACATTTAGAGGTAGATCTTCTAATAAGGATTCCTTATCGCCTGAAGTTGTTAAACACACTTCAACCAGTACTTCTTAGGATTTATCAGACCACTTAATCGATATTTGGAAGACTAGTGTTGTCATCACTTTGAACACTTCCTATAAACATAAGTTCCGTCTATCATCAAATCTTCTACCGTTAGAATTAAAGTTTTGCTTCCATTCTATTGGGTCCTTGCGTATAAAGTGTCCGGTTCATAACAGTAACTCTAAACAAACATAATTTTCTCTGAATAAGATTTATTCTCTGCGGTGATTGAAACGAAAATATTTACGCTATTGGCGCAGCGCATTATAATTTACCAGTTTGTCGCATGGCCCGTTAAAATTCGAAATACTCGGAGCGACTGTTCGGAATTCATAGTTGCAAACACGACAGGTGCGGCATGTCGCACATATTGTTCCAGTGAAAAATCTGCCGCACCGTGTCAATATTGTATTGTTATTAATATGTTTAGCTTTGTTCTCGCTAGACACCTTTCGAGTAATACAAAATTACGCAACATCGCGTTTTTTCCGTGGAATGTTCTTCTCTGTATGAACATTATCGGTATGAAAACAATTCAATGTTTGTATAAATCTCCGTTGAAAATGCATGACCGCATGGGAATATCGTCTTTTTTACCACGTTTTTTCTCTGCAGCTCTCGATTCGAAACAGATATTTTTTGCTCCTGTTTCATGACACAAATCCTGGGGCGTCAAAAATTACTAAAAACGTGTGCTTTCAACGGCCGATCCGATTTCCAGACGCAAATACCTCACGAATGAGTGCCCGCCACCACTTGGAATATAACACTGTCGTTTTTATTGAATATTCGTTTCGACGCAGTGAATAAAGAATATCCCAATCGGCTGTCCGGACCGCTGTTATTAAAATTGCACCAATTCCATGGATTTTGCATATTGCCGATGCTTTGAAGAAAGCATATAGGTTCTTCGTATTACGAGAAAATCACAGACTCGTTAAATATCGCGATTGTTTCTATGTAAAATGGAAGAATCGCATTCCTGTTTTCTATTTTTGGTCTTGCAATTATTGAAATTATGAAGTTGCGTAAAAAATCTAAATACATAGAGCCTTGTCATTTTTGTAAGTTAAACATTTTGGCAAACTTGTCGAAACGACACTTCCTCACGAAATTTAATGAAATTGAAATAAGAAATTGCAACGGTAAAAATATTAGAAAAATTTAAAGATACTGTTATATTATTTTCACCCTATTAAACATATTAAGACAGTATCGAGAAGTTTACCAACATTTTAATCGCTTTTAGTCGTCTCAGTAGGTTTAGTACTAAAGGAAAATAGAAAACTAGTTTCGGATCTAAAACATCAGCAAAAATAATACAATGAATACGTGAAAGTATCCTAGCAAATTTTTAGAGAATTTTCGAAATGCTTCATAGCCTGACTAAGCATAGTACCCACGAAGGGTTGATTCGAGATAAATGAAAAGCGTAGACACAGAATTAGCTGTACAGGATTCAACAGAGATATGTTCGTTTCGGGAGAGCTTGGAGACAAATCGCTGAGTGTGGGGCGGTGCATTATCTTGGCAAAGGGTCCATTCAGTATTTTTGAAAGGTTGAGAAAGCTGCGAGCGTTCTTGCATAATGGATTAGGAGAGCGGGGCGGTGTATATTCGCATAAAGGTCCGCAGGCCCTTGTCATTCCATCCGTTCCATCCGGAACACGTTCATCACGGACGGGATTCTCCGTCGAGAGGAGTCTCGATCGTGCGCGAACGCTCGTCAGTGTCCGATTTCAATTGCCGATACGATTAGCTGAAGGAAAGGCGAGCTCGGGCATGGGCACGAGCACGAGCACGCGGGCACGAGCACGATCACGCAAGTCCCGTCGCGCAGAAACGTTCGCTTTACGGTCAGCGCAGCCGAATGAGAAATAAGAGGGCACGTAGAATGGCGCCGAGTGACCCGCGGAGCAAACGGATCGGCCTGTATCGCGTCGGACGAATGTATGCAGTCTTGTAGGCGGCTGAACACACGGCACAGAACCTGCGGCACAATGGCCTTGTACGGACAAAGCCGGACGACAAAAGAAGCCAGCCCGATAAGAGGAGGAAGATGCGAAAGGAGCGGAACTCGGTAACGGGCCGAGCCAGCCGTGATTTCGGCTTGCATCGAGCGTAACCCATTTAACCGCCGATAACGAAACCCACCTCCGACCGTATCTTCCTCTTCGTCTTCCTTTTCTTCTTCCTTCTCCCCTTCTTCTTCTTCTTCTTCTTCTTCCTCTTCGCCGTCGTCTTCGTCGTCGTCGTTGTACCCCTCCTCGTTGTCGCTCGAAGAAACGCTTCGTCCGTTGGCGAAGAAACGAGCTCGGGAGATCTTTCGTTGCGAGACTACGATGGGGATAGATAGATAGGTTTCGAGATCCGGGGGAGTCACGTCAGCGAAAACTTGCGGTTTTTAGAAAGTTTGGATCTTAGATTGACGTCCTTTGCGAAAGCTCGTTTTTTGGACGGCACGGCGCCGGCTATTTTTCTCTTACCTTCGAGATCGGAATGGGAATCGCGCGTTTATCATGGAATGTTGTGTTTCCGATAGCTTCGATCGATCTGGAAACCCTGTTTTTATCAGCAATTTAGAAGCTTTCTGTACAGCGTCCTCCCAGATCGCTGCATCAGAGTATCCTATTAATTCGTTAGTCCGTCTTATTACTAGACGGCAGAGTTTATGTATTTATGATAAAAATGAATAGTTGCAATTTAAAAATAGAAGAATTTAAAAATACTGTTATGTTATGTTCAACCCCTGTTGCACATATTAAGAAAGAAAATAAATTTCTATTTCACTCTAGTTTGTTGCAATTCAGGTAGAACATTTTTATTTTATTTTTGTTTATTTATAACGCAAAGTATTTGGCACATTTGCTTGGGGCTTTGTTACTTCGTACAACTAGTTTTGCATGGCTACTACTACTAGTACTATTACTACTACTACTACTACTATGCTAAAAGACCTATTTACTAGCACTTCAAGAAATGACACATAAGTTCCTATGCTTATTATTATTTAATTTATATGTATAATTGTAATGGTTGTTCGTTTGGCAATCAATGTATCAGAACGGTATTCAAATATTTAACAGATGTGATGCAATTAGTAGAAAGTGGCTGTGTTCACTTTTAATTTGAATAATAGTTATGCAAATGGCATTGCGGAGTTGTAATAATCGGAGATTGAGGTAGAAGGGCTGTTGCTCCCGGAAAGGTAGCGTGAGTCATCTTACAACGTATGTCATGGGTATCGTTTCAAGGATACGTCGCGTGGGGGTACTTTCTTGAGGGTACGACGCGTGGGAGTAGTTTCTTGAAGATACGAGTAATAGAGTTCCCCGATAAAGACAGCTATAGCTAGATCGGACTATTATAAATTTTCTACCCAGAATTCACGAACTTTCTTCCTACGACCGTAAAAATGTCCCCTTAGACGCCAAATTTTGCTGACATCGTGCTCGTTGGAAAATCCCGGTTTACAACCCTTAAGGAAGCAACCAAGTTTCGAAACTAAAAAGATCGAAAATAAAAATACTTCCGCATTACCAATTAAATGATCCGCGGGAATCATTGAAAAATAGTTGCTTCGAGGACAATATACACTACTGTGCAAAACAAAGAAGCACATAATCCACAATAACACATATATTCATTAAAAGCGGAATGCAAGCGTAGAATGCAATAATTGAAACTGTGCTACTATCGAACTATTACAATTTGCTATTACAATGTAAATGGTAGAAACAAAATTTATACTGCTTTATTGCTGATTACGTAATGAAATGATTTGTTTGAGACCATAGCTACCGCATTTTAACCGTGGAACAAAAAGCCAATACAACTGCAGATTGCATTCACAAGTTGTTAATATAAAGTACATGTATTTATTACATGTTCCGCGAATAAACCTTTCACGTTCTCACTGTGAAATACGAAATTTATGGGACAATAACAGTTGTAATCGAATATTATTAGTGGATTTTATATTTACTGTATCTATAGAAATAAACTGAATATCGTGTAAATACATATACAAATATAAATCTAAAACATTTTTAGAAAATATTATTAATAAATATCGAAATTAGATGTAAATTGTCAGACGTTCTTTGTGGTTTGTTATCAATAGACTGCGGATCTTCATGCAAAATAAAAATTGTCGACATTAATTAGAAGACATAGGAACCAAGTTGGAATTTACTAGATTTATTAAATTGTGAGAAATGTATCGACTCTCTAACATTCTTGTAATCTTTTTAATGTTTGAAATTACACCAACTTATTTTTACCGTAAGTGCATAAAACCCGCACTCTTCTTATCAATTAGCATTTATTTTATGAAGCACATTTTCCTGTGGAGCAAATACGAAACGTGAATTTTGAGAGTCCAACCTACGCAGGCTTGAAGTACAATATAAATTTCAGATATTGTAGGTGTGTACTGTGCATCGACATAAAGATTCATACGTGTAAATATTATTCGAGGTAGGCGCGATATTACAATGCAAACATTCATGGTTAGATATCGAATATCGATAATTATGATAGCATGATGTTATGACTTGAGCGAAGGTGACCACTTAAGTCCTGATACCAAAAAGTACAGCATGTCAACTGTACAGTCGATCGCAAAAATCTACATTCGCAATATAACTTTGAAGTATTGCGAGAATTTATATTGGAAAGGTACAATAACTGATTGTGGGTTTAAATAAATTAGTAAAATATAGCATCGTTTAATATTAGTTATGCACTTCTTCTATACGCGTTAATACAAAAATAATTCGAAAAAGAAAAAATATTTCCACCTTCCGCTCAGTTGCAAAATATCTTTGAAAAACATATACTCGAACGCTCAACTGGTAAACGTTGGAACTTCACGCTTTCAAATTAGTTCAGCTGTTCGTATGCATTTTTACGGGAAGTTATAACGGTTTAAAATTGCTGGTTTAATTTTACACGCCAGTGCATATTGTCGTATAAAATTTTACAAGCTGTTTCCTCCGAACCTACAGCAGATGTCGACTTTATTTCATTCTTTAAATAGAACCAGGGCATTGTATTATTTAGTGTGCAACAGATTTCTTTCGGATGTCTTGTAAGAAGATAAAGATGTCGCTCTTGTGTTCACGTCATTTCTTTTTCATAAACCAAGACAGTTATTTGATAGTTAAATGATAGTTAATAAAAAATTTGATATTACAAAATGTATGTACAATTATTGGTAAAATTCTTATATTTCACTTGACAAACATTTCTCGAGGTTAAAGAGCAAAAAGTAATTGCTGCAAAATAAGAAATAATCAGATCCTGTTGTTCGTTATTGGAAAGTGAACAAATTAAACATAAAAACAGGTAGATTCGTATTGTTACGTTCGCATTATTTCTTTTTTTTGTTGCGCTGCAGTGTTTATTGTGTTGGCACACATATATTTCGTTAAAATGCTGCGCCCACCGAGTAATTAAAGTCTTTTGAACATTTAAAACGTCGAATAACATTTTAATAAAGTGTTAAATCCCGTAGGATTTACACGCTGTTTGCGTTGGAGCTCATTTTTGCTAAAATCAATATGTACAGAGTTCTCGAAGTGGTTGTAATACCTCGATACGAATTAAACAAATAATTGGCGACATGGATTCCGAGCGCGCGCGCGCGTTGCGTTCAGTGTTTCAAACAAAATTGTCGGTTTTATATATTTCTGGCTGTATTGAAATTGAAACCATACAAGCGTCTGTAATTTCCATCGAGATTGGTTCATGAATTCTGATTTCTACATTACAGTGGATTTTAACGATGCTACTTCTAGTTACACGGAATTTTATTCCATTCAAAAATTTTATCTGCTTCTCAGTGGCATAAACTTTTGCGAATTTCGACCAAATACCGTGGATATCAGATCTCAATTCCAGTAATGTTATCATATTGCATGCGTGTATTAACATTTTAGTTTGAGTTTAATGATTCGATCTGAAACTAACTTTTTACCCTAGTTTTGAAACAAAATAATTTGACAATTGCATGCGATGTAATTGAATTTAAATATTAATCGCGCGGTAGAATTTGTGACTATGGTAATTTGCAATATAATTTACCATAATTTACTATATTTCCGCGTTTATCAATCAACGCGAAACAAGATCTACAGAATTCAACAAAATTACGGTTGAATTGGTTCTAAAATTCATAATTTTTCTACGTACATAGATTAATACTTTTTATGGTAACTTTGACCTAGAAGTCTATGACATTCTTTTCATCTACAAAAAATCTGTTGTCGCCATATTGTAGTCTCTCAAAAATAGCGAATCATGTGCTGTGTACTTATGTATTATTATCATTATTATTTATTTAATGCTTTAAACCAGGTATGGTTTATGCACCCTATATGTATGCATATAATTTGATAGAAAACACTTTTATTCATCGTTACAAAATTGCTAAGCAATTAATGACGGAGGAAAGTATTCTACACTGTAGTTACGATGAGACGAAATATGGACAAAATTTTGTACATATTCAAGTAGTGGAATCCTTAAAATTTTACGAGCTAAAAGGAAATTTCGTAGACTACTCTAAAAATTCTCTTTAAACCACAACATTCCCTCTGCACTCTGGCCTCATAAAAAACGGGAATCAGAACTTTGCGATCGTTCCGACATGAACATCATCAGGCAACACGTATTTTACTACTAAATATGGAAACATTTCTTTCCACAAATACTCATGGATTCATAGAGAAAGGACTATACAGCAAGGTGTTAATTACTTTAAATACTTTCATAATTGAAAATTGAAACTATGATACTACATATCACAAGAATCTCCAACGTGAAATTAATTACTATAATCAACACGCATGCACACATTACGGCCTTTCATTCTCACTTGCTCGAGAAGTTCTAACTAATGATCGTAAATGTCAATGCGGACATAACATAAAGGTTATATAAATGATATTAATGATATTTTGCGGCAATATCTTTTATTCGATGAGCAGATATTACAACTTACAAAACAGGAAATGAATTTTTCTCTTCCTAGAGAAGTGATTGTTTCTAGTAATTGTTTATGTATGCGTACTTGTGTTTCTAAAATAATTCTGTTCACCTAGTACACTAGTTCTTCTAATATCTCAAAAAAAGTAATTTGATCAATTAAAAGTAATACTCCTTCTCAAGGGGTATCCGTATAATTTTGTCCACGGTTGTACCAACTTACAATTACGAAACATTTTCAAATGCACCGTGGACGGGGATACCCTAACGCGACGTTAAATAAACAAATTAATTAAAGAACCGCTCGGCGAGTAACAAGTTACGATTTATCGCCGTTCGGGTATACGAGTTCGTCGAGGACTAAGGACGGAAAAAGTCGGAATGGGTACCGGTTAAAAACCCGTTTCAAATGTTCGAGCGTGTGCACGCGCTTGATGGGTAGAAGGTACAAACAAAAAAAAAAAGAGAGAAAGAAGAGTACCCTCGGTAGGGCCCTCTAGAAACGAAAGGGCCAGAGACCACACACTTCGTCGCTGCACAATAAATGGACACGGTAACCCTTTGCCGGTTTCCAGTGGCGCGGCTTTCGAAACCTTTCTGCGTTCCCTCAGTCACTTGCAAAAACGCAGAAACCTATACGCGATACTTCAAAGCTTCCTATCAAGCTGTGACTGTAGAGCAGGCGAAGTTTAGCGACAGCTTTCACGAGGAACCAACCGGCCTGGCCTTTTTGCGGATATTGTTTTCCTGTCTGTCTAATACAGCCGGCTCACGGGCACGTTGCACGTTGGCCCCGCACGAATTTCATTGGACATGCCACACGCCGCACAACGCTCAAATTTCAATAACACCGATCGGATCTGTTCAAACTGTTCGTTCGCCAGACAAGTCTGTGTCATTCCATTTAAACTGCGTCGTCCGATAATACAGGGTGATTCGGCAAGTATATGCCACGTAAATTGCTTGGACATCTATGGTCACGTTGAATAATATTGAAAAGTATAATAAAGAAACTCAAGTATACCTCGACAAGAAAACAAAACAGAAGAAAGCGAATTATTACATTGTATTTGGGTGGTGCAGTTAGCTGAATCAGCCTTATGAATTAGTCGGACAATCGGATATTTGTTTCCAAATTTCGCGCACGAAAGGTTAACAGTTCAGTTTATTCAAGATAGAAATTAGGTCAACTAGATTCGTTCGAAATATAAACGAATTTAATTTGGACAGGATTTACGATACCAAAATGACGTTTTTTAGTTTTTTATTAGATAGCGTATATTAGGGAGTGATGACCCACTTTTTATTTCAATGTGGATACGTTGTACATTTAATCGACATTTATAATAAAGCAACGTGTCTGTAACAGGCAATACTCCACAAAAAGAAAGGAATTGTATTATGTATATGAGACCATCTGGCAGATTGTCCGGATGATATAACATGTCATATTTAATTCAATTAAATTGTCATTTCACAAGAGAGCGTTTGATAGTAATACAGCTTGTGGAGTTGTCACAAATCACGACAGCGACAGTCCTAATAATTTGGTTTTTGTTCCTTGTTTTACATGATTTGCTTTCATTTATTTGTTTATATCTTGGTATTTTTCATATGTTCCTCCGCTCAATTCTATTTAGTCTGGCACGCAGAGAATGTCTCATACACGCCGATGTAAAGTGAGAAGCCGGAATTCAAGTTATTGCGTAGGTAATACCGCTTTTTGACGTCCGCTTTTAATATAAGGTAATTGACGAACGTATTTTTAGCTATCGATGTATTCACGAATGTTTATTAACATTTCTCATTATCGATTCCTTCTCGGGATTTAATCGTTTGATGTGAGAAGTTCATTCGTTCCTTTAGTCGATGCCAATATCCAATATTCAATATCGTCGAATTTGTTGTTGATTGAAATATTTTTCACAATTGTTCGACAAATTTTTAATTTAAAATGTCAAACACATGTTGTGCTGTAACTGTATTCATGTAGAATTGTCATGCAGTTAACTAACATATTAACATTCAGATACTTCTCAATATAAATTATTAAATTAAATAGTATATTTTGAATTCTACTGTACACTAAGGGGAGCCGAACAGCTTATCTAGGACCTGTTGAAGAGAGGTCTGCTTGTTGCTTTTAGCAGCTATAGTGAAATCAAGGAGCGTGTCGCCGTCGTAGCACTGTGGTCATATGTATACCTTCCCTTAAGGCTAACAATACGTACACACTCGTGATGACAATAGTAATTTTAACCAAATATTGCTCACTTCAGACTATTTAATTTATGCATATTCTACATAACAACATATTGGGGAGTGATACATACGCGACACAGGACCTATGCAATAACCAAACGGTTATAAACTTGACTTATCAGAGTTCATTCATTTGTGGTTCTTGTTTCTAAATTTTCAAAAAGAACTTTTTCACAAAAATTTATTCCATGGTTTCAATTGTTTTCTTTCCACGTATGCACGAAGCCCTGCACATCCACAGTTCAATAAGATTAAATTTGTTCTTCCCTATCGCGTTACAATCTTTTTTTCTATCAGAAAAATCATCGGGTTCCGAGTGAAATTCTCTGGCGCCCCTTTTATCCGGGAAATTTTTGTTGGACCGGGAATCCGAGTTTCGCGACACAGCCACGAGCTGCCGAAGGTTCCAGCAATTTTTCGTGGCTGTCTGAAATTACAAATGAAAACATTAATACCGGCCGCCGACATTTCGTCCAAATATTTAACGGCGGCTGCAGGTTTCTCGCACGAATTTATATTGAAACGACAGCGGGCATGGCGATTTCTTCGCCCCGGCTCGTGTTTTAGAACGGAGAATGCGATACATCTCGGCGTTCCGAGATGGTAGATTAAATTTTCTATAGGGCGCAATCGAGCGAAACACGCGACGATGATATTATGCGCATCGCGGAATAATTTTGTTGGCGCAGAAGGTTCTAACGAGTACGGGATCGCGGAGTCAATCCTTTGACTCAATGCGAAACACGCTGTTTGCGTTTGCACTCGGCCGAACATATTAATTTTGTTAACCGTTTAACACACGTCCCCCAAACATTCCAGTTTATTTGAATTTCTGTTGTATGTATAATTCCATAACTTACCCTCTCGATATGTTTTTCTGATTAAAAACTGGTGTTCTGCGATTTTTATTCTTAGCTTGTCGAACGTTTCTATCAAGTTTTAGATCTGGATGTAAGCTTCACCTAATATATGTATATAAAATTTCTGACACACACTGTAAAATTACTTTCATTCAATATTTAACATATTTATTTTTTTATATAGTACACATTCAATATTTTCATTGGAACTGTGTATTGTATTTAAATATACGTATTTGAAAAGGTTTAAGAAATGTTCAAAGGAATTGCAACAAAAAGGAGGGTGTAAATTGGGCGTAATAAATTCGGAAACAAAGGGCAGAGGTGTTGAAAATGATGGTGATGTCGAGGACGTGGTTTGCATTTATTACAATTCATTATTTCCACATTCTGAACCTCGTGAACGCCGGGCTCAGTGTCAGATGTGTTATAAATGGCTCCATACAGAATGCGCACGCACAAAAGAACAAACAGGAATGTTTAATTGTGACATTTGTATAAAATAAACTGTTTCGTTTTTACGCCTCATGTCTTCACTATGCATTAACACTCTCGTAAATTCGATGGTGTGAGACAATTTACGTATTTCACATCCACGTTTCTGTTACATATTCTCCGTTCGAATAAATAATATGGAACTTTATTTCTGTTTAAAAATATTAGGTGTACAAATAAGTTCTCGGCCTTTTTTCGTCAAATTCAATATTTTCATACTTAAAACACAAGTATGTTTTAATCAGGAAAGTAGTCTCCATTTGCTTGTACACGCTTCTTTCACTTCTCGGGCAGACGACGAATCCCTTTGTGAGAGAAAGATGGCGCTTTGACTCAATGAAGTTAGCGAGGCATTTTTCGACCTCTTCAACTGTGTGTAAGCGTGTATCCACCAAATATTGTTGAAGCGATAATCTGAGGGAGCCAGGTCAATTTTATCGGGGAATTTAGCTATAGGAATGAAGTGTGTTCATATTAAAACGACGTCAGTTCGCGATTTCTAGAATCGCCAGGAAAAATTCATTAGTATCCGATCGTATAAATCGCGGATATCGTAAATACAAGAATAACGTTCTCCCGTTTTAATTCTTTTGCCTGGAACGCGCGAGCGAACGCTGTAAACGTATCAGTAGCTTCGACGAGTACACAAATGAGGAAACGCAGTAGATTAAAAGTGGATCAAAATGTATCTCGTGTACACGATCATCCGGCGCAATGGTTCGAATTCCGAAATCCGGAAAAGCGGAGTTATGAAAAATAAGTGGCCGATTCTCGCCAAACGATACAATGAAAACACCGACAATGAGCGCAACGCCGTGCGCGCCGACAATAGTTTAATGGATCGCGAGGCTGTTTACACGAGCAGCAAGTTAAACATTTTGTTTCCCTTTGTCGCGTTTCAATACAGCCGTAAGTATAAATCACGGTGCTTAATAGTTAATAGGATCACCTCGCAACTGGCTTGATTTATAGCAATTACCCAAAACACGAGTTCCTACCACTCTTTCTGCACAGTACATTTCTGGAAAATTATTGATCGCTCGTGTAAATTTTCAGCGAGACACGCAATGTGACAACATAATTGATGTAGTAAACTACTTGCAAGTTGAGTAGTGATGGTCCACCTAAATTAATATAAAAGCATTATCTTGAAAAGTTAGTTTGTAGGATCTATTGAGCTGCTTAATAATTTTTTCAATTAATGAACTCTTCCCAATTTAGCCATTTGCTTAATATACTTTCCTTGTGGGCGGAATGAAAGATCTTCGAGGCTACTTTTATTTCTGACTCGATGTTATTTTGTACTTCAGATGTAGAGAAGAAAGGTCACGTAGATATTACACCAACCTCCTACATTGCTGCAGAATTTATATGTTTGTCTACAAACTGCGACGTCTGAGAACCAAATGTCTGCGATGCATTTGTAATTGCTAAAAGGGTCTGCTAGTTTTCATTTGTTAAGCCTACGTGTTTTTTAAAAATATACGAACATCAATATTCAATTATCCAAATATTCGTCACTCTGCACATTGCTATTATTTCACTTGTTGACAGGCTCTATACCTATTCACAAATATTCAAGAAAAGATTCCGCAGCTGTCGGTCGGATTAGATGCAATCTCAGCTCCGCGTAGATATAAGAATTAATTCTACTAATCGGAGTTCTCCGCAGTGGTTCTTTGTTCCACGTTTGCGCGGGCGACAGATATTTATTGTTGACGGAATCGAACTAGCATGAAGCTCATTTACTAAACTCCCGTATACTAAACCGTGGAGCGAAGGCATGACCTACCTTCACGTCGCGTCGCCCCGACTGCCTACCATAGACCCTTTTATTCTTTTTGCGCTCATCAGACCACCTTTGCGCCCGTTCCTTTTACTTCGGCCCGCTTTTAAAAACCCCTTCTTCCCACTTCTCTCCACTGCTGCCATCCCCTTCCATTGGCACACCATTCTCAATTCTACGACAGCAGCGTCTCGTGTGTTAAGTGGTCGTCAGGGTGAAACAGATTGAACGCCGTTGTAATTATACCGGTGCTTTATGAGACACTCCTTTACAACTTGCACACTCCTTTCTCTCTCGTATTTTTGATCTTGCATTAGGCTCTGCCTTTTGTTCCGTGCAGTATTGGGTTGGAGAGAAAGTTCGTAGCGTTTTCAAATTAAAAATCATCAATAACACGAGAAGTTTCCTCGAAAATGGCAAAAAGTAATTGGTTTCGTTCTTTTCCAGCAGATGGACGATCTCTATTTCAGAAATGAAATATAAACATAGTATTTTCATATAAATATTTCTAATCTGAATTGATGTATCGAAAAATAAAATGTGATGCTAAATTGAAATGCCATCGATAGAATTTCATTGTTAACGATCTATATTGTCTACGGACTGCCGGGAACTGCGTACACAATTAATCATAAAGCATTTATTGGAAAATTGATTCACATTTTAATGAAACTTTCATAGCAATTTAGTGCGTCGTGCAATTTTATGAACGTGAAGTGGAGCTTAAACGAACGATTTCATGAAGCTATAAGTGATATATAACCAGAAAGTTTTAAATTGTCATTTCGAACCACTTATTCTTGTCCAAGATATTGAGCAGTAAAGCTTTCAATGAAGTATGGTAAATTAATTGTTGTGGCAGTTCTCGAGAATAGAGGAATTCTTTACTGTAAATTGTGCAGAGAGAATCATGTAGTTGAGTATAATTAAATGATTAAATTACTTCATTCAGGTAATACGATAGACTCTTTTGTAGAGTTGTCATTTGAAACATTGTTGATGCTATTGTGTATCACCTAATTCTCCATTTAAATGATAGAATGCGATCTCAATTTACGTTCTGTAAATGAAAACCGCGTGAAAAGCAATACAGTATAGAAAACTAGAAGAATGGTTGCAGGTATGAAAATTCGGTACAAAAAAAAACTATTTAATTTGAATGGAATATTATTTATTTTATATAATCCCAAATATATGCGTAAATATATATTTTTCTTAAAGAGAGAAAATTGTCTATCACTAAAATAATAGAAAAATGCTTGTATAGTGAACAATTAAATTTAGGCTCCTATTATTTGTACAGTGTTGTATAAATCACTCGGTGACTTTGTTAGGCACAGTGTACGCCTCGGAAAGCCGCGAATACGTTGACGGCTTCATTAATAACGCTGATTCAGATTACGCTTGTGCTACTTACGAGATTACTAATTTACTCGTATTTTATCTTGATTCACCTGGTATGACTGAAAATTCTTGTCATAAAGAGTGTCCCATTAGTCACTGGACTGCTTAAAGGAGGCCATTGAGGACGCGACGCGGAGAAAAGAAAAAGTTCTTTTCTTTGTATTGTATTACTACACAATGGACAAAAGAAATGGCGATATTCATGGGGCGTAAATCAACAAAATTCATTCTTTCATTGCATCACAAGCGGCGTATATTTTAAACATGCGGCTATAAATGTAACTACGTTATTCATCTTCAACTTGTGGACTAATTTTCTCTAAAAAAAATTGTTAAATGGAAGATTATTGTTGCAGAAACTGATATCGCAACTTAGCTACGAAAGAAATGAGGTCTCCTTATTTCATTATATGTTTCCAATCCTTATACAATAAACAAAAATATTATTGGCAATACTTTTGTTATAAAAAAAATAACCATTAAAACCTACAAGACTTCACAGTATAAAGCGATGTTGTATGGTAAGAACAAAACTCTTTGATGTTTGTATATTTTAATATAAATTATTAATGACACGATTCACGTGAACAAAAAGAGTCTGACAATAATGATAAAGCTCCAATAATGTGGCGAAGAACATTTGAGATCATCAAGAACAAGGGGGTCAATTAAACACTGAATTTTCTTTGCCAATTATTTTACTTTTTTTTTAAATTTAAATAAAAATCCACACAACCAATCAAACAATCTGCTGATGGATAAAGTTAGAAATAAAACACACACTTACGTGATAAGAATAAAGTGAATACTGTATGTAACTGAGGAATACTAATGACAAGTCTACTACATATGTCCGACCCTACCTTTGACACTGGCACAGTACCGTGTGCTTTCTTCATTAACCAATTCAACTTGTAGGTGTGCTAGTTTCGGCAAATAAACAAACAAGAGACAAGAGTAGGTGCTATTAGACAGTAAGCGGTGTCGGGACCATTAAACATCAATCAGACTATGTATCCTTTGCCCAGCCAACTTGTCATCGCCGCCAGAGCGTGTCCAAGAAGTTCGGTTCATGAATTTTGAGGCTGCATTAGCGGTTGCGCGGCAACTCTCGCCTGTTCGCTCTGGGTCGCAATGACATGACCAAATGAATCCGGCACTCGCCGAAACAATGTTAAGTATCTCATTAGCCCATTAGTTGCTCGCTAACGGGAATTCCCCGGGTACTTCACGCAATCCCGAACGGAAGAAAATCAGCCTGCGGAATGCCCGTCGCCCCGTCGAAACGCGGACTCGAGCGGGACAGCCGCCGCATCGAGTGAAACCTGCACGGTTACGTAAAGAGGAAGCTTTTTATCGCGCGGTTAATGGCAATTTCCGGGTGAGCGAAACGCCGGGATACTTATATTTTTATCGTATCAGGCAAGTTCTCCGGGTTCGCGGCTTCCACGTCGCACCGCCTCGATCTTAATGAAAACCGATCGACCGTCATCCACGGATTACGGTCATTTAGCGCTAAGCCTCTCACGGTTCACCGCAAGGGGACTCGAGTCGGCCGAACTCCTTTAATCATTCTTAAATCACTATATCTTCGGCTGAACATTGTCTATCGACGGCGTCCGTCCATGTAGAAAACTGCATTCGAATCACAATTATGCATACCAAAACTAAATGCAATTGAATTAGTTTTTAATGACTGCATAACTTGCTTACTGCAACGTAATTGTTTTGTCATACAATTTATGTACGTTTTTCAATCTGGAAAAGCTTGATTTGAATATTTTCTCGTGATCGCATATTCATACTTTCACAACAAAAAATTCGCGAAAACACTTATTTTAGAGAGAATAACAATTTTTAAGGGAGCAGCGTTCCGGAAGGTACATTGTTGTACCATTATTCAAAATATTGTTTACGCTACTAAACATGTCTAAGCAATTACGAAACATTTAAATAGGTCGGAGCGAAATGTTGAATTTCCGAGTAAAAGGGTCAAGATTTTTAACATGAAAAACATTCTAATAATTTAGAAGTCCGAGAACCAATACGAATTTTGAACGGATGGGATTAGAATCAAATAATGCATGAATTAATTTATGAATTTAGCTTAACGGGGCGAGGTAATTGGGACAAGTACCCTATATCGCAACGCAGGCTTTCCCACGGCAGTGTGGATCGTCGAACAGGATCGTTTGATCGCGAAAGGGTTAACAGGACTGAACCGAACAAGGAACATCGTTTTATCCGGCCGAAAAGAATGATAGGTCACGTCGGAGGTAGAGCGGCGCGATAGGCGGATTAAGAGCGGAAGATAAGAGGGTTAAAAACAAGGCACAGGTGTGTACGCGTCGCGGCGCGCCGGTGTAAAGGAGAAAGAGATAAAGCTATCGGCGCGGTGGCGATAGGTGGGGAGAAAGGTAGACACGAGGATATGGAGTCCGGAGAGGGAAAGTGATAGAGGCAATTGTGGTGGAGCCTGGGGTATGTGCATGGCAACTAGAAAAGAGTAGCGGGTAAGGGATGTGTGGACGTTCGAGCAGCCACGTGACATTTTGTCGGTCGTAGACGGCCGAATCGATCGCCACGCTTGCCTTTGTTTGACTTAATTACCGCAGCGGCAGATCGGTAGATAGGCCCCGCACGTCCGCCAGTCGAATCAACTCTGGAGTACCGTCAGAGCGGTTCAAATTCTGCCGGAGGCGAGACGCTCGGTGAATATTAGGGGCGATCGAGAGTGCTGAGTAAATTTCATCTTCTATGCTTCCGGCCGGTAAGCTCTTAAGAGCGGCATATATTTAACAGTTCGCGACGAAGAAAGTGGGAGAGAGAGAGACGGGCAGAGAAAGAAAGAGAGAGAGAGAGAGAGAGAGAGAAATGAAGAAAGGGTGGGCGGGGGCTAGAATAAAGAAGAGGGAAGAAGTAGAAGAAAAAAAATGGTGGCGAAGGAACCGCGGCCGCGGTGAGTAACGCGCCGGTCGCGCGAATAATAAGCCAATATAAATGTAAATGCGAGGAAGTGGGTATATCTCGTATTTAGTGGCTTAAGTGAAATAACGCGGTGAAATTATACAGCGATCCTATTAGGCCGGAATCGTTGGGGAAAAAATGGCCACCGCCGGTGGAACACCAGAACGCTATGAGAATGTATGCGGGCTCTCGGTCACGGTGTTTTGAAGCCGCGTCGCGTCGGAACCACGCGGCCCTATGACATTAACCCGCACCCGCTCGAATACCCGGTTGAACTGTCCCGGCCGTGCGAGATCGGGTTTAAGTGCGGCTGCGTTGCGAAACGGAATCGAGCTAAGGGGATCAGATGAAAGTGGCGAGGATTGTAAGTTCAATGGATAAGTGTTCTGTAAACAGCAACATCATGGACTCTATACTGCCGCACCGAGAACATTGTGAAATACTGACGACGATCGAAGTATGCTTCGATCACTTTAACCCTTCATGCGCTGAAGACACTTTCAATCGATGACAGGGATACGTGAAGTTACCGCTTCGAATACCTCGTTCAATTTAGAATTACAGCCATTTCTATTTTAAACATTCATTGATGTATGTGCTTATAGGACATGGACCTACTGTTCATAATTATTTCAGCGATATTGATTACACGCTTTAACCTATTTTTGAGAGGTACATAATGTGTGTCCTATGTTATTCTTGGCGTAAATGACTCTTTAATCGCGTTTGATTTTCATTAGAAACTTATGGGATGAATTGGGTAGTAAGGTTCATAATGTAGGAGATAGAATGATGACAAAGTTAATTCGTTGTTCAACAAAATTGTTAGTCCTGATAAGCTATCAATATCGTTCCGACAATTTTTATTTTGCATAAAGATCCGCAGTCTAACACAATTAGTATAAAAATAATTGGACATAAGGAATATTTTGGTTTGTCATCTCACTTTTAAGAGAATCGAGTTGAAAAATCCGTCAGGTTCGCGTGCTCTAGCATCTGTAAGAAGTAGATCCGGTATGTTATGAACAGACGCGTCAGCCGATTCCTATTCAATATCACACGTACTCGCTGAATTTTCAAACCCAATTTCCTCGGAAACGCCGCATCAAACAAAAAATATTATTCCCTTTCTGCAAGCTACTTTCTATGTGGAATTACTCCCTTCATAGACGTAACACCTGTGTGGCCACACCCTGTAGGATATAAAAGTAACACAATGTGAACGGAATTAATGAAATGGTCACACACGATCAAGGATAAGAATATACCACATAGATTGACCAACATGATCAATTGCAACATTGTTGGAGGACTTTTGTCAGGGTAGTATACAAGAATGGGAAACAATTTCAAACCATCGAATGATCGTCACTTAATAGGACGGTTGCTATCCTTCAATGTAAAGGAGATGCATCACAATATTAAACACGAAGATCCTTGAACATATGTACATATATTATACATATACATACATTATTGCTATCCTTATAAAATTTTATAAAATAATCCAGAATAACACTCATAGTGCTCCCAGTAAACTTAGTGTTAAGTCTAATTTGATTTTGATTGTATACATATATTAATAAACGTATCCTGAAACAGTTTATGTAAATAAATTTCATTTGTAACGTAGGAATATATTAAAACCTTTTTCTTCGTGAGTGCATACAAAATTATTACAAGTCGTGAGCACTATGTCTCCCACCAGCGAGCCCCTCCCAAGAGAATACGAATTTTGGCGAATTACTCGTAAAATATTGATGGGAGGGAAAATTGCCAAATCTTGAAGTCCGTTTTCTCGATTTTTCATATGGTCATCCCAACTTGGTCACTATGGGGATGGGATTATACAACGTTTCTAGCAGATGGTGTTAGAAACTTTAAAAAATTCATTGTCTCTTCAACGCAAAGTCGGCCAATGTTTATACAAAAAGTCATACGTCACGAAATGAAGTACCACCCAACACCCAACTAAACGCATTAATGAGACATCGGAAATGCATGCTGTGGAAGCTGTGTTTTGGTATTTACCAAGAAGTCACGTCCGCACGGTAAACCTTGACTGAATGAAACTCGAGTACATATTTCGAACATTCGAGGACAACCGTGGTTAAAGCGTTAGCGTCCATAAAACGTCTGGAACCTTCCCTCTGCGCGGAATATTCGAAGCATGTCAGGTGAATCGATTCTCGTGACTAATTGCATCTCGCCGAAAGCGCGAAACGAACGACACCGACCTTTGATAGGTCCGCAGTGCTAGAGAGTATCGGGCGAGCAAGGATCATCTCGCTGAATGTCTCGTTCCACGGACGTGAACGGGTTAATTAGACCGCGTTAACGGGAAACGAATTGTCGGCGATCGTCAGAGGATCTCGGTTAGGTATTCTCGCGGGAGAGATCGATCGGCATCCGCATCGGCATCGGTCGCGTGCCGATGAGAGGCGGCGACCACGCCGGGAATAAGAAATTACGTTGTCCGGGTCGGCGCGTGCCGAGCCCGGCATACATCGTCGGCCCGGCCCGGCCCGACTCTACGTTGTACCGTGAATACGCTCATAGCGCGCGCTCATACCTAGGCAACCGCATCCATATGCATCGGCCGCTCGTAAAGAACAACAGTGGCGAAATTAACAGAGGCAAGGTATGCCGTCGTCGAGGAGGATACAAGTGGCTTGCAAATGGGTTAGAAAGTTTCTGCTCGTTTTCACCTGGATACACGTCCCGTTCGCCTCGCACTCGATTGCGTTCCTACGGATACGCTGGAAATATGCGCGCGTAAATTCACCAACATTATTATTTCGAGCTGAATTGTCCGGATCGACGGACGGCGGAACGGAAATTGCGGAGGCGGAGGCACCGGCGCATAGTCGTCGGCCTCTGATGCGTTCACTCGACGCACCACGAAACTCATATTTCGCGTTTTTACGATCTACCATATTTAGCATGACTTGAAAGAGTTCCGAAATTTACCGCTTCCTGCCTTGTGACGGCTCACTGTCGAAATCCTTGATCCAATTTAGGATGTATTACCTTGATCATCTGGCTTAACACATCATCTACCGACAGCTGTTTCATAATTTTTAAAAGTCTATGATCTTTCAAGAACAATAATAATTGAAATCGTAAACCAATAAATCGTCTCCAGTAACGTAATCTAGTAATTTCGCTTGAAATTATCACGTAAAAGGAAATATTTAATTTTTTGTTCGGTACAGCGCAATTGTTGAAAGGCCTATAGGGTACCGATAGGTAAACATGAATGTGTTCAGGCAGTGCATGGAATTATAAAAGTTAAATAACATAATACATTGTATAATGATATCAACAAACAAACGATCAATTAATGCCACACATTTCCAAAAACGCACAACCAAGTTCACTTTATACAGTTCTGTCTCTCATTCATTATGTTTCTTTCTCATTCTCACCACACATATCCACAGAGAATGTATATTATTTCAATTTATATATGTATCTTATGCAATCGAATTGGAACGAACAATACATGAACTACCAATACTGTATTTATATAGACACCTGCCAAGAGATATATCTCCCTGAAAATGAAGTTAGATTCCGGGTGTAATTTGCTCATGCACCGACCCTCGTAGACGATTACCTCTTAATAATACTTGTTTCAATTATAGCGGGCCTTTCCAAACGTGCCTGCAAAGTTTATGAGCACCAACAAGAAAGTTTATTATTTAATTTTTGTTCCACGGACAAGGATTGAGTATCGGATTGAGTCGAGTTGAACCGCTGGTGCAGCGAGGTCTTATTCAACCTCTCGCCGGAATGGATCGAGCTCGACCCGTGGAGTTGGAAGCCGACCGTTGAAATGATTTTCCGTCGACTCTTTAATAACCGATTCCCGAAGCGGCTTTTTTTCTCTTCCTTTCGAAAGTCCGGGCAAATTTGGATTTTTCGCGAGGTAGAGCGGCCGCTACGTTGCCGCACAGAACGTTTGTGCCCGCTCGCTGAAATTGTTTCCTCTGACCGAGCAGTTCGTTATCCGAACCGACGTTATTGGATACTATCTGCTTAGATTTCTTTCAACTTCGAACTTCCATGAAAATATATAATACCCGCGATTAATTTTGTATCTACCCCCCTCTCTCAGGATTTTTGAAACGAAGTTTTAATAGTTTCATTGAATCATGAATTTTAGACATTCCCAAAGTTTCTGAAACTCTCGGTACAGTGAAGGGTTTGAAAAATTCCATCGCAATGGACGAAAGTTGTTAACTGCGTAGGGGGAGATCGGGGGAAACTCGAACGCGGAGTAATTGCGAAATCGAATATTATGTCACGTTAAAAGAAGAATTTTCCTGGCATTTGACATCTCATGTCACAATTACTGTCGGATGAAACATGCAGGAAAGAAAACACGCACGCTGTTCTGGATAGAGACAGTTGCAAATGTTTTTTCACATCAATGTAACTTTTTAAGAAATTAAGCGTTCGTATTGGTCCGAGAATTAATTTGATTTTTCGTATATTGACGAGTTAATTGTGTGTGCATAGAACAAATTTCAAGTGCATTGTAAATTTAAATCGGTCTTGGTTCTAGGTTCTAGTATTTCTAATTTATGATTATTGAGATTATAAGGAATTGTAAAACAAATTCATCTTTTTTTGTGTATAGTATAATAAAAATGGTTAACAATGTGGATGTACACATTCTTGTTATTCTCACGAAGTAATGTGAAATAGTCACTTCTGCTGTTCCTTAGTTATATAAATATTATATAAAAATGATTATGCAATAAAAATCGAGGATGACGTTGAGAAGGTCGTTGGAACGGAAGCAAATATAGCAGTATCTTAAAAATGACGAAATCCATCGATCGAATGACCGGCTTTTCGCGGTAATGTTTGCAAAGATTCCATTAAAAGCTGGATAGAAGTCGATGGATCTCATGCACGCTCGTCCTCAGCGGTGTATGTCTTGGGCTCCGAGCGATTTCCATATATTACAATGAGAACAGAGTTTCATAGAATTTACTGAATGGGTGATTACAGCGAGCGTACGTTAGCTGTTAATTATTCTAATCAGACGTCTCTTCAAGATGAACGGTCACCGTAATTATCCGCTGATGTTTCCATAATTTCAGGTTACGCCGAGAAAACGTCGCGCTCCTCCGAGCAATTTGATTACACCACTGTCGAGGAGTTGCACCCGATATTAACACTCTAATTAACGTCCCGCGAGTTTTAGGGTCGATTTAAGATATCCCGCTTAATAAATGCTCGCATAAATCCTGATACGTATTACCGTGCCCGATAAATTAAGTTTCGGGGTTCGGGGCTCGATGTTGCACGGCACCATGGATTTTATCAGCCGCATGGTAAAACCAGTGATTTATACGATCGGGGTATATGTTTATCAACGAACTAACAAGCAATAAATCCAAGATTTATATCTAATTCACGTGTTGATGAAAGTTTTTAGCGAAATATCTTGCCAGCCTCAGGCTACCGTAAGTTGTTCAATATTAATTTCCTTTCGGATAAATGATATTCATCTTCCAATTAGGTTGAAGTTCTCTTAAGAACACGAAGACCATGCAATTGTGCAAGCCTCGATGAAAGTTGAATCAGGCGTATGTTATTTATCGTTCGAAGCCACTATTATTATTATTTTCCTGGAAATGCTAATATCCAAAGCAATAGCTTAATATTTGCCGGAGTATATTAAAGAATATCTATGTTTCTCATCTGCTTTTAATTTATAATCGCAACTTTTTCGTGGGAAAGGAGGAACGATATCCGGTGGAAATTTCTACCAGTTCGTGCTAGTTGCCAGCGAAATAATATCGCAAATGCAGAGCAGGCGAACCCTTAGTTACGGTAAAATTCAACTGTCCAATATCCGCTGCTGTTACAGACGAAGCTTTCCTAATGTTAACCCCGCTATTGTAATCAGCATTTTCCGTTGTTTCGCGACCGCCACAGCAATCGCTGGAATCATACTCGACAACGATCTGCTCGAGTGCTCGCTTGTCTAATTTGTTTCGGTCACGAATCCTCGTAAAAGAGACTAATACTCTTTCGCAGGGGTTATAAATCCTGCGTCAAAGGACATTTGCTTACAATTTTTACGACCGACACGCAAAATCATCTACCAAAATAGCGTATAACCTGCCGCGCCGCCACGAATTTCAAACTTGGAACTTCGTAATTTACCGTGAACGTGAAATATTAGGTCGGAGGGAAAGTTCTGTCGCATTTTAAAGAAAATATTTGAATCGATTCGTAAAATATATATTTAATATTATTCAATGTCCATTATTTGTATCAACTTGTTACCATCTTTCAGATAACCTGTCAAATTCCTTTTTCCCAATCACTCACTAGCAACATGTGTTCTTCATTTACAAGCAAAATTACCTGAAAAATAATTCCTGCGAGTCGTTCAAAGTACAGAGGACAATTTACAAGTACAAAAGTTTATCTACTTATTTGTTCTAACAGTTTGTGCAAAGGGTTAATTCATAAAATAATAATTCGATCTCCGGTGAATGTACATTGGTGAGTTTTCTCCGTGTTCATAAAACAAGGAGAAAATTTCACAAAATTGAAGCAGTGAAAAAGTTATAAAATATGTGGAAACGATTACGCTAATAAATGCTAATGGACAGGCTTCCGATCTTCATGCGAAAGTGTTTTTAAATTCTCTAAATGTTATTACGTGGCACAAAATCCACAGTGCAATAATGACATTTCTACTGCATTTGTCGCATGAAGAATCTCGTACTCGTTGAAATTAATTTTCCCTTACTTTACTCGTCATAAAGTAATTTATGAAAATGAGAATTTGCATGGAGATCTACAGTCCAGTAATTACTATACTAACTGTTCCGCACCTTATAGATTGTAATGCGTGTTCCTTCTCTCTCTCTCTCACAGTGGTATGAAAATTAATTTTTATACGAGGAATGTTCTCACTGAATGTTACGACTAATTCCGGAGGATCTTGCGCTCGTAAAAGAATCACGATATAACCGGAATTTTGTATTTGCAATTTGCAACGCCAAGACCCGTGGCGACGAAAGAACGATCGGCTGGAATTAAAGGATGTAATGAGCAGTGATTCGCTAATTATACAGGCAGTTGTGTTACAAGGATTACATTCGCGAGGTTGAGCACGACACAAAGCCCGTCAACGTCAGAGCTCGTAATCAAACGCAACTTTCCTCCCGCCCGTTCCCCGTCTTTTTCTGTGTATTATCTGAAGGGCGAGCTTTTTATACGGAATAGCAGAGAAAGCGTAAAAAAAGAAAAAGAAAAATACGTGTGCAGAACGGGAAAACTCGAGGGAAGTTGAAACGCGTCTGGAACAGCGATCGTGGCCGAGTGAATGAGCGCCGGTGAATGCGTTGCGCCGATACAAACTGTAGATAAAAGGCTTGTCGGATTCGCTGAATGAAAAGTCATCGTGCTCCAGGCGTTTCTGACTGACCTTTCTGGTGTCACTAGACGCAAAGCGTTTTCCGTTTGACGTTGCACGCTCGCGCCGAATATTAACCGATCGACTCGATTTCTCACGCGGTGACAAACTATTTCATGGACGTGAAAGACAATCCGATCGCTGGTTTGGAGAATTCGAGTCCGGGGGCTTTCGTTTGTCCGTAGCGCCGATTCCGGTGTTGGAATCTGATCAGAAAGAATGGCAAACTAAATTCGAATGTAACGATACACTGGCCCCGCCGCAACTCGTTGCACCGGCATAAAGGAGCCGAGTCGGCTCCTTTATAACAACGATAACCAATAGAGAACGTAGAATAAAATATTTCCGTGTGATGCTCCGTTTTCGAGAAAATTCAATTTCACAGATTTATTACCTGTGCGCGCGCGCGCGCGCCCTTCGAAATGCGATTGGCTACCGTGTCTGAATACTATCGGCCATTTTTATTTGCGACGGACACGCAGACTATGTCGCGGCCATTATGCATGCGATTTTTATCGGTTTCAGTGTCTACTTTGTATCCGACCGATTTATGGCAGATGTGGAACCTTAATAACACCTTTGTTTGGTTAATACTGGAAAGATTGATACAGTTTTTACTTACACTTATCAGTAGACAGTGGATATTAATGCAAAATAAAAATTTATTTATTATGTTTAATAGGATGTTTATTATGTTGATGTCTTATTACTTTTAATCGGACTCGTTTCAAAGCTTCAGCCATCTACTTTTACAATCTCTAATATACTTTTCCACAACATAACAGATACTGCATATTCAAACTTTCTATCGTAGATTTGAAGATTAAAGCTTCCCCTTTACAACGAATGCTTAAAACTTCATCCACGATTTTTTCTAGTCGATTTATTGAGCTTTGAATGGAATTGCGTCAACTGTGCAACAAACAAGGGTCAAGCAATAATTTCTTTCATTCTTTCAAATATTTTAAAGCTGTCCACTGTTTTAAATTGCAATTACCCATTGTTGTCATGTTCCTTAGTTTATTGATTCCTATTATATTCACCAACAATGTCACAATTGTATCAATTTGTGAAGAGAAAGAGAAAGGGAACACGTTTGGCTGTAAAAGGTTAATAACTAGCCTTTCCTTGCAGTTACATTAGTATAGCTAAACGACAGGAATGTTAAAGAATTATAGATACGCATTAATACGCCAACTGTTTGTTACACTGTTTGTGTATGAAGTGAATCGGTTCGGCAAACGAGCGGCTGATCCATGAATCTCGGTAACGACAGTGAGTAACAAGCTATCGGTGCCACACACATGCGGCGCGAATGGGAGGCCCCTTGATCCTAGCGCGGCAGCCAGCGCGTTAACAAACAATTTCTACGTGAAAACAGACTTCTCGCCGGAACGTCGTGAATAGATCGTTCGCCACCGCGAATATCTGACGTTAATAGATTTCCAGAAACATGGATTACTCGTAACGTTCTGAGCCGCTCGTCTTTAAGCCAACCGAGTGTCCCGGATGCCGAGTTAAAAATAGGCAATGATACGTGAACGCGTAATCACAAATAATCGCCGTACTCGTCAGCATCCCGTCCCCTTCGTCCGCGGATGGCAGCAGAAACAGGCTGGATCTTGCGCGCATCAATTTCACCTCTCGCTGGCTGAACAGCATAAATGCGTCTGCACTCGACGACGAGTCGAGTCGACTCGAGCGCGGCGAGGAGGGATCTCTTTAGACTCATAAATTCGTCGCCGCCCAATTACCCAAACTCGCAGGCTCTTCCCGTTGCGGGTGCTTAGACCGATCTTCATTCAAGACCCACTCGAACACCTCCGCGAAAGTGTCGAAAGCAGGCCTGTCGATCCCCGGCGCGGTGTTCGCGGTTCAGAAAACGACTTCTGCAATCGGATGGGCACTGATGAATGCTCTTCAGCTCTCGGGGCTGGTCTCATTCACTCTTTCCTTTTTTCTCCCTCGACTGGTGGAGCCGTATCGCGGTCGCGTTTGCGAGCACACGATGAGGATGCAACACGAACGACGCGCGACGACGGTGCCAGAGCAAAACAGACATCATCGGGCTGGTTAGCCGGAGACGGCAGCAGATTGTGGCCGCCGCTAGATACAGCCTTGAGAAAAGGACCTCTAGACCATGGGAAGGAAACATGAAAAAATAGGCTAGGGGGGACGACGAGGATTGGGGAACGCGAGAATGAGAGGAGAATTGTAAACGCAGCGCAAGAAGCGGCGCGGCTGTGTGCCAGTCGCGAGAGGCTTAACAGGAGATGGGGAGCAGGGATCGAGGAGGGAGCTGCCACAAAGTAGGCGCAGCACTTTATCGTCGACTATATAAAAGCTGAGACACTCTCTTGCGCGTGCTCCTCTTCTTCCTCCCTAACCCTGCTTTTTTTTTTCTTTTCCCTCCCTTCTTGCCCGCTACTTCTTTCTCCTCTCTCCTCGTCCCCTTTCGTTCCACTGTTTGTAGCTTTATCCTACCTCTTGCTCGTCCTCCACCCACGTGTCCTCGTCTTCGTTTTTTCCCCTCGCGCGGAGTGCCGGTTTTATATCCGTCTACCTGGCCGCGTCGTCCTCTTGCCTTTCCTCCTTCTTATAACCCATTTTCCTCCCCTTTCTACACCTTACAATTGTCCCCGGTTTACTTCCACCCCTCGGCGCCAACCTACGACTTTTTGCTCCATCGCTGTCTCGCTCGCGCTCACACTTTCTCGCATCTCGCAGCAGTGCGCCCTTTCTTCAGCAACTCCCGCGTCTCCTTCGCTAAGTCAGTCTCCTCCTTATCCCCTCCTGCTGCTCGCTCGCTTCTACACCTTTATCGGGCCGCTCGTAACAAGTTCTTCCTCCATTGAGACGCGCCCGCTCGCGCCGATACACCCACATGTCCGTATCTGGCACATAAATCCGACTACGTGGGTGTACCCCGGCACACCAGAGATTGTGTATATGGGTAAAATCCATTCATGGACGCGAGTCGCGTCTGCCTTGATCGCTGCTCCGTGCGCGAGCAGGTACGCGGAAAGGTAATGATGAGGCGTTTTATAACGCAGTAAAACACGCCGCGATTCCGACCTTAACTTCGACTCAGATTTCGTTCTGCGCTGTTCTGTTCTTCTCCGTCCGCAAGCTGCAGTCCGACGGGCGACCCGCTGGCCCTTTTTGCGCCGCCATGGCTGAAACTTTCGAGCCATTCCGCCGCGGTCGTGCTACAGCCAACGAAGTTCAGGACTTCGTTTCTTGATCATGACGTTAGTCACCGTTCGACCGTTATCGTTCGAAGTAATCGCGACCTCTCCGGTGGAATTGCTAGAGTGGGACCCGCGCAGGGGCTCTTATCGGGGAGCACTATCGCGCGAGAAGCGAGGGTGAAACACGACGACGAGGAAGCGGCTCCGCGCTGCGAAAAATTGGACACCGTGCCGGGATCAATTAATTAGTCGAATGCAATGCCTCGGTGCTTGAAGTTGCATTTAAATCGACGATTGAACGCGCTCGATTGAATCGATTTTATTGTGCAGCCGTTTGTTGTGCAAGCACTTGCGGCAAATGTCCCTAATCGCGACCACGTTCCTCTTGTCGATCAGCTGTGCCGTTCTGATCAATGGAAAATACGCACATTATTTAGCGCGATGATCGTCGATTAAACGATCAGACAAATTGGGCGAGATCAGGGCAATTTGCATGGTAAAACAAAAATCTGTGACTTTAGACTTATGGCATTCATTACGTTGTTATTCCTCTTACAGACCTCGAGCAGCCTATGTCTATCAGTACAGAAATGAATTTTTAAATCTGGAGAATTATGGCGGTTTGTTGTTTAATTATTGTGGCTGATAGGATTAATACGATATTTTCAGGTGAATCTCCCTACATTTTGTTCGTTCAACTTTTCATCGATTAATATACAGCACGTTTATCTTTACTTTATTTTATCAATTTGAAAATTCGATTCGTGAACAAATTATACAGGGAATGTAAATATCCTCGTTTGATATTAAACCATGCTATTCTCATGCAGATAATATCTTTTATATTGTGTTTTGACATCGTAAACGTGTCGATTAAAAAAAAAATTAGTCGTGTTAGTACCATTATTCATGTTGTTTACAGTTTTGATACTTTTTTCATATTTTCAATGTTGATGGTATCAATAAACTCGATTAAATAAGCAAAACTATTTCTGTCTGAATTGATTTCATGTATATCTGCATTCCATCGTAATAATTCATATAAAAATAACTATAAATATTATTGTTTTTCGTTGAACTCGATATTTTTTCAATTTAAAGGACTAACGATAGGAATATATGTATTTCTATCGATACAACTACATATTCATATGGTATTTTATATATTATTTTATGAAAACATAAATATTGGGATAAGTCGAAAAGCACGATTTCAAACGTTGCCGGTATCGGATTTTTAAATAAATAAAGCTTACCAGCCAATTTCTCTTCGCATTTGAATTTTTATGCGAGAAATAACTTTTAGAGGGTTGTGTAATTCACCCTGCGTAATGCGCTAATAAATTCTCTATAGCAGGTGTGTATTACAGTGTTACGCGGTATAACGTATCTAGCGTGTAGTGACTCATAAATTTGATCACGTAAGACCAAGCATATGTGTTTACGCCGATTTTATATGCGGAGTCATTTACGACAGCAAAATCAGGCAAAGACAGGTATAAGATAGCAATCTTTGCAATTAATTATTATCCTATATGCGTACGAAGAAATCAGCGAGCACAGTGTACGGGATATCCTGCAGTTAATATAACAACGAGATAACACGTAATTTTCCGAGTAAAAGAGATCGGAAATGTTGAACTAAACTGTTGTTACCTACCCCCAGCTTCCTCCTCCACGCATTTACTGCTTTCACTGAATCATCTCAAACAATAATTACGTTCAGCGGAATCAATGGACGGAGAATAACATTTTAATATAGTTTGTGTTCATTACAAGTTAACATGACGAGTGATAGACAGGGGTTTTCGCAAAACGTGCACCGTGCGTGAATGATTAAATTCTGTTTCCTCCGGAAACGAAGCTTCGTTACGGAAACATTGTATTCTAAATATTTAATTTGCGTTTGCGCATACACTTATCGTGTCATCAGTTTTTGGCTGCTACTTGCGCTACTAAACATCGAATTGTTAATAAAATTTGAAAATAATCGTGGACTAAAATTCAATGGTTAAATTTTAAAGAATACAGCTTTATTAATCAATTTTATAGTCACCAGTCTTTTTAAAAAAGAATGGTCCGGGTTAGGTTGTTTTTAGAAAAGAATGGTGACTAATATAATCGATTAATAAAGCTGTATTATTTAAAATTTCACTATTGAATTTTATTTTCAGATCCGTTGACATTCGCGTTTGACATTGAACAAGGAATAGTAATAAAGAGTTGAGCTTTGACGTATTATTTAAACAAATTCAGTTGTTTGGATAAACTGTTGTATTCTTCCTACAAAAATTCACCTTCAATATTTACAACGTCCATTTAGCTCCTGTACTTTCTAATATAATCGACCAAATATTATACCAGAGCCACCATCTTCGGGGGTTATTTCCTCACAATATACAATGACAGTTGACGGACGAAAAAAGATTCATGGTAAATATTTTACGTTCAAATATTTGCCCACTCGAAGCTTTTGCGAGAGGTGTATGATAAGAAAACATTATACCTCTGTTAGCCTAATGTTATAGCACTTCGAAGCCTGGGAATAACGCACCTGTTTACTGATACTCATACTTCGCACTAGCCAACTTGTAAAAATATACTAACTACATCTCGTCGACACTGTAAGCATGAGGAACTGATACGACTATCTTAAGCACGAGTCTATGAAAACAGGATTTATAAAAAGCTTTACACACAAACTGAGAAGAAAAATACAAAATTTCAGAGAATATAGAAATATTCAAACGATGAGCGCTCCAATCAATAAAATATTTTCTTATTTATTCCTTTTTGCAAAAGATCATCGAACAAAAAGGTAAATATCTTATTCGTTAAAGTTCATTGCTTCTTGTCAACCGAATAATATGAGAAAGCATCTTTATAACTTGAATAATTTCAAAATAAAAAATCTAGAACCGGTCGTAGTACTTTTAGTATTAAAGTCTGCGGAGGCTAGGTCTCGGCGTGGAGCAGTTGCTCCGAAATCATTACCTGCATTACAAGCGCGATTAATTGTTTGACTGGGTTAACATGTCCGTTCGTTTTCTCTGTTTCAGGCGAGGTGATTGGCCAGCGGTTTCTGGGAAACGAGAGCCACGTGGAGCACTTCAAGCTCCTGGAGCGCGCGACCACTTCCATCCTGATTGGCGCCAGGTAATTGTTACGTGATTCGATTCTTTCTCGGCTGGTGGGAACGACTGGGGACGATTGGGAACGACTCGGGACGACTGTGAACGGAGAAAAGGGGTGAAACGGGAAGGAGAATAGAGGCGTGCGAGGGGAAGGGTCACCAGATGGTCATCGGTTAGATTCCAGTCGTTCGATCGCCGGTGTACCAAGTTTCCGGCGAGTCACTCCCTCGATTACGCAGCACGAGACCGATGACGCGGTTTTGTAGCCGCTATGAGGCTGCCTGCAGCCCCTTATGACGTGTCCTCTTTAATTTTACATGAGTCGTGCTCCCTTGGATCGATCGCCGGCAGCCACCCCGGGTATTTGATATAGAATAAATTGGTTTCAATTACCGAGACGAAGGAACGGGAAAGGAAAAACGTCTTCGTTCCGTTCCTATTATCGTAGTCGCCCGTAACATTAGCGTTTTATTGCGGCTGTGCTTTTCTTTCGACTTCCCGTTCAGTTCCTTCTGCAAATATAATTTCATACGGTATGTGTCGCGCGACAAACGGAGGGGAAGGAAGGACTCCAAACCGAAGGGACCATACCAAACGTCTAACGCAAAGTAAACTATAAATGTTTGGATAAAATACACCGAGGTGACTGTAGAGTTGAATTTTCTACCGTGAATATGTATAACACAGTAACATCGAAGTCTAAAGGGAATGCAAAGCCGGTGTCCAGGGAGTTTGGTTAAAATATCAATATAAATTTTATGTCTATCCGATTAGCACTTTCGGACAGGGACCAGTAGACAATTTTAGAATAACTGTTATTTTTGGTCCCTGCTTTCGGAAATCTATTAGACGCAAGATCAGAAAATATATTTTATTGTAGTAACGCATGAAAATGCGACGCTAAATCTTCCGTGATTCCTTTTCAAGTATCGTGTAGAGTGTAGATGAACAAATCTACCTGACCGATAACTATCTGGAAAATGTAGGTATGTATTTGAAATAAATGCGGATATTATACATTAACGCGCCTCTCTCGAGCGCGCGCTCTTATCCACGAGAAAAGCGCTGGGAAACGTAAACCTCCCTCGGGAGAAAAAATCGTAAATTCTAAATCGTTGCAGAGAAGGAGAGAGCACGAACTGGATTCCAGTTGACTGTGGTTTATGTTTTCGAATTCCGCTCGTGACACATTTCGTTGTGATAGTGGATCGTATTTCGCACCTTTGAACACCTTCCTGACGCTTTTCACACGACATGTTTCACTTTAAAGGCGGAAGTCTCGCGAACTCTTTAAGCGGAGCTTCGAATCAAGAAACGACACGGCGACGGGAGCATCCAATTCTTCGGGATTACATTTTCAGATGTTGGATTGCGCCGGTATAAACTTGTAAGGATTGAACGCTATATCCTTATTCGTATAAAGAAAAATGGAAAGGAAATTACTAGTTTGATATTCAGTCGTACTTTCAATGTAGTTTCGTTAATATTAGGTCGTTTCATGTGACACGTCCGATTTCAGAATACATATATGTACTGTTACGAAGTATTTTAAGTTTATTACACAATTATCATGTACATCTTGGAAACCTTACGTTTTTAGAGATTCATCAGTTTGTTGGTGGAGTTTTGTTCGTTTTATGTTACCCTACAATTAATCAGAATAGTAATAATCAGTATTTTTAAATTCTTCTAATGTTTTCTTTGTATTAAATTACACCAACTCATTGTTCTTATAAATGCATAAAATTCTGTAATAATATAACACAAGAGGTTGAGCTTAACCTATATATAACCAAAACCAATTATAATTTAATTAAGTTCGATTATATTTAATATAAGCCAGTTAAAGACATTAAAACTTTGTTCTTGGTCTCGGATAAATAATACGGAATAAATTTAATAAAGAAGACCGTCCACTGCACTTTTCTATTTCATGCAAGAAGATATAATTAAAAAGCTAACAGTACTAAGTAACTGCAGATATTATTCCTATTGCAATAACGACGCTGCTAAAGGGAAATACTAACTTTTAAATAGTATGGGCAATTTTAAAACAACTTCGCGTATAAAAAGTATTTAACTCCGTAATATTCAGGGACATTAAAACTTACATTTGGCACAGAAGCTCTTCCTGCATCCAACAGTGCCATTAACACGATGAGGGTAGCGATTACTTAGTTTAATCGGCAAGCGTTAGTTACATTGTATAATGTTTACATTAGCACTGTGGAGTCATAGAAGTTTTCAAAAAGCAATAAGTTACAGTAGACCTTCGATTATCCATATCTAAACTAAACAAGGACACCCGAGAGTTCGTATAATTGACCAGTAACCTAATTTTACGTTCTTTTTTCACCTATCGAAACTATCATTGCGAAAAGTACAGTCCTAGAAATTTTCTATCAACAAGGAGCGTTGAAACCAATCAAGTTTGCAATCAATTGATCATTTATCGTATAATTAAAAGGCGAGGTTAATAAAATTTCCATTTTTAGAACCGTTAATCACCCCGCTCGAGATTCCAAACCTGTTTACTTTCATTAACAGGTTCCATGCTATGTGGGTCGCCGAGGACAACACATTATAGTACCTACTACTCCATTTATTCGAGGCAAATTTTACGGAACACCCGATTCTCCGAATTCGCTACGAAAGAGCTCTTAAACTCTCATTATCTGGAATATCGTTACCAAGTGGGACTCGAATTATGGGAATATATGTACTTCGATAAGTTTCGTCGGTAATACCTGGCCTATAGTCCCACTGGCAAGAATCATTCGCCTAATGTCAGCATCCTATTGTAGTTATGTAAACGATTTTGTCTCCCTCTGGGATATTTTAAACCGTTAAGATAGCTTATTGTTATTAACACGGCAGTAGTCGTACCTTCTCGCATCGATCATATCCAAATTATCCTCTTCGGAAAACGGAAAATGTATTGTTTTTTTAATCGAATTACACAACGTCTGAGATTGTTGATAGACACGTTTCTGTTCGATAATTTGATCCATTACGATAATAGTCTATTTGTCGCATTGATATTGGGCCGCGTTCAAGAATTGCTATTTACAGTCGCGGATGGCCCCGTGGTTGAAGTAAACCGCGATTAGTAGTCTGTAGTTATTACTGTTCCGGGTAGTTGCTTGGCTAACCGATGTTACTCTAATAGCAGGCTCAACGCTTTCGCCAGTTAATTATCGTGAACCGAGGTACAAATCATTTCAGATATTTCTCATGTTCGTGAATAAGTGAAACGACAATTTTCTGTTTAGCAACTCGCCGTTGAGAAAATAGACTGTACAAAGTGAAATTGGGCGTTGAACACGAAAAACTTTATTTTAATTAACGAAATCGTGTATTTAACGAAGAAATTTGAAAAAGAAGTCCACACTTCGAAGAAATATTATTCTTCCCCCTCGCCTTACTTTTAGATGACAGAATCACCTTGAAAATTCTACTGTCATTCTTCCGACATGACACCCCGTTTGCACGGTGTATATCTCTGACGGCGGTGGAGTCGAATAAGAATTTTCATTGCATTTGAATACATTTGTTACGAGAAGTCCGATTACCGTGTCTGTTTATCGAAACATCGTTCGCAGAGGAGAGAATCGCGATTGCATTCAACGGATTTCCTTTCCCGCGAAAACTTGTATTACCAGGCTGTCGCGTGATTCGCAGGATGCGGCTTTATCGCCGTCGCTGTATCTGAACAGTGGCATTTTTCACAAGATCAGTGGGAGAAAAACTAATTATTCCACGACCAAAGGAAGAGAGCACGACAGGAAAGTGAAACTTCATTTCGCAGCTGTACCATATACAGACATAATTGCATTGTCGCGGCTATCGAAAATGTCTTATACAGAATTCCAAAAAAGCCGTCCAATAGGGGCAGAGAGAAATATTGGCCAATTTTTTCTCGTCAGTGTCAGCGTCGGATAACGAATCCGCGACAAAAGATTTATTTTATCTTCAGAAGCCAGGCAATAGCTTCGCCGTGGAAAAATAAAGTCGTGAATTGAATATTAAAATAACAGAGTCATGAAAATTTGCATTAACTATGGTACGTAATCACCATTGTGATCGATTGTTCGATAGCGATGCGTGACATACCGTACGGATATTGAATCATTTCATTCGTAACAACATTTTTCCAAAGGATAATGGAGATCGATAATAATTGTGCGTTGCAAAATAGTGGATTTTTTATGGATATGAATATTTGATAGTAGAATATCGTTTGCCACAATTCAACTGTCGTGCGATCTATCGCACATGGGGCCTTAGTTTTACTTTTACGTGTAACATCTCACATGGGGCCGTAGCCCTTAGCATTTTGTATTGCAAACTACGTATAGCGAAAATTTGAAATTGGTTAATTAGAACATCGCGGGAGAGTAGCGCGAGGCTTTGTCACGATTAAACGAATTAATTGTCAGGGAGTGCGCATAAACGAAGTTTCTAAGTTATGCTACGTGTGACGTATTAAAAGGGATATGTTGGGGGGGGGGGGGAGAGGCTTAATATCCAAGTTAACTTAATACTGTACTTAATTAATTTAGTACGAAAGTTATTATCGAATATGCTGCAAGTACTTGCCCGCGAGCTTCGCAGAAAACTCATAAGTGATCAACTTTGTGCAGCGATGCAATGTTTCGCATGGGAATATGAGATTGTGAATATTCATTTTCGTCAATAAATATTTATTAGCCAGAGTATTAGATCCCGTATTGGCTTTTTAAAACCCCAACTTAAATACGTTTTTTAAATTCCTGATATATTTATACATAACTAAACAGGATTTTTAAAAAATTCCAAATACTTCAATCAATATTAATCGAATTTCAATGATGTTCAAGTTAAAAAATATTAAGAACTCGTATATCGTCCTTCACACGTATACATTGAAGATAATCTATTTTTGTCTAGGTAAATTAATGGAACAATTTTTTATTGTCTGTATTCCAGTCAGTTTTACTGCTGGGTGCAAACTCTACCGAGGTGTTACAATTTTATATAACTCCACCATTTTGTAATTTTATGCAACCAAAAGAAAAAAAAATTAAAATAAACCTAAAATGTTGCTTAACGTTCCCGAAAAAAAGTTAGATTTCATCCACTTTAATAAATAAAAGGCTTAGTGTGTTGCGTCAAGTCGCTCACGCACAAGAAAAACGTCAGAACTCAAAATTGTTCAGTTTTCGTTTTATAAATATATTATTATTATTATTATTATTTATAAATATATTTCTGTGTTAATACATACTGTAAAATTAGTGTTTTTATATTTGTGACGTTTTCCTCGTGCACGAGCGAAGTATCCGGCGCTAGGGTAACTCCCCCTATGAAACAGTGAAGAGGCCGATCATCATTTCGTTTAGGATGAAACGTTCCATTCGCGAGTATCCGGTTTCGATTGTTCCGTCAAGCTGTCGCGCACGCCGTAATTACTAATGCTTATCCGTGGCGCGCGCGGCTCAAATAGTTCGCGGGGAAGGCTAGATGCGGATAGATTACGTGGAAGGATTTACGGGGCAAGACTTAACGTTCTCGTTTCGTTTTTCAGGAACGCCATTTACAACATAAGTCTGCACGACCTAACGGAGATCGTCGACCAGGTGAGTGCAACGCTAAAAAAGCCCTGTGCGCGCGGGCCCGCTATCTGAATGCTCGATAAAGAATGATTGAACGATCTAGATTACGTTATACCGTTCGAATCTGCGCGAGCCGACGGTGTTTTAAAAACAACGCGCCCGGCTATCTGGAATCGGGAAAATTCTGCCGCGAGACTATACCGATTTTATCTCGGAAATGTTGCGAGAGTGTTTTTAATTCGAGAGAAGAAATACGGCCGGGGCGCCGCGCCGTCACCGGGATTGTAACGAAAACGCGGAATAAAACGTTCCCGAGGATGATATTTATTTATTGAATATTATTATCGGCATTTCGGAGCGAAATAATATAAAACCAGTTCGCAGCGATAAATTCAATTCGGAATCGAACCTCGGGGACACGGCGGCGCGCGCGGCGCAGCGTAGAAACAATTCACCACAAATGAATTCGTTCTTTGTGCCGTCGAATTTTAATACGATTCATATTGGTTCGACTCTTTGGTTTTGATGCATTAAATCAATTAGCGAACAGAGGACCAACACTCGTGCAAATGTACATTCTTCCTCACTGATTTACAAACGTTGATCTTCCTGCTACTGGAACCTATTACTTTGAAACGTCATTACCATTTTAATGCATAAAATAATTGCGCGATACCTTTGAGGTCGGGCATGTTAGCAATTTTGGCACATTGAACGTACGGAGTTTGTTATTAGATGGCACACCTAAGTTTAATAAACACTCAAGTTTAATAGGTCAACAGTATTTTCGGTTTTTCAAGACTTCGACTTTTATATTCATTTACAGTTTATTTTGCATAAATATCCACAGTGTAGTTGTAAAGGTACTGGTAACTTTCTGCTTTGTTAAATTCAATATTGCTAATTCCAACCATAGTTCCAAATTTTTACTACATTAAATTTCATAATGCTATTTTCGCAGGAGAGATATACTAGTTAATCAATACGTGACTCCACATATTTCTTTCAGTTTTTGTAGCATGGAAAGCTTTCTTAATTTTATTGTAAAAATTTCATTATATTTTGTGAATACAATATATTTTACATCTAAATAATTAGTCTCTTACCTTTCTCCGTATTGATTCAAAAATGTTTAATAGGAAGCTTATGATTTTATTAACTTAAAAAACTAGATATTAATATGGTCATTTCAGATTAATATAATTTGAATCGACACATTATTAAACGCATTAACCACTTTCATAATTTTGCGGCACAGATGCACGATTAAGCTTTCACATAAAAATTAAATATATATACATATGATCTTACTAAGTTTATTAAAATAATGCGAAATATATACGGTAAATGCGGATAATATATATGGAACAGCACATAATATAGAATATCGTAAAATCTCAATAATGAAATAACGAAATTGAAGGTACATTAATTTGCCAGCAGCAAAGAGAAACGTTTCCATGGTGTTCAAAAATTTCTGTAATGTGTTATTGAATATGTTTGCTTTGGACTGTTACAAAATGCTTCATATTATTATTTTCTTAGCGACATTTATATTATTAAAATATCTCCTAAATTAATCATTTTTTGACATACATAGATTAATGCCTTTTTATAGAGAATAAAAAACTGTACCCCATTAAAATATTCATAAAAAAAAAAAGAACAAAGTTGACCTTCATAAGTCTGACGCCCAGTAATAAATACCTGCGACAAAAGACAGAGCACAAATCGATGGATAAAGCTTCGCACTTTCCATGCACGTGCTACATCGAGGAACGTAACAAGATAAATCGCTTTAGAAAAATCGCTGAAGCTTAAACTGATGAAAACAGCAATCACTCTAGCACCGACCTAATGACAAAGAAAGTGAAAAGTTTTTCAGCGGGAAATCTACAACGCGACGTTCGTCAAAAATGTTCCAAGTAGAAATGTCAACTTCTATTGACAAACCTAAAGCCGGCCAAATGGAACCGTGAATAGATTTGCATGATAATAGATGGTTGTCGAGCTCCGTGTGTAATCCACGTTTCCTGGATCTCATCGCAAACACCGAGGAACTATCGATCGACCATTGCGACCGGTCACGATTCTTCGGCTAGAAAGTGCCGGATTATTCGATGAGCTGCCGAAAATTTCATCTCCCTTTTCGCTGGCGTATTTATACCGTTACCCTCGCCCCCTTCCCCTACATCCAATCAATCAACAGGGGGCTAAGAGAATAGAGACAATCCACGTAACGTCTACCGTGGGACGTTCGCTCCGCTCGGCTGCCGATAGAATCGAGGCATTTTCTGATAGCATCGATGCTTTTGTACACGGAATTGATACTTTTGTATCAGCCTATTTATCGGTCGGCTATTCCGCGAGCCTTTGAATTCGGTCGTGTGAAGTATCGGTGTAATTTAACCACGCGTAACTGTCTTGCCAGCCAAGTTGGATACTGCTTTCGGGATTTATGCGGTTCACGACTGTGTGGTTTATCGCCCCCGCAGCAACAATTTCCGAACGTTCTGAAAATATTTTTCATCCCATTTATTCCTGCAGAGGAAACAGGTATACATTTACTCGAATTAATATTCGGACGCTCTAAAAGAGACGATAACTTTTTTAATACTGTACTATACGGTTTGAACTTCTCTGGGAAGCTAGAGCAATTAGTTTACTACAGGATGTGAAAAGAAATTTGTTCTTTTCCCCGAAAAGGTATCTACGTTCCATTTATTGAAGACTATCAACGGAGAACGCTCAGTGTGTAAGGTTAATTGGACTTTTCTGTAAACCTCAACTGCGAGTTCACTGAAATGTTTAAATTCGAGCGGAGAAAAATTCTCTAATTTCATTTATAGACTTTCATTAAATACTACACTCTGCCTTTATGCCTTACAGCCAGCCAACGTTGCAACGGTACGGCTAGAGTGGGTAGCCCAGATACTCATTAACAGTTCACTACTCCGTTATTAATTGCTGACCGACTTTCGTGGTCAAGTATTCTATAGAGAAAACTTCAAAGAATCTAGTTATATTTTTCAAACTCTTTCAAACCCTGCGTATCGATCACAGATTGCAAATGAGAAATTAGCTCGACATTTCTGCGTCGTGTAAATGATTTCCGAGACGAAGCAAAAATTTATTTAAATTGACCCTTCTATAAATTAAATTGTACAATATTCTCTCTCTCTCTCTCGTAGAGGTCAATAGTATTAGAGGATTTCCATTCATTCAGTTTAAGCAAACTATTTATATGAAAATTCATATCATGAATATATATTGCACGTACATACCAATAATTATTTATTTATTGAACTAATATGAACGTATCCATAGTGCAAATATTCGTAGGAGAACAAAAACGTATGTACATATATTTACATAAGCATAAGTTCGATGTATATTTTATACATTTAATTGATGTTATAATATATTAATAAATTTGAGTAAATTTCATAAATCGCTCAATGTCGTTAAAATAATACTGAGGTGTATTCTAAATCTGTGATAATGAATGTGAAGATAAAATTAAGGTATTTGTTCATATGTTCATTCAATAACACGAGAAGTTACCTCGAAACTGGCAGAAAGTAATAGAACAGAATGGAAAATATGTTATTGAATAAATCTGTGAATAAATATCTGAATTCTAGCTTTCAATTTTAATTTACAAACGCTACGAACTTTCGTACCAACCCAATTGTATAACTTTTTACTTTTCTCAAGTATGAAGACTGGGTAGTAGAACGAATTAGACTATAGTAACAGAAGCAGTGAAACCATGACAAATCGGTGTATGCATGCATCGACAGGGGTACAATTACGTTTGGGCAAGTCAATACATCACACAGTATCGATCGAGACGCGATTGAGTCGCGGAGAAAGGAGCCAAGGATCGCAAACTTCGTATTGATCCTGTCAGAACGCCAGTCGCGAAACTGTGCGAGATCGTCTCGTAGGAGGTTTCGTGGAAAGGGTGAAAATCGCGTGAAGGTGTGGGAGAAGATGAAGTTACGTGGATGGAAACGGGTGGATGGGGTGGTGGGGCGAAGATCTTGGCTTCGAAAAGACGTAACGCAGTTATATCGGGGGTATTGGATCGATCGGAGACAGGTCTCCTCATGCTAACGTTCTTCCGCTTAGAATGGAATAGTAAAAGTCACGGGGTTCCTCGCCAACTCGACGATACCTTCGCCAACTCTTTTCGTATATTGATTCCGGCCCGGACAACCACCAGCAGAAGCGGCAGCAGCTCGATCAATCTTTATGTGTCGGATCCAAGCGTTATAAAAATACGTAATCGCGGACGGTCTCGCTAATTTCGATCTTGATAAAAATACAGCGGTGCACGGTTAAATTTACGTAAAACCAGCCCCATACCTTCCTCGACAGTCAATGTCCTGAGCTGGACACAGTTATCTCTGTAGACAAAAATAGAAACTACACTTAGCACCGTTGTTTACTCTGTACTAAGTTGGGGAGGATATTCTTGGTCGCATCTATCGTATAGAAATTGTTGCGCCTATAGAGGATTTACTGTACCCGCTACCGTGGTGCGACTCGCGTGAGCGTGAGAGGGGAATACGAGTCGGAACACAGTAGTGGGGGCAGCGGCTCGAGCGTCGGCAGCTCGCGAGCAATCGGTTGCCCAGGTCTGATCTAAAATTACGTACTTCGATGAAAATAGTCCGATTTACATCGTATTTGGACTTATTTTAATCGTAAGAATCTCGGCTATGCATTAGTACTACATTTATGAAGTTGAGACAACAATTACTGAAAATTAAATTTCCTTCATTGCACGTTTATGCTTTCCATAAAACATTCGGTCTCCCTTTGAAATGAAAAAGATGTCTTACTCGCGAGATGTTAACTCCCAGCTCCTGAACCGATGAAAATTTAACCGTGCACTATTGTGTATAGTTGCTGGAAAGGAGGCGAGCGAGACTTTAGAGGAGACTCTACCTTTTCATAATTTGATTCACTGACATTGTGTACTTGATGACCAATCAGGCCCACATACCTCTCGCTAGTCTTCTTTTCAGCAACGTGAAGTACGAAATCGCGTATGGTCTCGCTAATTTCGATCACGATAAAAATGATTGCGCGGATGCAGAATGGGTGTGCAAAACGCGGCGGAGGTTTTCATCGACTCACTTGCACCGATGCTCTGGTCTCGTTGGAAGCGGACGCGTCTTCGTGGCGTGGTTGATAGGACGGTGACACGTATTAATCGACGCCTCTATCTGCGAGGCCGAGTAGTCATAGGCGCTATAATAAATTGGAGGCAATTATTCTTGCCGAGGCCGTGAAGGATGAATGGCGGAGATATGTCATGAAGCGTTACACAATCAGGGAATGGGATTTCGTAGGGCTGAAGTAGACGACGAAAACGATTCTAGATTGAAAAACTTCCTGGGTTCTTGTCCGAATGGGCACTGGAACCTAGTAATGCAATGCTTTTCGCAGATGAGAACGTTCGGGTGGAGGAAAAATTATAATGACGCTCCGGAAGTGCAACGTCTTTCAAATGTATACGGGAATGTCTTAAGGTTAGATTATCTCGACTTAATGTGGTATGAGTTTCAATTATAAAATACATCACGTACAGAAATTATTTAGAACGTTTTAAATCTTTATATCAATTTTTGTGACTCTATTCTTCGAGATAGTAAAATAAATTCGTTTCAGACACCCTGTATACTACCTATTATTTCAAATGTAGTTTCATCTTTTCAATGTTCTGCACTTTTGTTTGACTTGAAAATTTGAACAACTTGAAAGAACGTTACTGACTAATGTTTCTTGAACAAATATTTTTGGAAACACAAGAAAATAGTGCTGATATTAATTTCTAAGCGACATTAATATATTGACATATTTTTATAGTAACTATATTACTAATTGTTTTATCGGTTCAAATCTAGTTTTATATATCGATATTGAACCAATCCGCTCGTGATCCGGCAAAGTAATAAATAAATGTAATAAAGGATAAATCGTTCTTCGATAGAATGGCACCTCGCAAAATATCCTTACATCGATTCGACGCGACACGGTGGTTTCCTCGCTGCATTGGACTCAGCGGCTTCAATATTTACAGAAGCCATTTTGTCCTCCAGAAATGGATTTCCATCCGGTCAATTGGATTATTTATTATCAGCTTGTCCGAGGCGGAAGGTCGTCGCGCGCTTCCCGTCCATTATAGAATTGCACAATCGTTTTATGGTCATCGTCGTCGCCGCGTTTGTAACAGTATCTAGAAAAGGCATTGTTTACTTTACAATATGAAGTTCGATATAAAGTCAAGAATATTAATGGTCGCTCGTGTTAACACGAATCCATTAGTCGCGGTCGGGCGAAAAGAACATCGATGGACGTTATTATTAATATCTGTCGCGACCGGTCAACGATGATGTATAATAATTGACACTTCTCTCCGCACGTTTCAATTGTGATAAACTCTATTACTGCGACAACAAGACTATCGATCGTCCAACGTGCAAACTTGTATGTTTTCTTATCTATGTAATTTCAAAGCAACTTCTCGTTAGGAGTACATTAGATTTATCAAGCAGAAACAAATTTTTATTGACTCTTCACACTCAAAATTTCTTTTCAATTTTATTCTGACTAGAGTTATTACTAGACTGCGGATCTTTATGCATTTATGAAGAAATTAGTTGGGTGAAACATAAAGCAGTAATAGGTCCGAACAATTCAAGAATATTGCAATGCTGTTTTTAACGTAACAAGTGATGAAATCAATTTTTATTTGCAGAATATTTTTATTTGTATAGTTATTACTTTCTGGGAAACAAATTTGTTGACCCTTTGCTGTTCTTTTTTTTCAATTTTATTTCCAATAACTTTCTATCATTTTTTTAATGGGTGGTTTAATTGGCACTTGAATTGTTTCTAATTTTAAACAATTTTTTTTATTAATCACATTGAAAAATAAATGTATATTGCTCATGTACGTAAATGAATTATACTGTATATTGCTAAACTGGCAATTTAGAAATATCGAGTCACACACAATATATGAATAGGCTCATTTTACTAAATAATAAAAATATAAATTCACATTTGAATAACTTCAATGGTTTTAGTTTTAAGTTTGATACATGTTGTGGTTGATTATAGTGATTACAGTTTTTTTACAAAGTGTTTGCTTGATCTCGCGCCTCTATAATTTCCACTGCACTTTCATTTGGATCTGACCGTAATATTACGTTCCGGTAAAAGGAAGAAAGTTTAATTGCATCAACGCAGCAATGCTCCCATAGAAGTCGTATATTAATGATCTATAACGCAATGACTCGAATAGCGTTTCACGAGCATACACAGTAGTGAAAGTCTTTCAATCATTCCATTGTCAAATGCTTCCTTGTTTCCCACAGTCTGCATAAACAATCAATTACAAATGATATGTGTAATGCGATTCCACGCTTTAGAGAACGGTCGTGTTGATCTAATCTGTTTATATGTCTGTGTGTGGAGAGTTTTCGGAGCAGGATATCTCTCGTTGCCGTTTCATTACGCGTTCATTGAATTCGACATTAGAATGTATACATTACCATTAATTATAGATTGTAATTAGCAACTTTCTTCGAAGATTGTCTTGTCGAACTTACTATGACCTGGAGAGACTCTACAAATATTTTTAATCGCTTTATTTTATTAGAAAACATAGTTTCATATAGTTTTATTTTACAATACTACTATTACATGATTTATTTATGATTTATAGTTTATATAATTTATAGTGTACATAATTTGATTTATAATTTATATACTAAGTTAATCAGTATAAAAAGGAAGTGAAAGGTATGTTATTTTGAGGTTGTTAATTTTTTCTTAAATTAAATAAGTGATTCGTAGTCTTTGTGAGGTAATATTGTTTTTAGAAACAATTGTAGCTATTCAGGAGTTTCATTCTTTTCATTCTAGATTTCAATTTAGGCAATCGAAGTGCTGACTTTTCCTTAATGAACTAATTACTACGAGACCTTATTCAGAGCTGAATATAAGTTCTTCTTCATTAATCCTTTTAGTCCGGTTCAAGTTTTATGTACCACTCTATTGATCGACATTCAGGAAGATTGAGAAGAAAAGTTTTAGATGAGTTATTTGGCGAGATGCAAATTTACTCCTTTCAATGGAATAACGACAAATGAAAGTTGAGACTTCGTTCAAGCTAATATATATAAAAGTTTACGCACACGCGTAACAATACGTTTGGTAGAACTAAACAAGGTGTGATTCTACATGTAAAAATAAGTCGACAAAAGAAAAAAATTTTCTTGGTAGAGACGTCATTTCTGAAAAAATAAGATTGAAATTCGCAAATTTCGAATGTTTCTACCCCTGCTTGATGAATTTACAAATTTGATTTTCTTCCAATGGTGGACCCGCACAAAATATTTTTATTCTCTCTTTTCGACTTATTTTTTACTACACATAATTAATGTCTGTGAATATAACAAGTAGAATCGTGAAGATAATCAGGTATAGGAAAAATGGCAAATTTCGCAATTGGTTGAATTCTGCTGTAACTAATTGAATTCAATTGAAATATGCATATAATAGACTAAAATAAAGACACATCTATAAGGAATTATTCAACAAATTTATTTCTTTGGGTACTATTTTTAAAAATGGCTAAAAATATTTACAAAGTAATGTAAAATAGTCGCTTTTAATGCTGCGTAAACCTAGTGATAAGATCATTGTTCTGCTAAAATATGCATTGACTTCCATCCACTTCCTTGAAGAAGTTGCTGTTTGAATGTAGGAATACAGTAGTGGAATTATTTTTTGTTATGCCCTCGATTATAGATTGTTGTAAGTACATCATTGAGGTATCACTTAATTTGACCAGACACAAAAATTGCAAAGAATGCGAGACTGATATAACGTCACATCTCCATTGACCCGATTTTTGTTCACTGTGACAAAAACGAAGGCGAAGCGTGTCTTCGCTATTGGCTAGAATGATACTGATAACGGGTCGAGTTAGTCAACAGTTCAAGCCTGTACCAAGAACAAGTGAAACGGAGCTACAGCGAATGATTTTATTTGTCGTCGGCTGCTCTGTTCCGTTCATTCTTCGTGTTCCTATTGACGTTCCTTGACGCGCAGCATCGTTTTCTAAAGACGAACTTCGAAGAAGCGTACCTTTGCTCTCTCTCGCAAGCAGACTTTCCAGCTCTAGGAACAATAGAAAAAGGCCAAAGAATTTTGTCGTTGTTCTGTTTAAACGATTTCCTCTCCTCAGAATTTTTCTGCCCTACACTGCTTAAGACTTCTATTAACCGTGAACGACGGGGATACTGAAGAGCTGTGTTTTGTTCCCCGGAGGAATGCCACAGAATCTCGAAGCGCGCAGCTCTTCCCGAAGAAAATTAAATTGGCGCGAGAGGAAACGGACTACGAATCGCTATTTTTCGATCGGATACGAGCAGCGAATCTTCTATCGCCGCGAACGTAAATAACTGAAGTTTAAACAACGATCGCACCCATTTCGAAAGCCAGTCCGTTCGAATGGCCCGCTGGAATTGCGAGAACTCCCGAAGCACGGTAGCTACGTGACGTGTTATTCCCTCGATCTCCCCGACGCGCACGGTGTGGCGTTCCGGCTTGTCGCGCGCTCCGGAACGAAGAAACTAAAAGTAACTAACCGAACTGAGAATACGGGGAGGAAACGGAAAAGAACAACGTCGCTCGAGAAGATCCGACAGATGGACAAAAGAAACGAACGAGAACGACCGGGTCGAACGAAAGCGTTTGAGCGACCGTATCCGAGAGACTCGGCCGCCGCCTGCACAAATAAAAATTAGTTAATCCGCCGGAAAGTTGAATCTGTTAATCGACTGGAAAAGCTCTCTCCTCGGATATCAATTAAGCTCGACTTTTAACTTCAACTTCAAGGCGCCCATTATTACGGACTGACCCACTTCACCAGGGATCCTCGCGTGCGATGACAAACGCCAACTACATACTGCGGCGTGACTCGCACAGATATTACCGCGTCTTCAGACTTAGCAGACTTGTTGAAGCACAGCGCGATAATGTACGAATATTAGTCACTCGCGTGACTGTTTTTCATACTCGCTTTGATCACGTTATTGTCCGATTTGTCGCGCGTTTTATTCAGCTGGAAAGTGAAAACATTTTCACACTATTATTCAGACCGTGAATTCTTGTGACCGAGTCCACTTTCGATCGCGAAAGCTCATGCGACATCACTGCGAAGCTCCATTTCGATTCTTCCATTCAGATTCTTGAAAAATTGTCGACACTTGAACAACGATAAACGTAGACTCATTTTAAAGCTTGAGTACTCTGTTTTCATAACGCAGCATTCATTTTCTGCAGATATTCTTCGTATGTTATAGCAGTTTAGAAACTGAAGAGGTTACTAGTACTATTTTTTTTTATAGGAAACCGTAAAATAAATCGTAGGGCAAGGGGTTAAAAGTATCTGAAAAAAATTTATTCAAAATTTTAGGAAGGTCCTCTAAACACACACACACCACACTATACAGCATTCGATTTTATGTATGTATAAAAAAAAAGATTTAAATGGTTGTGTGTTGGAGTTTGAAGAATTAGTCTTCTAAACGAACATATCGAAGTGCCAATCATCGGTTTTTATCACACGTACTAGTTTTCGAATTTGACGTGTATTTTTTCAGTTTCCGTCATTCACAGTTTCGTCAAAATCTACGTGTCACGTTTCAATATGTCCTCCCGTTACACCGGATACGGGTGAGAAAGAGGATCGCGAGTAGATTAAGTTTTTATTTGCGAAAAGGACGGTTTATTGAAATTGTTGTCGCGCAACTTGAAGAGTCTACGAAAGCTATTAAAATTCTGGAAATGATTTTGCTACGGACCTTCGTGAACGGTATACCTTGTTAATTGACGGTTCGTTAAAAATATTCAAATGCAGCTTCTTAATATTGGGAAAGTTACAACTTGGGTAAAGTAACGAACGAGCGACGACTTGGTAACACTGCGGTAAGGATGGCGGAGACTGGGAAAATAGCTCGACAATTTCAGGGAACGACTGAAAATGGAGACTGTCAACAATTTTTCTGAAGAACAAGTACTACTGCACGGTCCCGGAATAGCTAAAGTACAATTTCAAAAATCTTCTTTGCCGCGGACAAATGTTGAAACTTCCTCTGCGTTTTTCTCGAAACGACTGTTTTTTATGTGACCACCGCAAAATCTTCGGAACTGCACCACCATTTCTCTTCAAACTTTGAGGAAATATTCTACGTAACATTGTCTTTCATGTAACGTATTCATTGATAACTAGACAGCGGATTTTATGCATCTATGACAAAAATTAGTAGGCGTAATTTAAAACAGTGAAAACATTAGAAGAATTTAAAAATACTGTTGTTACATATTATTTCCAACATAAAATAAATGTCTATTTCACTCCAGTTTCTTGTTATACAAGTAGAACATTTTGCATAAAAATCCGCTGTCTATTGATTACTCATGAAACAATTTCACACAAACCATACTTCATTTTATACAATTTATTCAAATCGTGTTTGTAATTACTAGACTGCGGATCTTTGTGCAAAATAAAAAATGTCCACGTCGATTCCAAGACACAGAGGTTACGTAAAAATTTCTCACTTGTTTTAATTATATTATTCAACTGGAACTAATACGTTGATGTTCTTAAATTTTTTAAATATGTCCACTGCTTTAAATTGTACGTACCAATTTTTGTTATAAATGCATAAAATCATTTCTAATGTTAACCTATTCTAATTTTTGCATAAACACTTAATTTCACATAGAAAAATATTTGCCATATATTTTTTGTTAGTTGTTTGAGGTAGTGACAAATATGTTATTCACTGCTGCATGTGTACATGTGTTTGACACATTTATGGGGAAACGTGTTCACATGTGTTGCCTTTGGGAACATGCCAACTCTATCAATAAAAATTTAAATCTCTTTGTTACTACTTCAGTTGAAGTCTTTGTAAATGGTCGGGGGGAACATCAAGTGCAAAAACACACGAGTCCGAACAATCTCTCATCAGCGCTTGCCAACGCGCGAGCACACTACATTTCTAATGCATTTTCAATATTTCTGCGAATTCCTGACCCAAATGTTACGTTTCACATATAAATATTCACAATGTGTAAAAATACAAATCGATCGTCTTGTTATAGGCATTCATGTGTGCATTTTGCTTGTCGAACAGTTTAACATCCACAAAAATGTGAAGAAACAGAATTTAAAAAGTCCGGGTCTATCACAGCGATTTTTCATAAATTTCAGTTTATAATTTTAGTATAAAAAGTATTTCTTCTGTATCGAAAAACCAAAGAAACATTTAAAAAAATATGATTTCACCTTAATTGAATCGATGCTGAAAATGTTGTCTTCTAGCAGAGTTGTGCAGAATTACAATTGAATTACTCGAGCAATTATAATTACAAAGTAATTGAATCGCATTGTAATTCAGTTATATTGAAATTTATAATTCTGATCTCCATTCAATTAAATTATAATATAATTCGTAATTGCAATTGGAGTAGAATTATAAAATACTTTGTAATTAAATTACACATCTGATTAAAATACTTAGTAATTGAATTAATTGAAATACAATGTAATTCAATTAGCACAACTCTGTCCACTAGCAGCATCACATACGCGTAAAAGGTTAAACCATATCTTTTGTTATCGTTTTAGATTCAGAAAAAAATATTTGTTACGACGCTTCCCGAGTTCGCCTGAGTGTCCCCTAAATGATAGCGTGAAAAATTTTCATCTATACAAACTGAAGGTGACGTTGATAACTCTGGGAAAAAAAGGGTTGACAAAAAGTTTCAAAGCTCTACTCATTTTAGCTGAAAAAACTTCCGACCGAACCACTAACAGCAGAATAACCTAAGCCGATCGGGCTTCGTGGTCCACCCAGTATGCGAGTAATTAAAAGTTAAGTGTTCATTCATTGGACAGGTCGCCTAAAGGAATGTTACCGACAGGAAATTCGGAATGGAACGATCGTTTCGTAGAGACGGCGCCGACCGAAATTGACCGTGAAGGTAAGACACGGGCGAGAGTAGGCCAGCGGTCCGATAAAGAACGGAATTACAGCAGGGCAAAAATCAATTTCCCGGAGCTTTCACCGTGCACCAGTCGACCGTGGTGAAATGGTTAAACGGTCAGACGATTCGCTAGAGTCACGAGCACCCTCTTCAACGATTCCCCGAATGGAAGCTAGTCTAGGTGGCTAGTTCGCGCCGTCTAGGCGCCACGGGAACTTCCTCCGAGCGAAGCGACGGAAAAGACGCCACACGCCGATAAGCCGACGCGACGGAGGAAACGAGAGCAGCGTAGCCGCCTCCGGAAGGGCTCAAAAATGAGAAGGGCGAAGGGCAGAGGAGACGAAGGACGAAGGGAAACGGTAGCCCGAGAACACGGCGAACGATCCGGAGGATCAGCAACAGCGAGCCACGCTGGCTCCGCTATCTGGAAGAGTGCCTTTTCGACGAGCTGCAATTTCGACGAGGCGCGCGCGGAACGTCGGTTGGGCAAGGAGGACGTTGTTGACGTCGTAATCCCACGACGAAAGTTTTCCGCGGGGCTAATTGAGTCTACTGACGGTCGCCTTCGCCCTCCCTTCCACCCTCCCGACCCCCCCGTCTGCCCTCTGCCTTTTTCATCCCCCTGGCATCCCGGCAGCGCCGCCGAGTCGAGCCGCAACTTTTGTCGCTCGAGTGTTACCCCATACCCGGCCAACCGTCGTTATTCCTGACGACAATGAGACCGAGATAAGAGAAAGATCGATCTTGCTCACTTGTTCCACACTTTTTATTCCCTCAACGTCTTCCTCCTCGTTCCTCGAGCCACGCGTATGCAAACTGCTCGGGAGATCGTGTCTGAAAGAAATGTGGGTTATGTGCGGATTTATAGCGACGTCTGAATTTATTTCGAACCCGACTCCATGAGAGTTTCATTTAACTTCACAGCTTTTCTTCAATCTCTGTGGCAATGTTTAGTACTGTGTCCTTTTTTTCCCCTCTGTCCGACGGATGGTCCTGTTCGCTAACCGTTTCATACCGTTGCGAATTCCTGTAACGCTTCGTATCGTGTCACCTCAACGAAACGTTTTATTCACAATACAATTTAACGTTATTCGTCTCGACCGCGCTTCCGACTCGGTTCGTCGTCGGTTGGTATAGCCATTTCTTCATATCCTCGTTCTTCCACTATTTCTTAGGGGTTGTTCGTCACAGTTTTGCACTTTACGTGGAACGTGTCGCCGCAACAATGTTTTATTTGTAACAAATGATTCTTTATTGGTACATACCTAAATATACACGAAGCCCGTGTCATTACTAGACTGCGGAACTTTATGCAGAATAACAATTGTTTGCTTCAACTGCAACAAACGAGAGCCAAGTAATAATTTCTTTCATTCTTCAGGCTGCAGCTAACACATTGATGTTCTTAAATGTTTCTCATTTGATCACTGCTTTAAATTGCCGCTACCCATTTTTGTCACAAATGCATAAAATCGGAAGTCTAGTCGTTACAACGATAGCAATGATAGGCGATTTTATGTAGTTTCAAGTAAATTTTGAATCCGGACATGTGTTCATTCAGATCACATGTATTTTTATTAACAGTACTTATTGTTACGTTGTACGAATGTAATGAAATAATTGACCCTTCCAACATCACCACTCACGACTAGATCTAGGAGGTCTCTCAACTTTATCTCAACTCTCCGTTATTAATGAGCAATACATTTGAGTTTTCGTTTCGTTCTCACTTCGGTTGAATTTAACTTCCGAGGGATGACGCACGAATCTTGTATGAAAACTTTAGTTATTTCTCTAGTTAATACAATTCGTCAAAAGACCCTCACGTTATATTAAATTTATCACGTTTCCATTTACGCGAATCAATAAAGTATTCTAACTTCGGTGTTCCAGTTCTTGACGAGTATTCTCGGCAGTTAGATTGTACCGATACTTAATATAATGTTCCAAATTTCGTACGTTACCCGAAACTTGTCAACTTAATTACGCTGTTATTTAAAATCATAGAACATAGAGCATAGTATTTAAGGGGTTCATTTTCTTCAATAAATTTTTGTAATATTTCGTGAAAAAGGTACGTTGCATTTAATAAAACATTTTACTGATGAAGACACAGGCAGTGAATACGTATTTTGCGTGTCAAAGCACTTGGAAATATACAATGTATATAATAACACAGTCATATATTTCGAAAAAGTAACATAAAAATTTGAAGATTTTAATTTATGGCGCGTTCCACTTTTTCTACAATTTTTATCATATTTCCGACACGTGCGTTGATGCGGATTCACGATGCAATATACTGTATCATTGAATGCTCCCGAATATGTACAGCTACGCTTTTGCATTCTGAAAGCCTCAAAGAACGTAATAGTTTGTACTCGCAGGATGTGCTTCTGTGTTTAAAGGTATTCAAAAAACTACGGATATAACGATACTTTTTCGTTCTATCGTAGCTATTCGCGGAATCGATAGACCAATAGAGGAACCGAAGGACTGATCTGAATTTGACAGAAGGTCGCGATGCGGGTAGCTATTTTCTATTCACTGACCGAAAAATCTCCATATTTTGGTTTATCGGTGCATCGGCCGACAAACTTTTTCAGATTAACCGGCCATTGCTAGGCAGGCACGTATGTATTTATATTTATACGGATGGTAAATACATATAATTACATTATCCGGATAACCCGACATCACGATTAACCCGAATAAGTAATCTCTGCAAGGATTGGTCTGCGTAAGTAAACGCTAGATTCGGTATCAGGATATTTCTCATGTGATTCAATATTTGAGCTGACGCGACAGCTTTCGTTTTGCTTATTCGAGATTTTAATTTATGACCACCTGAGGTTTACTTCTTATTTATATTTATTGTGGTCACACCTGAATTTCATTTTTACGGTCATCTTAATTTTGTTTCCCTTTGATATTATAATTATCTAAATTCGTGCGTGTGTGGTTTCCACTTTATATTATAATTATTTACATTTTGTTTTCCTTTTTATATATCATAATTGTTTCCATTTCTTTCCCTTTTTATATTATAATCATCTAAATTTTATTTCCATTTTATATTATAATTATCTAAATGTTGTTTCCTTTTTATATTATCGCTAGTAGGAGAGTTTCAGTTTCCTTTGAATGCGAAATGCGAGTGGCATATGTAATTACGTTCGAGGTTACGATTAGAATATTAATTTTTTAACGAAAATTCTGTTCTTGGTATCTCTGTTATATCTCTAATTATACCACTTCGGTGTTTTAGTGTCCTATAAAACAAAGATAATAATTTATCGCCTGGAAATGTTAAAGTGCAAGAAAGGTTTAAAAATTCCTGTTTCCTTACTACAATCTTGTATTTTAAAATGCTGTTTATAGATACTGGGTATGTATGGCATACCAAGAGCCTTGAATATTTCTTTATGATAAATTACCAATATAACACTATCTTAAATTTTTAACAATCCGGTTGCAACTGTGGACTACAGCATACAAAATGATGCAAGAATTCATTAATGAAATATAAACCAAACAATTATATAAATTCCAAAGTAATTTTTATTTTATACCGACACAAACGGGGATATTTTGCTGGCAAATTAAAAGGTGATACATATTTGTACACAATCGTTATTAAAGTACATTACAGATGTATGTCTACATACAAAAAAATATAGATAAAATACTGGAACTTATACTAAAGAATTAATGCAAAGATTCTATAGCGCGGTTAGGGTACGGGGGAAAATTAACAGGGTGGCAACTTGCAGGCAACATGAACGACAGCTCGTTCTATTTGCGCGCGCTAATAATTCAAGTGCCTTCAGGAGACAAGTTTTATCATCCCGTGGTAAAGGTATAAAGAAACTTGGCCTGTACAAAGACGACCATTTATCGGGTGAATTTATTCATGATTCATCCAACTTCTTAATACTCTTCTCCGCCCGTGATAGGAGCGAAACTTGAGCCGAGTTAAAATTTCGCAGACCCCGACAAGCTTCCTAACCGCTAATACTAGTGAGCCTTATCGATAGCTTGACGTTTCATCGTACGAGGCTAGACCACGTCGCCCGTTAACGAGCAGCATATTACGCGTGTAGAAAAATCCATCTGATCTTCGTCAAACAGAGAACAACAATGCTTTATGGGACGCACGAACTCTCAGTCAAGCTAGGTACCCTCATCCGCAATACGTCGAAAGCGGTCCCGACCCATCGTCTTATATCGAAAGAAACCCACACTAGGGTAACTGTTGAAATATGTTTTGAGAAACAAAATTTAATCACATAATCTAATAGTAACTCTACCGATTACTGCAGTACCATGCTTCGATCGTACTTTATTTTAATATAACTCGTAATTTATCACGAGATAATAATATGCGAAAGCGTTGTATGGAAGAACGATGTGTTCTGAATACAAAACAAAAATTAGTGGCCTTAGGGGTCATAGGGAGATAAACTAGCCATCCCTAGTGATTTTTGTGCCGCAGTAACGAGCTGCTCCGTCACTTTAATGTACGTAATGTGACGAGGACTTAATTTTTTTTATAGAAAAGGCAAGAGAAGTTTCTTTATATATTTTCATTGCATATCGAAGTAGGTATCTAAAAAATAATAATTTCCCCTATGCAATTTAACATGTAATTTACAATTACAATCATGTGAACAATAGTCCTTTTATTTTAGCATTTTATGAAGAGTGTTTCATCAAATCCTGAGATTATGAAGATATGAGGATGATTGACAATTTTGTTTGCCTCGCCAACGAGACTATATTCTCATTGAATTGTACAAATTTATTCGTGGGAAAATAGTTATTTCTACGTATTTTCATCTCGTTGGGGGAAAAATATCAAGAAACAAACGATCTCCCATTCATTTCTACGACAGTACACACTACAATTATTGTCCCACATACGCTGTTTCATCGACTCATCAATTTTCAATATTTTTTTGTTTTACACGGTTGACCGATTCCATTGCTGTCATAAAAAAAGCTTTGTTCTCCTTTTCGATTGAGTTTCGCGCGACGAATTATCCTGCCGACAGCTACACGCTCGCGCGCTGCGATCGCACCCCGTAGGTAGCTATTTTAATAGATTCTGGACACCTGAATAATGCTTTTCGTTGTAGGAAAGCCATAAATCCGTTTCAGTGTCTGAAATTATTCTATTCAATGCATGAACGTTAGCCGAGTGTTCGATTCGCAAACAAAATAGCGCTCGCCGGCACATTCCGATGCAGAGCAGCCCGTCGAAGGAAAAACATTGTTCCGGGCGTTACCCGGTACACGGTAGCCGGATATCCTGCGCGATCCATCTAGTCCGTTTCTAGTCCTTGACGAACCCAGACCTTCACTGCGGAGAGTCAAGTAAATCGAACGGTAACTGCCGAGGCTTATACAGGGTGAGCTACCTCAGACCGAAGTCGAAAATGTCTGCAGTATTTTGCAAGAAATTCTATAGAAAATGATTTGCGGAAATAAGAAAAATCGATTTTTTATAATGGTGTTGGGCAGAACTAGGTAATACGCTCCAGTTTACGAAATGCCCCGCCATTGTTTGAAGAAGACAAATATAACAATAGACAGATTCGGACTCCACCGAGTCGATCAGAGGCATGATGAAAAGAATAGCCGGAAATGTTACGATTTAAGAAGGAGATATAGTATAAATTATACTATTATTTTCCTTCAACTAAGTTGCGGTAAACACTAAAGAAATTTAATTTTGTCAGCTAATTTTTTTCGCGATAAATTAATACATACTTTTGAAATAGAAGAAGAGCTTACGTAAATTTAAACTCGGACTTTGTGCTTAAGAATCTAAAAATTGGTACCACAAACGCTTTGCGGAAATGATCTTCGAAAAATAGCTGCCACGTTCTTCTAATTTAGGAAATTTAGTTCAATTTTTCCGAAGATACTACTTGAGTACAATGTAATAAGATATGTGTACTGTAAAGTCGCTATCTAAGCTGATTCTCTTAATATAATTCATAGTATATGTCATATCTGCCATAACGAAGTATTATACTTATAATAATTGAAAAGCTAACTGGATTAGCAAAATGAAAATGTTAGTATTGATTAATTGATGACTGGTTTCAGCTACGTTTACCTCTGCTACGAAATAACTGAAATCTAAAGTGTTGACGAAATTTTAGTGGCTGTTGACCTGCTAAGTTATTTACAACCTAAAGTCATTCATTATTTCAATTATAATGTCGAGAGACTCTCGGCTTTCAGGCTGGAGAACGTTCCCTTAAATATTAATTTTGACAAGATGAACGTTACGCCATTTCCCGACATTGAAATTGACGTATTTCCTGAGCCAATGCGCTTCAACCATACAGACGTAACTTATTGTTAGCATGCGGGACAGGTATTAACGCGTTTGTCGAATATTGTTTTTGATGATATTATGAACGATGCCCGTCGCTTTTAAAGCTCAGTGTGTTTCGTGTTAAAAAAAAGCTATCGTGAGCCTTGAAATTTCAAAAAATATTTCATGGAAATTCTTCCTGTCATGATATTTGCTTCTTCGGAACACTTCATCCCTTAGAAATGTTCTCGCGTCATTAACCCTGTATGGCCCTTATCGTATCCTAAAGTACCAGTTTCATGAAAATGCTGCTACGGATCGAACAGTCTTGAAGTAAATTAGAATAGAGGTAAAAATGAAAAGTAAAAACGGTAAGATTTAAGACTTGCGGTGTTAAAAACAATGGAGATATTTCAGATTCCAATCTTAGCTAGCTCACCCTGTGTGCATGCTATCCACAGCCTCTGCGAACGCGCAATTCACGATCTATCGACAGCTAATCTTATCAAGCTGGACGGGTACACTCGTGGCCGACTACATATAAGAGCTGGAGCCTTGATAGATGTATTTTCTATATTCTACGCGCAATATCAATCTTCTTCGAGTGCAAGAAAATTCCGGCGATGCCTGTATCATAGTGAAACTCTGGCATATCTTTTACTCGCCGATCTAGTTACTCTCTAGCCTAGATGAGATCCGTCTTGATTGTACACTGTATGTCCATAAATTAGAAAAGAGGTGGGGTTGAGTACGCGCAGCTATCAAACCTATCACCAGACGCGGATATTTATGTAAATTTCAATTTCTCCGAGGCACTTTTACGAAGTACGAGTGGGATAGAAATTACCGGTTATTAATAGTCGTGAGCAGTTATTCTGTCTACTGTTTGAAAATTTCAAAGCACTTATACTTCTTAACTGACATGTTGATTATAGTCTGCTGAATGTCTGTTGTAAAATTTTAGCACATATTTTGACCATTTCCATCGAGGGCTTCCTGTCGTTAATAATACATGTTATTTCGTCTTTATTTTTAGCAACAATGATTTTTAATGAAGTACTATAATAAAATCTAGAGAATATTTTCAGAAGTTAATAAATTCAACATATATTTTACTGGGAGCTGTTAAAAATGCAACTAGTGATTCTACTGAAATGATAATTTGATGAAGACAAGTTTTATAATAAAAGATCTGATACTTGCTTTTAGAAATTGATTTCACTGCTTCCAGCTACTTCGGCACATGCCTATGTATGTGTATAAGGGATTTTTATACGATCAAGAACGAAATGAAAATTGTTTATATACTGACGCGTTCGATACCAGAAACATCACAGTTTTAGTACGGCAATAATAAACGCAGTAAGCTGCAAAACGTTTCACCTTTTATGCATGGCACGTCACGTAGCACGATTACCGTGCAACCGCGGGTACAATTGAAGGGATAAAAGTATTACAAATATGAAGTTCCGTGTAAAGTGTAAAGTCATTCTGTAACTTTTATAACCTGCGTAACATGCACCCTTCGTCCTATGTGAATTTCTGTGGTTTGCGACGGAACGAAACAAAACAGGCCTTCCGAGTCATTGGCGAAATTACGTTTGTCGCATGAATTTTATTTATTTAAATGCAATTTAAAAATTTGTTGTAATTTTGATGGTGCTCTGGTGAAGAGACTTTATATTTGAACAGGATCTTTCACTATAATCAAATTTTTAATTTTGCACACACTCGAAAATTTTCGACGACCACCTTTACGATGTATCCCATTTATTAATGAAGAAGTTTCGTGTCAGAAGTACATTTATATTCTAGTTTGAATACATCTACAGAAATTTAGATCTGGAAATACCAACATTAATTAACACAGTCCTGAATCATTTTTAACATAAATTTTATGTCAAAAGTTTACCCGAATAGCGTTTCACCTCGCAGCGTGACGGATGAGACTCATTCACTGCCCAGCAATGTGTGCGTGGTGTAAAGAAGTTTTCACTTCAAATATCATATAGAATGGACTTATTCTCGGTCGGAAGAAATGTTTAACTAGCAAATGATTAACAAGCAACTATGAATAATTTGAGAACCGTAACCAAGCAGTTTCTCCGTGGAAGAAGGTAGTTCCGAGAAACAATCGTTTGGGTGAATGGAAAAAGACGAGTTTGTTCGCGGTGCCAGCTGATCCGTCCGGTTAAGATGCAACTGCGTCACGTGGGTGCAAAATTACGGCTTCCTTGAGCGATAAACGTTTTTTCACGTTCCGTGTTCACCGCTGCGAACAGTTGTAACTTTCGCACGGACGAGACGAGCTCCGGCGGATAACTCACGTTGCAATCGTTCGCCGGCAAAAACAGCTATTGTCTCGCATAATCAGCACGTAATTCCACGATGCAACGCGGGCCGCTGCACTTGTTAGTGCACCGGAGATAAGGCGACTCCGGAAACTGGTCGCCAGCGACTGTAAGAAGCACGCTCGGGAGCTTGCGGCATCGCTCGCACGATATACAGTTGCTCACGAAAGTATTTGAACGCGAGCGTTTGCATCACTTAACACGCGAAATATCTATCTTAATCTTGGGGGCTTGGAACGATGAAGGATCTATAGCGAGGAGGAAGTCTCGAGATTGTATCGGTCAAACTAGAAAATAATTCATCGACGGACGCAGGATGCAGTTATGGTTAATGGTATATACTTCAGGCAGTCGCGTCGGTGGACCACAAAAGTCTTTAATCTTCACTCTGCCTACATAGATTCTACTGTTAACCTAGTCATTAACAAATCAGATGTCGAGAAAATCATTTTTTGAAAGAGTCACAGCAATTCGAACTCAAATGTATAATTTTTATCTAAATTTTCAGCTGCCTTTGTTCCGGTGAAACACTGGATAACAGGCTTTAGAATATTAATGCAGAATTCGATCTAACTACGTCTAACAATTTTTCAGATATTTCTGCCACCGAGTTTGGAAACTTCATTTCGCTAAAAACGCGTTTAAAGCTTCTATTATCTGTTGCCACAGTGTAACACGACTGCACTTTCGGAGCTATAAATTCAGCAGTTTGACGAATTCCAAAATTAAACTTTGCCGGAGTGTTCCAGCAGGATCGGGTCACCGGAATACACCATTTTTTAAAAATCGATTTTTTTTATTTTCCAAAGGTATGTATCTCCGTAAGGGAAATAGTATCTTCCAAATATAGTACTCAATTGTGGAGATATTTCCATTCATAGTATTTCATTTGAACTCGTATCAAATTCTGTCTGAATTTATTATTGCACTATTAGCGTACGAGAACACCTAGGTTCGATTTATGTCACGACAGGAAATTTTTTTAGCAAATTCCACTATTTCATAGAGACAGTCCACCGTGGGGCGGCGGGTCCGTTGATATTCTCTTTTCTGTAACATTGCATTGAAAAGCGGAGCAGCGGCAGGTGCTGCCCGCACATCCGGTGCTCCTTTTTACCGCAAACACCGCAGAGCAGAGGCATGTCGGGAGCGACACAATGCGAAGTTCGTCCTTTAAGACACAGGAGGCGAGCAAATTCAGTACGTTGTAACAAAGTACGGTATCTGATACTGCTGGATTCCGTCCCGGTCGGCACTTGAACGTTTAAGCCATACACCGTGCTCGGAACAGCGTTCAGGTGGGCTGCGCGCGGTGAATCCCCGGCTCGGGACTCGGGCGGGAAAGGGATAGGAGAGGACGAGCACGGGAAAAACAAGCAATACATTCCTTATGGAAACGCGCACGTTGAATACATATGGCGGCGGCGTTGAATGGAGGCGAAGGAAATTGAAAAATTTCGCGAAGGATGGAATAAATAACAGATCCGTCTGAGCTTTAAGGGATATAAATGCGTCGCGCCTCCGAGGATCCTCAACGATAACAATGCGACCGTTTTTACTCCGCGTGCGGTATAAACGGGGTCGCGGGGGAGAGGTGGCTGGGCACGGTTTTTTCGTTTCGGGATATGAAATCAGTTTCTGAAAACGATTTCGTTCGCGCGGAACGCTTCGAGGATACGTTCTTCGCTCGGGGAACCTGGCTGCTACCATGCATCCTCGTTTTGCTGAAATTTAATAATAACAACGGTTTTGTTGTTCGAGTCGGAGCATTAAGGACTACTATGTCGACGGTATTTTTAGCGAGAATTGTCGTCGTGTTTCGAATATGAAGACAAAACGCGGCGCAGCATTTACGAGCGTGTACCACGCGTGTACGCGTACAAATCATGAATTGTGGCGGCTCTGGAATGCAACGTGCAAGCCCGACAATACGCCGGCTCCAATTAACTTGTCCCGGTTAGTGATATAGTTCACTGATGTTCGGATATTTTTACTAATCATTCCGCTCGGAATTCTTGTTGCTTATTCATCGGAGATATTTAATCATCGCTCCGCTTTGAAAGCTTGTCGAAATTGAGGCTGGATTTAAGAGCAATGTTAAACAGACACGCCTATTATTGTTATTTACGAATTACGATGTTACTATCATTTTATTAAAACAGTCCCTTCAGTACTTTATCTGTAATGCATTTCCATGTTCGATTGTTTAATGTGGCTTGAATGTATTAAACAAAGTCAGATGAGTATGGGATGAGATAATACGTATATTGTTTCAGATAACAAGCACTGACTAGTCTGTGTTACTTCAAGTCTTGCATATAACTCTTCAGAGATAATATCTTCTTTAATGCAACAAGTTTTTAAGACAGTCTTCGAAAATAGTATTTTATTTAAGTGATACTAAATATAGTGGGGGCGAAGGAGTGCATAGCCCGAACGATAAAAGTTTTAAGTACTTTGTTACATGCGAATAATCGTGCTTAATCTAAAAATTAATATCTTTTGCATGTATTATATCGTTCTTGTGTTATGGTACAATTTCTCTTAGAGTATTTTTTACTTTACGTTTGGTAGTACTACTAAAATAGAAAAATCTTTCACTCTCGTTCTTCGTGTAAAATATTATTTTATAATTTCTTTAAAAATATTATCTATCTGTAACCAGAATTCGACAATCAGGTCGATATACGCAATTACCCAGGCATATATATGTAATAACTTGACCATAACAGTAGGGACCGCTTATTCAGTATCGTGGCTTTGCTGAAGTATTCATCGGTTTCCGTGGCCCAAGCTAAAACAGTAATTATTGAGATATTTAAAGCTGTCTGTACTCGCTACCATAAATGATTTCCCTACTCCTGATACTGTAAATGCATCTCAGGCCATTATATGGTCATTGCTGTGTTTAATGGATGTAGAATATTCAATGTGTGCATCTATATGTACTTTTGTAACTAACCAGAGAGTTCCAGGCGAACACACAAATGAATCATTAATTTACGATTCTGCGATAAGGTTTCTTCGTGTTTTCTAATCGTTTGGCAATTTATGTATTCGTTCGTTATCTACAATTCCACAAGGCTAATTTCAATTAGCTGCAATCCTTAAAACAAAGGAAAATTATACATATGTTCGAAGTACTTTTTGTTCATAATTTGAATGTTTCTTTTACAGTAAAAAAGAAAAGATTTAAGACCACTAGTGTAGATATTAGTTTCACCTTAACAAGATAATCAAAAGAAAAATTGAATTTTTATTTGGCTCCTGTGTCTTGAAATCAATGTGGATGGACACATTGGAAATACGAGTTGTCCCATGTACAAATTTTACACAATTTTCGCTGCCTCCGTAAGAAGAATACTTTGTGTACGCCGTTTTATAATTTACGAGTCGCGTGAACAATTTTATTCTATAATTTTTAATAAGTTAAATTAGGAATGCGGGAGAAATGAAACGCGAAGGGGTTCAAGAAACAGCGAATAGTAACAATGTCAACGAGACAGAGAAGTGTTCAAGAGCACACGTGGAGGTTACCAGAAGATACGAACAAATGAGCGAAAGTTATTGGAACTGCAGTAAGTACACTCGGTGGAACGCGGCTGGACACCAATGACGGGACGCGCGGAGAACACGGATTTTCAGTTCATTAATAAGAACACGCAGGGACTCGGTGCGCGCGGGCTTCATTAGTGCCCGCTCAGAAACAGCAATCTCTAATATCATCCTCGACAGGGGTTCGTCGTTATCGTCGTTCCGAGCAAAACCATATCATAGGAGCAGCAGCGTGTCAGAGCTGGTGGGGTTGGAGGGTGGTTGTTCGGCAACGAACCGCGAACGTGCTACGATAAAACCGGCTGTCGCAGGGGGTTGGAGAGCGAAGGAAAAAATGGGACTCGGTCGCAGGAAATATTGAAATACGGAAACAATGGGTATACCGTAGGATGTAACGTAGAGCCGGTGGCTCCGGTTGGCCGAGCTACAACGGTCGGCTCCGTTTCAGCTTTGACGTCGGATATACGTTTGTCGATCCCGACGCGACGGTGGTTTAGTGTGCACGTCGCCTAATGCATCGCGAGCTGCGTGGCCCGACTTGCCACGTTGCACAGCGTTGCAGTCGACCGGTCTGCTCGATTCTCCTTCTATCTGCCCGGTATATATTTCTCTGTTTCTCTCATACCCGGTTCTCCCGCCGGCCCTCTATCCGCAGACCCCCGTCGCCGCTCACCCCGTTCGAGTCTAGTAGAGTCCTCTCTCCTCCACCGGCTCGGTGTGGTGGTGCATGGCCGAGGATCAACGGGCGAGAGAGAGAGAAACACGCGAACGGATCGGGGCGAGACGAGACGAGAGTGAGAGGCGTCTCTGACCGGTCATTCACTCGTGCCGACCGGCCCCGTAAAAACTTGCCGCTACCTTCTATGCGCTCTCCTCGTGTGTACTTTATGTTGCCCGTATACCTAAGTGTACGTATGATAGATGGAGAACGGAACGGGAGGGCGCGAGAAAGAGGCCCGCCGAGAGCATCGCGGCCCGAAGATGCGCAACGGAAGGGTTGCCGGCGAGGGAGCAGCCAGCTCGCGCCAGTTTTCGTTTCGGTGCGGAACAAATCGTCCCTCTCGAACGACGACACTGCAGCCCGTTGCTCCTCTTTCCCTCTGACCGCAACTGTAAGTTCGCCGCAGACAGCCCGTCCGGCTTTGCGCTCTTCATCGTGCCCCATCCGCCGCGAAAAAAATATAGAGAAACGATCGCCTCTCACCGCCGCTGGATTTCCACCTGCACCGAATTTAGGGCCGGTGCCAGCCCGCTCGATAGAATATAATGCACCCGCGCTAATCCTTTCATCCCCGCGAAACCAGACCCATTAATCCCGTTGTCCTCCGCTGTTTTTTTTCTACTTTTCCCTTAACCCCGATGGTCACCACCCGATTGATACCTAGCATGCGAAATATCGGCTTGCGGTGTTTCCTCTTGCGGCTTTTTTTTTCAGTTCGTTTCCGCGCCCGCGGGCGAAGTGCTGGATCATCCTCTATCGCGATATTTTGAATACCGCTGGGTATCTATGGACGCGCGCGAGCGCATGATGGATGCGGAACTCGCGTGACCAGGACTAATTTCGGGGTATCGTTATTTGGTGATAGAATCTTTGTAGTTCTTTCGTTCCCGGCAATTGAGAGCCCCGCTTTCTTGTTTTTCCTGGCTGTGCTGAATCGAAAGTGATATTTCTCTGCCCGGAATTCACGGAGTTCAAACTTCGTTCATACATTCGCGATCTGAATTACGGGATTACTAAAATATGGAACACCTGTGTGGTATGAGCTACATGGAGTAATATTGTACTTGCTAAACAAACCACTCGGTTTAGAAGCAACAATGAATAAATAAAATCTCTGTTGTAACTTAAAAGAAATACTTCAGGTTGAGACCTTCAAGTATGAAGTTGAGGTAGAAGTTACTTTCTTCAGCTTTTTCTTGAACAGAGCATTTTCACTTTTAAGGAGGATTGAAAATTTTTCCGAAAATTTTAGGAATTCGAATGTCTGTACGGAGTTTTAAAAATATCGAACTTTTGTTGCTGCGTTATTGCACTTTGAATGCAAGTGAATACTGATTCGCCGTGTGATGGATTCAAATACATGTCATTGGATCCTCTACGAAAGCAACCACATTTTTATGCATAATACCGTGTTATTAATACACTGGTATCGATCGTGCACTCGCCACGTGATGCATCTTATGTTAGTCTAATGCCAACGGCACTCTTGCCATTCAAGATATAATAAAACAACAACGATAAATCGAAGATTGAATTTTACGAGGTCGCTCTAACGGTGAGACGTCACTTTCTAAACCCATGGTATTCTTAACAAATAAACATGCAAAAACTGTGTAGTAGTAAATTTGTAAAATTTTAAAGAAAAAGCAACATTCGTTTTACCTCCCCTTAGGAATACTTAGGAAAATGAAAATAGTGAAATTTTAACAAAGCAAACGCCATTAGTTTTATTCCAAGTGATTCACTGATTCATTAATTTTCATTGTTTATTTACAAGCATGCTTCGTAGGATTTATTTGATTTTCCGCAGTCAATGGAATAATACACGCAAGTATGGAACAATAAACAATAGTAAGAAAGACTTGCCAAACTTGCACAGTGGTTTTTTATTTTAGAAATTCGGTAGTATCACAGAAGATGAAGTTCGCAAGCGTTTAATCCTGCGATGACCTTCGGGAGCCACGCAGAAGTTCCGAAACTCTCGGTTTCTAAACGGGAATTTAGCGCTGTCTATTACACGCTCTTGCGCAAACCAGAATGTTTTGAAAACACTTGAGATTCGTGTCGTTTGCATCTGTTCCCGAGATATTAAGTTCCAAAGTTGACATACCACCAGCATACGAATTACTGGATGTGCACTGCGGGAAGGTTGCTTAGTCGGACTTTGTGTATCTTCGTGGGGTCCTGTGCACTATCTTAACCTTGTAGCAATTAACGATTCAAAACTTTGGAGCAAGCGATGTCTAAATTCTTGGTCGTTCGATTCGCGTCTTAAATTTATCTAAACCGAAAATACGGGCATTGTTTTAAATATTATATCATCTACAAAAATATTTGACCAGTTCACTGTGGCGACCTCTTTCCAGAGCGCGCATCTATATGTGTCGCGAAAATCAGGCGATGACGCCAGTGCATACAGGGATGCATGAATCCATATGAAATTATTTATACTTTTCATTTGTTCGTTTTATTTCATCTCGACCTCCAAATATTCTACGAATATATTAGATGATCGCACACGTTCGTGCCCGATTTGAAAATAAATTTAACTGATCGCTTTAACCAAATCATTAACCAATCTTTACAATTTAACCATTGAATGTTATTTTCGAATCGGGCACGACTTATACAATCATGTGATACTTTAGTTTCCGCTAGAATTACAATTTAAGTAGCCAATGTTAACTAAATTTCACGCATGACGAGTATACTCGTCACATGTACGTAAACACGGTTCCCTTAGTGTCCTGTGTCTTTCGTTAGGAACATTCTTTCAAGTCTTTTATATCTCAAATCGAATATCAACTAATACACATTAGCAAAAATAGACTACCTATTTCGAACGCTGTTCCAACATCAGTTTCCAGAGGAAATGTTTTATATATACGGTACGCCCACCTGTCATCCCAATTTCAATTCGACATTTCCACTGATGCTAATTCGGTACTGGTTTAAAGAGTTTCTATCTTACCTCGAACTTTTTTCGTGGCCCAGCTGTGTCAAATATAGAAGAACTCTGAACTGGTCACTTGAAATCTATACTGGCCACGATTAATAAACACGAACATCTCGAAAGCTTCTTTTCTGGGAAAATAGTTTTCTTATCGTTCTTCCCTCTGTTGTGTATACAAATTCTGACGCAAGCAACTGTTAAAACTTAACGACCCATAACAAGGTTTCGTGTATGTCCGGAACTATACAGAACGTTTAATTAGAGACATACAAAGCCGTCCACGAACTGCAATAGAAGCAAACGCGACGACACGGGGCCGTTGACGGATCGCAGTGCGGGAATAAGCGCCACTACAATTTCATTGGCGAACCGCAAAATGAAAACTTCATATTACTGAATTGTTCGACTTTTTTCAGGATTGTACTAACAGTTGTTAACACGTTAACTTTCGCCCCGATATCCACAGAAGATAACAATGATTTTTGCAACCTTCTCACACCTCAACCATTCTAATACAATTTTGTTATACGACGTATTTATTTATTTTTTTATTATGGGATTCTCTGTAATGAATAGTCTCCTACAGATTTTAGATTTTTGTTTATTCAGAGTTATTTTAATTAAAAAAAAACAAAACACTAAACGTACATTGATATACTCTTTCCGGTTTGTTAAAATTATCAAAGAAAGAAAGTTCTATTTGGCTCTTGTTAGATACTTGTTAGTTTCACAGCGATGAAAAACAATACAGCAAGACTAAATTAAGACATTAAGTCTGCGAATTTTGTCTGCAAATAGTGAAACTATTCAAGAAGAACAGAATGATTAATTCTTCCTGTATAATTTGATCCTCCGCCATAATTGGCGACGGAATAATTCCTGCAGGTCTCCGCGGAATAAATCACGAGGCGAGGGGTTAATTAAGCATTCGTTCGAACGTAGTCCACAATATTTGAAACGAAAAAGTCTGGGTGAAAAGCGCGAACGTGGTTGTTGATTAGGAAAAATGTTAAGCGGGTTCGCACGCCATAAATCGTGGTGTCGACCCGCTCGGCGATCAGTCGGACGCGGACGGCGCGCCACCGTAAAATAAAATTGACGAGAGCAATTTACATGGTCGTCCACTTGATTTTTCGCAGATATTTCAACTCGAGACAAATCGTTCCGGTAGCACGCCATGGCGCCGCCGCTGGCTCTTTCGTTTCCTACGTAACCATAAGCCCGGCCAGACGGACCGAACGACTTTCCTCGAAAAAAATACGGCGCTCGTTCGATTCCGCAGTAAATTTCCGCGCGTTGAGCCCGAGAACGCACACCGGAGCTATATGGTAATAAGGCGCCTAACCAAAGTAAATCTTGTCGCCCCGCGTTTCCTTACTTTTCCGCGGCGCGAAGATGGATTTCAAGACTGATTAATACCAGAGCTTGCGGCTCTTTTTTCGAGCTTAGCAATTCAAATCGATTGGGCCACACCACCTGGCTGTTTCTTATCTTGCGCTGCGCCCTTTTATAGGCGATCGCTCCAATCTGATTCCTTGCTGTTCTTATCAATTTATCATCCTTGTGACGATCCTTTTTATCGGGTAATAACGGTTAGAGAAGTACGTTAATGGAGCATTCTTATGCCAACCTTTGAACGAATCCAATTGTTTTTGCAATTTCATCGATGTTCCGAGTTCTTCTGATTCGAGTTGCAGAGGTAAAGTACATAATTTATCACGCCATAAATGATTCCAGTTAAGGGAATTTTATATCGTAGATCTACAAAACATATATTTTACATTTTCATCTTGAGGGTCCAAATAAAAAAGTCTTAAAAAATCCCTTTTTCATTTTTGCATGTAACCTTGTAAATTATAATTTTTGGAAAATCTTAATAAAAAAGTTTCTCTGAAAGAATCTCTGAAAAAGTTGCATCTTTTTGAAAGGAGCAAACGTTGTTTTCCGAAAAAACATGATAAGCGAGAAACCCGAGCTTGATTTACCAAGCAGGATGAATTATCGCTCCTCGCGGAGAATGTTCTCGCGTTCAGTGAAAAATTTGTTTGGAGTCCAGGAATGGACGTTGTTCTCAGGATTACAATAATAAATCGCGAAGCCGTGAAATCTCCGCGAGCTCCGTCAAATGGAATAGAAATCGCGGTAACGCGGGCAAGGCGGCCGGCTCTCGTTCTCGGAATTAACGTTAATTAGAGTGAATATTATCCGAGGGTCTGTTTGGTCGCACGGGGCTCCGTTTGTCGAGAAAATAACCGGTTCAAAGCGAAACAATTTGCATTATCGCGCGGGACACGTTTTCCCCGCTGGTATTTCGGCGCTAGACAAATTGTCCCAGTCGAACAGCGACACCAGCGTTCTTCCATCCTCTGCGTATTCATGAGTCCGGCGGACAGGCCGGCCGGCTTGACAATTTGTAATGAAAAATTGCTAGGACCGTCTACCCCGACTCTCGACGATGATTTTTCGCGCGAGACGTGCCAGAACAATGTTGCAATCGTGGCAGTCCGACGGCGGTCGGTGATATATAACGGATGGGAAAAGCCTTCGTATGTCATCTTCTCACACTGCTCGATTGTTCTAGCGATATAAAGTGTGTCACCGAACTGATCGTTGAACTCGACAGCAGCTGGATCTATATGAAAAAAAAAAAAAACACGTCGACACTACGGAATTTTTCTCATCTTGATCCTCGTGTTTTAAGCAATCAATCATCAAATTATATATTTCTCATTTTAAATCTCCACTCTTCTTAACATGCACGCGACGAACTATTTATTGATTACTAGGCTGCGGATCTTGAAGCCAAATAAAAATCGTTTGCATTGATTGCAAGTCGTAGGGACCGAACGGGAATTCATTTCTCTCTTTAGTGGTTTTATTAAGTTGCAAGAAGTGTATGCATACTCTTAAAATCTTGCAATACTTTTAATATTTGAAAGACTATTAGGTTCGAGAAATGATGAAGTATGTTGCATTTTGATTACGTCGTAATTGTTTCAAACGGTAATCGGCTATTACAGTTTATTTAGAATAGTGTAGCTTACTTCAAGAATTAATATTTCTTCATGAAGGGAAAAAATTCCGCTCGGTTTTAAGATCAGAAAGTAATAGCGAACAATAAGCTATCGCCGAAGTTGCGATGAATAAACGCGATTAAAGCCATTGAAAATGCTAAGTTTCAATCGAGCCCGAGTTGCCCGGAAAAATTGAAAAATTTACATAATTTCCGCCGATGAATTTCCTTTAATTCAACCACGTACTACCATTCGCCCCCGTCGCGCCACTTTCTCAAGCAATAAAAAGCTTATCAATTTCCGCTGACTCGATGGATGTCAAGAATGTACGCAACTAAATAAATTTTCCTTTCGAATGATAAAGCGATCGCTCTGAGAGCTATGTTCTGTGTTCGATTTCAAATATGTTTTGTTGATTAGATTATTCAGAAGCTTTCGCCTGGCCGATTTCAAACTTATTGCTTGCGAAAGTAGAGGCTCTCAGCTTTAAAGTTAGTCCAAATTTCCTATTGTATATTTTGCTCAACAAAATTGTCATAGTTGAAATATTAACAAATTCTCGAGTATCTGAAATTGGTCCTTTATTTACACTATATTTACACCGTCCCTCGACTCGATTGTCGTTCATTAATTTAATAATCATCAGATCGAAGCTGCTAAATTGCATCTCGTAATTTACAATTTTGGAGGCGTCACGTACGCGTGCTTACAAAATCATTGGACATGCTGTTTATCCCGGTTGTTAATTTGATTGTGGAGCCTCCTTCCTCGAGTATAGGGTAATTAATTAATTGATCGATAGCTTCGACGAGATATAAATTTAATTAGCCATTTTCAAGAGAAAAGTTCGGTAATTTGTTACTTCGGCATTTACGATACCTTAAGTGACGTTCATACTTGACAGTAGAAAAACCTGCAGATTTTTCAGAACTTTTCAAAACAAATTTGATGATAAAGAAATCTTTTGTGGATAAAAACAGCAATTGTAGCCAACGTCACGATGGTTTGAAAAGAACTGTCTGCAAGTAACACGTATTCATGGCTGTCGCAAAAATCTGCCACTGTGGTTGTTTGAAATGCAAAAATCAAAAAGCAGTTTTGGACAGTGCGCGTGAAGCTGTTGTCTGAAGCAGAGTTGGGCAAAAATATTATTTAAACAAAAATTTTTGCCCAACTCAGGTCTCAAGTAAAGCAAACAAAATAATAATAAATTCCTGCAAATGTCGACTTGTTTCAGCTTTTGCTTAAAGAATGACATCATTAAAGTTTTATGTATGTCACATTTGATTTTTTTGATCTGCCAAGGTAAAGATGCTCCTTAAATATTTATAAGTTTGTTCTGGAAATAGTAGCATAACCCGGAAGCGAATAATACCGTGCATAAAAAATTAAATGTACAGTGAAATTTTTTCTATGAAATTTTATTTTACTGTATTCCTCATGAATACCAGGTAATGGTGCCTGCATCGCGTACGTTTCTTTCCCCTTGAGGAGCGTCATTCCTTTTTTCCTGTGCTACGTAAGACAATCTGCATGTTACAAGGGAATATCGAGGTTCATTATATTCTTCATCGTATTTCTCAAAAGAAATATTTCTGTAACTGTAAATGTGAACCTTGGCGTGCATATAAATAATGAATGTACTTCAACTTGAAGCACTAAGTGTATAAAAATTACCAACGGAGCAAATGAATTGCTATTCCACTTCGTTTCCACTTGTACGTTTGCTGTGTTCCAATTAAAAAAATGTCAAGCAAATTGCATAAGAATATTAAAAATACGTCATTATTCTTCACATCGTGTAGTAAACTAATTGTTCTGACTTCTCAAAAAAAAAAAAAAAAAAAAAAATGAATGAATGAATGAAAGAAACAATTATTTATATGAACAATAATTGCCAGAGGCTACAAGGTAAATATTATGTAGGTGTGTGTAGCTCATCCGAAACATTTCTCGCTATCAAAGCCGGTTTCTCTGCAACGTCCAACTTCTTTTTCTTATTTGGTGGATCCGACATTCATAAGTGCCCGGAAAGGAAAAGCCAGACCGAGTTTCCATTCCGGTGGAACATCTTGAATGATATTCCCTCGATCCGACAGCAACTCTTGCACCCCCGCGAGACACTAAACTTTCGTGAAATAAAATACAAAAGTTTCTTCGAGACGTAATCCTTTCCGACAGTGACGACCGTCGCGACGCTTTCCTAAAGCGCGAGAACGTTTTCACGCGACGCGTCGCGACGTCCAGCTCATTACCAACTATGAAGCTCGGTTGAAAAGCGTCTTCCGCCTAATCATTGGCTGCAACGACAGCTGCTTCACCGAGCAGCTGATCTCAGGAACGTTACAGAAACAACCGAACACGTTGGTCGCGGAATAGTGAAAAACAACAGTGAAAATTGATTTTCACAACTTTTTTAGCTGGCCAATAACGAAACTTTTAAAAATGTGTTTGGTCAACTCGTATAAATTATATACGTTCTGAAAATTGCATTCAAAATGGTTAATCGGTTTACGAGTTATAAACGATCAAAAATGGTAAAACTTGCACTTTTTCAAGATTTTCGGACTTTCCACCACTTATGATCGTTTATAACTCGTAAACCAATTAACCAATTTCAATGAAATTTTCAGAGCGTATATAATTTATAAGAGTTGACCGAACACATCTTTTAAATTTTCGTTATTGGCCCAGCTAAAAAAGTTGTAACAATAAATTTTACTATTGCTTTTCGCAATTTCGACCAAGTGCATTTTTTTCGATGTCATTTACTAAACTAATTCTTCCAACCTTACAGAGAAATTGAAGTCGTTTGGTCCATTCATAAAAAGGTTATTCTGATTTAAAGTGTGTGTGATCAGTTTTGATCCTAACTGTACACACATAGTTAGATGTTAATCCTGGCGTTAATCTCGAATAACAAACTCCTCGGTGGATCAAAGGACACCGCGCAGCAACGAGGCGAGATCTGTAATTAACCAGGTTATATTTGTGTAATTAACCGTCCGAAGGAATCGAATATTTTCTGGTCTATTAAAGAGGTTCCCGGGGACTCGAAACTTGGTGGGAAGTTCCCCGATGGAATTCGGTCCACTTTAATATAAGAAGGTATCATTACCGGGAACGTCTGAAAGGATTAGTGCTCTTGAAAGTGTCTTCATTATACTTACGCCGAGTCGATATTTCACAAGGTCATAATGCCGGAGACGGCGATTACTTTTTCCGATTTCCTCCTTTAGTTGCATAGATAATCGCTTCCTTCGCGTCGGTAGATCTCTCCGCATCGAGGGAAGAAAACCTCGTGCCAGAGAATTGTCTTCATCATGCACGCAATTTTATTTTACTGAACTTTCTCGGTTGGAATTGTGCTATTAACGTCCGTCGAGGCTACTCTCGAAACTCCTTTTTCGTCGAGGAAATAGGTTACGTGCCGTGGATGCGTACGCACACTCTTATCCAATTTGCGAAAACGTTCGTTTAGAAAAGTAGAAATATACATTTTAGAAAGACTTTGCAGCAAATTTTATTGAAATCTTTCTATTAGTGCTTTGTATTTACTACTATTTACAAAAGTGCTTATGATAATATTATAATTACATACATCAAAGATTTCGAACATTTCATAAAATAATTCTTCAAACTAAACTGATTTTTTCGCCTTCAAGAACACTTCAAGGCCATCGTATTATTGAACCTATATGATATATGAACGTGAATATGCAAAAGAAGGGTAACCTTAAATAAAAAAAATAATACATATTGATGTAAACATCTTACAGATTGCAGCTGCACCATTAAAACACCTTAAAAACTTATGTATCACCATTGAAGCTAAGAAGATATATTATTTGAATTTTTCGAACGAATGTATATGTTTCGTTTTTAATCAAAACTACGATCATCTCAAGAAATTTCAATACTACACGTCCTCGCGTCGAACGAAACGATATATGAAACAATTCATAAAATACAATAAAATTCGCCGCAGCGAATCGAATTTGAATCACAAAATGAGCGATTGAATTACAGAAATGTCTAAATCGATATTTCGTGGTTGGTCGCTGATGGTTTTCCAATGAACGGCGAGACGCGAGGGGCCACAGATCGTTAAAAGAAGGAGAAAGGCGAAGGTTGAACGTCGCCGAAAATGTGCATTTTTCCGGTAGAATTAAGGCGAAACAGGGATTGTTTACCGCACCTGCTACGACTAAAACTTGCTGACTAACTTCCCGTTCTCCATCCGCTTCCCACCGGTATCCCTCCCCGTGGCTGTTCTTTTTTTATTTTAAGGAACTAGCTCAATCCGCAGAGTGGTTTCCGCTCTTGCCCGCTCGAGTTTTCGCTGGTCGTCTGGCTCCAGAAAAATTGTTCCTTTCCATCGTCTTCTTCATCTGCAATAAAACGTGTCCTTCGCTCGCACACGCACGCACGCCTATCCAAGGTTTAATGCAGGAAAAAAGGCTTTCAAGAATTCACTTGATATTTTACGAGCACGAAGCTACAGGCTGCAAGGTTTCATGATTCATGAAGGTATCCGACACCAAGAAATCTTATTTCTGTTCTTATTTCAACCGAAGAGTCAATTTCTCTTATTTCAACAGAGCCCGTTAGTTTTTACCATTAAACAAGCAAACACACCGTGCAAATATTTCTCTGTATGCTCCTTTGTTGTTTTCATTGCGTGATCGCTTTTACAAATTTTTTTGTAAACGACATGAAAGGGATCAAATGCTACAGGTCTTTTTCAAATTCACTTTGCAGTCAGCCCTTTTCGTCTATCGAGACTAAAAATCGACTTTCCAAAAATGGAAGCTTAAATTCAGAACATTTCTGAAAACTTTCTCAAAAATTTAACCCTGCGCACTGTTCAGTGAAGTATTTGTGTGTCCCGCGAATTAAACCGGATCAAGGTTGACATATTAATCAAATTAAATAAAAGTTATTGTTCTTACGCAATATACAATACATGTACTGTGTTTATACATTTCTGTCAGGCAATAATGATTATAGCAAGTTTCGAATTGTAAAGAATAAGGGAAATAAATGTTCAGCTTCATTCTCGGCGGTGCGAAATGCATCTATCATATCGGACAATGAAAACTCATTAAGAGCAGCGCCATTTTCAAATTGTTTAACAGGTTTTCTTAACAGCAGGTTAAAGAAATTACCCAGAATTTAATTCTAAATTGAGATATATTAGCAACTAAGTTCGCGACCTCCATATTTCTCAAACAAAGTAATTTATATATATTTTTTAAGCACGATACAATAAAAGAATTACGAAATAGAAGTAAGTTTTAATCATTCTGCTGTTTTAACTTACGCGTACACAATTTTGTCATAAATGTACAATTTATGTTGTTACGTAGTGATGACACTACTCGAAGTATTTACTTCCAACCGGCTTTTTTAACACTTTTCCACGTTTTCTACCCCACTTTCTATCCTCCGAATATTTTTACACGGATTTACATTCACAGCACACGCCCAGAGAGTTTACAAAGAATTTGAATTTATCGAATGCCGTAAAAAACGTTTGTATTTTCGTGTATTTTATCGACGTAGCTAAACAAGGAAACGGAAAATGATGGAAAAGTGTTGGTGAACGCGAACGACACGTTAACTCATCTTCGTCGATTGGATTACGGGAAGATCGACGAAGATAAAGGATTAGAGGTAGCCCGTGGCATTGGAATGTCACAATTTTGTCGAGGATATTCCTCTTCATTTTCATCCTTTGTGTCTGAAAATCGCTCGATACAGCAGGAATACCAGAATCGATAACCAATGACTGTTGAACACCGAAGCGTGCGTAGCCATTCATAGTCGCAGACGGATTCTTCATCAAAGTTCAATTTAGGTGAAACGCGCTGTGCGTCCATATTTCCTCCCGGTTGCACATCTTTTTTTCCCCTGCCGGGTCCAAGGATTTATATTTCGACACGCGTCCCTCTTTCTGCAGTGATCTCGACGGAAACAGGTCGCGTTCCTTTCAGGGGAACCGAACACGTTCAGATTTCTGCCGCGTAAGAGAAATGCGCCTTAATTCTGCTCCCTCCGCTTTGATACGCCATATTGTGTTTGTATAAGCTAGACGAATGCAAAGCGATTATCCAACGGAGGAAGGGTCGGCACCGTAGATCACGAACAGAAAATCTTTTATCCTGCCGCAGCTCGCTGACCTGACCGATACGCGCAGAATATTTTATTTTACTCCGTCAGAGAACCGCATTCACATTTTAATAATTGTACGTCTATTTCGATGATGTGCTACACTGTCAGTGCAACGCAGATTTTAAACGAGTACTATGTGTCACTGACATAAGCAAGAATAGTGGATTTTATTAACGGCGAATTTTATACTTGACAGACTCGTGATGAAGAGATTCTGAACCGTATGTTCAAAGTATGCTATTAATTACCTTAAAACCGAAATAAAATTCTACTTTGGTTTCGTTAATGTACTATAGTTATTGCTATTCGAGATGCTAATAGAGATAAATTTTCTAAGTTCTATGGGTTAATTCACAGACGCAGTCAATCTTTCAATCAATTGGCAGATACATCTAAAATATTTTTAGAAATATTTTACTAGGGACTCAGGACTGTCTACATTTTATCTAACAATTACAAGTCGAGTCTATTCCGATGAATTTAAATACAACTCTTACGGAGTTAACGTACCACTCAATAAGTACTTCAAAATATCTTGCAAATTGTCTTTTTAAAAAGAATTTCCAGCTCCATTCAATAATGTCACTGTTGTCGTATTCGTGCAATAAACAACGATACGGAGAAGTATATTTTTCTATGTTGATCACAGTTTCCAGTGTTTTCATCTGCGAGATAGTAGACGTGCAAACCAGTTTCGCTGGTACGACTCGCACTATAAGACACGTTACACGGCGTATTACGGTGAAAGTCGCGGCACATCATTATTGTTCATCTTCAGCCGTGCTCCGCTGGCGTTTGTGGCCGAGAAATTATGCGATTACCAGGCGACGGCGATCAAACTTCGAAATTGATCGTTTCGGAAACGAAGCGATTAAAGCAACGCTCGCGCGGCCAGGTTACGCGCTGCATTCACACCGAGAACGCTCGTGTGCGCTTGAAATTCGTCGACAGGACACAGAATCTGGCGAACACGAAACCGCCGGAACCGCCGAAGCCTGGGCCACGTTTTGCACAAAACGAATCGTTGCTACCGAGCGTTCCGAACGTCAGGCTTATTGTTCGGCCGGCCATAAGTCCGACAGGACCGTGCCAGGACCGTCTGGCGCGCCTTTACAATCGTCCGCCGGGAAAAAAGCTGCGTTCGATTTGATTTGGCCCGGTCCTGACAGATTGTGCCTCGCGGAAACAGAATTCGGTAAGAGCGAGCGAGTGCCTGGTCGGATCGCGGATGAAGTCCGGCTTCGAGAAAAATGAAGATGTCCGTCGGATAGCTAGATACTCCAAATAGATACGATTCCGGTGGATCAACGGAGCTGCAGGGTTCCCGAGGCCACGGTATCGGTGATAGTGTCATCGCTGGCTCGGCCCTGTCCACGTCTCTCATTCCGCCATCTTTCCTTTCAGTTTCTCGTTCATCTGGCACCTGGTCCGTTGCTCCGTTCCGCGAAGCTACTCCATAGCGCATAATGGCGGGATATCGAAGCTAGTGGCGGACGAAGCGGGGAACGAGGGGGCACCGAGAAGAAAGATTACGCTCCGTCGACTTGGCTCGTTGTAGCTGATTGCGGTTCGACCTAACGGAAGCTCGATTCGAGTTAATACCGTCGCGATAACGTCACGACCTCTTCTGGGATCTCTCTTTCTATCAGCGAGGACCAAGCGCTGGAGAGAGGACTGGCTGGTCTCTCTGGCTGGGCTCGGTTTCTCTTCCCTCCCGTCTCTTCAATTCTATTACTCTTTAACCGTCTTTTTCCCCACTCACGGTTGTTTCGTTTGTTCTTCCTCATTTTCTTCATCCGCGAGCCATCATTCTCCTCCTCGTTCCTTACCTTTAGCCCTCGGTATTTCTCACGGCATCCGGTTTCTTCTGTTCCGTTCCGTTTCGTTTCGTTCGGCTTCGGCCACGGTCTCTCCGTGCCGCGTTCATTGGATCCTCTCCTTTTCCCGTCGGTCGATCGTTCCGCCTTCAAGGGTCGTTCCTCCATCCTATCCCCGCGATTGGGGCGAGTCTCCATTCTGGTCAGACCGATCGATCCGGGGAGAGGAGGTTTAACCGATGAACGACCAACGAAAAGTTTGCCCCGCTTGCTCGCGCCCGAGCGGGGGACGATCGTCGTCGAGTGATCGCCAGCGGCAGCAATTCGGCAAGGAATCGCGAACGGACGAATCACGGCGACTGACGAGCACCGCTTCTTGCGAGATCGGTGCTTTTCACGAGCGACCATTCGAGACGCGCTGCTACCAGGGACGCGATCCAACGCGATCCTGCCCGATGCGTTCACAGCGACTGATACGCCGCGGGCAGACGCGCGATTATTTACTCGAACCTTTGATCGATCCCGTATAATCAACCACGGCTTCTCCGGCGACGCTGCTACCCAGAACAAAAATTTATGTACACCCCATGTACTAGCCCCGGTGTCCCTTTGTCGGTCGCGAAGCACCGCTCGCTACGCTGTACAACCCATCTTTAAGCGGTGTTTGAAGCTAGCCAGACGTCTGTCACGCCTTTTCTCGAATGTCGTTTTAGCTTGAAGACAATCTGAAATGTCTCCGTGCATACTTTTACACGGAATAGCTTTTCCGAGATGCGGCCAGTTGTCAGCTGTCTTTCTACACTGATCTGCAAATTATGCGCTTCGCATTATTGTCAGCTTATTTAACTAATAAAAGATCAAGCTGATTGATGGACTTGATGGTAATGTCCATTTATTGTTGAATAGATTTGAACAACTTTAGAATCTTCGTTATTAATTTCTGATTATAACATTTGGTGTATGAACTATTCTAATGTACATTCTTACAATGACGAATCCAATTACAAAGGAACAACAACATAATCGAGGTACGAACTTAGTTACAGCGTATTACCTTCTCTTTACACAATAGAACAAGACCGCACCTTGCAGATCAATGTTCTCAAACTCCTTGTTATACGGTTCACACTCGACTGACTACTTGATAAATGCGAATTCTCCGCTATCGCTCACAAACACGTATGTTCCTATAAACTCCGACATCCCATAAACACAAACAGCCTTATATAAGGTGATTCTAGCTACTCGGTCGAACTGTGTTGTAAATCAAGCCGGTGAATAATGTTTGCTAATAAAAGTGTCGTTAAACGTGCTCCATCTTTGAACGTACTGCCACACTTCAAATAAAATTTATGACTATTAACTAATTGTTAAAAAATACGATATTTCCTTTATTATTTAGATATCAAATGTACTTAATCAATAGCAATCAATCAAAATGTTAACAAAACGACGAATTACTTTTTATAGAAAAATAATAGCTAGGAATTTACTATAATATTATGAAAGAATAATTATTATCCTCGAAAAAGTAATGCATATAAGTCGTCTTCTTACTATCATTTTTATTTATAGCTATGTACAGACTGAACGTACAATATTAAGAAATACCAGCTGCATTACGAACTAATTATGTTTGCCAGTCTGCAGTCAACAAGTTACTATTTCAAAGAGGGAACAGTCTGACAAACAAACTGGAATTATTTCATGCATTGTTGGATAACCCGCCTCCGGGATTATCAATGGAATTAGCGAAATAACTTTCTCTGTACCGTCACTCTACAAACCATTACTCACAACGCGAAGCCTCCTCTGCTAAGGATCAAAATTCATACCTCGTGCACACTGCGTAATTAACTATTAGAACTAAAGCTATCTTCTGTCTGTCTCTTTGCCAAAGTATTAAATTATGTATCTACAGTTGTTAAGCAGAACTCTCTGAGTTGTGTGTCTTCGATTTTGAGGTATTGCAGTTGAAGATTTGAATTTCTGTAAGATCATTACTAGACTGCTGGCTTTTATATATATGGAAAATAAAAATTGTATGCATTAGTTGCTAAAAAATAGCAATCATATTGATACTGAATATCAGTTGAATCTTTTCTGATATCACATACTGATGTGCTCTATTTTTGCTGTTGCAGGTATGACATCAGTTTCATTGTTACCTTGTACATTGGGTATGTAAGTACTAGTGTTAAATTCGTAGAGCTCTACTCAATCAACTTTTAATTTTCCGTTCGTCCATCAATTGCGTGCAGTACACAATAGACTGCAGAAATATGAACGGATTTGTTTCAAGGTTATTTCATAGAGTAACATTTTATTTGTCGAATTGATGTTTTATACGGATATACACTACAGGTTTTTGGTAGAAGGCAGAGGGTGATTTGCTACATACGCGATAAATCGAAAAAATGCAATAAAATTTATTCGTTTGTCGCCTGGTTTTCGAGAAAATTGAGTTTGAGGATCAGTTAGGTTCGTGTGGTATAGTATATGCAGGAAGTAGAATTGGTTAGCCATGATCAGACGAGTCCTCTCTCATAGCATGCGTACTGGCTACATTTTCAAACTCGATTTTCACGAAAACGATGCTCCGGATGGAAAAATCTTATACCGAAATTGTCTATTTTTTATGTAGAATCATGCCCGCCCGCTTGTACCACGATTTCCGGTCCACTGTAGTTAAATGTATGTTACTTTTAATAAAAAAGATATTAATGTCAAGAATAGCTGCTCCGTTAAATTATTTTTGTTATCAGTAGGTTATTCCGTTCAGATTGTTTTTATTCATGGTGTTTGGGGAAGGCGAATTTTCCGAGAACGGTTTCACCCTTTAAACTTGGATCACCACCGATAGAAAATACGTGTCCCTTATTTTTGGTCCTTCCACATGCAAGCTTGCAAAGTTTCATCAAATTGGTGGAGGCTGGTGGGTAACGTTCCTTGTGAGAGTGGAACGTAAGGTAAACATCTTATACGAGAATTTGCAGCTCATGTGCAGTATAATCTCTGAGTTATAACGGATTAAAATAAATGCCAGGAGCACCTGTATTGTGCTTTAACGCAAATTAAGATTACATCTTAAGAGATGCTCTCTTCTAATTATTGAAAGCCGTAGCTGATGGCTCTGGATATGGATGTAATATTCTGATAAGATTTGCCAAACAAGCTTTACCTAAAGATGAAAATTTACTTATCGAATATTTGTCAAGTAGAGATCAATGTTCTCGCGTTAAACTAAGATGGTTTTGTCGATTAGACAGCGGATCTTCATGCAAAATCAAACTTTTATACCTGAATTGCAACAAACTGGAGTGAACTAGAAATTTATTTTCTTTCTTAGTATGTTTAATAGATTGAAAATAATATAACAACATTTTAACTTTTTCTAATATTTTTACTGTTTCACAAATTACACCTACTCATACTATTGTTTCGTTTATCTATAATTTATTATACCTAATATTTATTATATATATATTTCAAAAGGATTAAATATTATATTCCTTTGCGCTATATTTAAAAGCAATCGCGGACGTATTTTTGTATTGATTCGAAGTTTACAGAAGTTCATGCGTGCAAATAGAACTGGACTGCGAAATGGAGCGTAAATGAAATGAAATAAATTCACTATCGGAAATCAGAATCATCGGTCGTTACAGAATTGCAAAATAATATCCATGCGCAGTGTAAAACGGATACGGTGCAAGGGTACAAAAAAAAAAAAAAATGGTAAATGCGAAGGCAGGAGAAAATATGAACTTGAAAGCATATAACGTATATTGCTCCTTGATTCGATTCTCTAGTGAAAAATAATACGTATTAATACAGAACGTGTATTTTGATGCGATATAAATTGCAAATTACCAAACGCACGAAATTCTCATGCATTATTCAGGTACACACGATAGACGCAAACTGCAAAGAATAATTGGAGATTATTGCTTCAAAAATTACTGTCATTCGATTTGAATTCAATTTGAAGATTGAACATGTAAAAATAAGTCAAAAAGAAGGAATAACATTTGTTAGTTCGACGCCTCATTTTCCAAGTACACTCTGGTTCGCGTATACAGTATATCCAGGAAGTAGAATTGGTCGGTCATGATCAGACTCGATTTTCCCAAAAACAAAGCTTCTGAGAAAAAAGTATTGTATATTTTTTATAACGAATCAGCTCGTATACCAAATGTAGAACTTTCGTCTCAACTCCACAAGACTATATATCTTTGAATGATGGCAGCGATTATTCAATGAAAAATAAAAAGTCTAAAAGACGTTTTTATTATTATTATCTATATATTTATTTTATTATTATTGTTCCTTCTAACTGTGTGTATCATAAATCCATTTAAGCAAAGTGTAATTCTTAAAATTACTCAGCATCGTAATTTTTTCTAAAACTATCAAAATATTAAGATGTTCACAAGTAAAACACACTTGTATTTCTTTGAAGCAAACTATAATTCACGAAACAGCCTCAGCACTAGTGTCTACTGTATATTCCACGAAAATTGTCAGCGTTCCATTCACTTAAGATTTATACTATTCAAGAATAATATTTCGAAAGTTTCCTGTTAACTTCGCAGCTGGCACCAAATAAGTATTATGGTAACTCGACCGTTTTCAGACTGAAAGTGAAGGCAGTATATTTTGAAAGTCGAGAGGGCAACGAAGCGACGGGATGAATCCTATTTAGCGAAGTAATTAAACATTTCGCGCTTTCCTTTGGCTGATTGATTGAACGATTACGAATGCATTCGAATGTCGCGGAAATGATGTGCGCTTCGAGGCACCTCGCGGGATGATCTCCAATTCGAGAAATCACGTTACGAGTTTACTCTGCTGGAAATAAACTATGTGAATGCTGCGGAACTACAGAATTCGTCTTCAGGCTGATTCTTTGAGGAGGTGCTAAACCGAGAAGGAAACTCCATGCGCGGTTATTGATTGAGACTGAACTTATTGCAAGCTACGTCTAGTGAATCCAAACAGTATTTAAACACTGCATTTCTCGAAAAACAATCGACATTTAATTTCTGATCATTTCGTAAAGACAAATAGTATAAGCCTGGACTTATCCAGAAAAATCAATGTTAAGATTTATACCGTCTAGCTGTTACATGGTCTGATATCTTTAATCGCTGCATCAACAGAATCAATAAATTAATTAAAATTAATTAATGAAGCTGCTTTGAAATCCCTCTAATTAGAAGATACACGTCGGATGAAATATGATTTCCTTCCGTCACATTAGAAAGTGTTTAATGATGATAACGTGTCTATATTACGTGTGACAGAGCACGCAAAAGGAGTGTGAGATAAATGAAATTAAAACAAAGTTGAAGTACAGTACGGTGTAAATGAAGTTCCGTGGGCTTGCGGCTATTAACCTCGTTGTCAGCTTAACGGGTCTCGGTATTCCATTCTAATTAATGGCTGATCGAAGCTATTCTTGACTTTCATCGTTCATTTTCTTCGTACAGCTACTCAGATTTATGGGGGGTTAAGCGTCGTAACTGCAGGATAGGATTTTCACCCCTATAGTGGCCCTCATTCGGGATTTGCCGCGCATATCGAGACTCTCGAGATTGACAAGCTCAGGAACCGTTACCACATATATCAAACGTCTTTCGCAGAGAAGTAGGAATGGTTCCCTTCCCACAGATTCTTTGAATGTTCTATCTTGCACTTTAATACGCCGCAATGGATGCTGTGCTTCCAACGTAATTCGTATTATAATTACACGTTAAAAATGCGAACCCGCAGCATTCACAAGAACGTAACGGGATGGAACATTAAAATGAAAATAGAATCACGAGATGCACATTGTTGTGTCATCGCTCACATGCAACTTTCCAAGTTACTCTCAGCTCCGGAGATTTCTATTCATTAAAATATTTATATTAAGACATTTCCCTTTTAAAAATGCGGGAGACATATTAAGACATATACGTAATGAAGATATAAATGAGAAACTCTTTCCTTGCAGAATTGTATATTCAGGCTAGAATATATTCTCCGGTCACGTAGAAAATAATGAAAAAGTAGTATAATACGAGACAAGGTAATTATTGTGTAACATTGTGAATGTACTTTGTAGAAGTTTGTAGTACATTTTATGAATACTTACATTAAACACGGTAGCATGCAAGGAAGCAATTACATTTTCAACTCTGTTAAGGGACATGCAAGATAAGCCTCAAATAGTGCAAAAATAAAATATGATATGAAGGAGATACATATAGGTAAGTGTGGAATCACGGAATAAAGTTTCCTTTACGTGCTGAGTATTTCAAAATTAATCTACAACAGAGTAGTTATTATTCCTTTGTTTTCGAAATGCTATATGATTTTTAATTGTTACACTTTGATTGTCGTGTATGAAGATAAAGCAACACACACGTTCTGGGTCAATATTTGAAAACGCAAGAATTTTATGGATCGTAAAAAACTCCCGTTAACAATGAGAAACTACTTTTCCCTTTTCACGGCAACTGCAAGTTTTTTCGCCGTACCGAGAAACTGCGGCTCTCCTTTAAGAGAAGTGTTAATAATCTCTTCATATGGAAAAAGAATTACCGAATCACTCACGGTACACGATTTACGCGGTATGCGTTCTAACACAGATACGCCAGGACGGTCTATTTACTTTCACATTCTTTTCCGCAGGACCTTGCACGTTTCGGTTCGTCTCCTGCGTTAATCACAGCGCAGGGGCCGATAAAACACGCTAATTTTCACGGAAAGATCAACCGCCTAGAACAACACGCAACCTTTTGCAACATGAGTAGAACATTCGTGTTCGGTTTCGAAGTCCCTCGGAAAAGAATTTATAAAAATATTTTTACATTCTTCGGCTTCCGGCGTCTGGTTAACAAGTTAGCGTTGATTACAGTCCGGTAAAGTGCGATTTTTACTATAAGTTTTCTCTCATGTTTTTAACTTCAAATTAATGGCTGCATAAATCTCAACACGAAGAGGGGATAATTCGAATAATGTTCATTCACTTGGCAGGTCTCCCTACTACCATATTAAGTTTTGTTCGAAATTCAGCAATTTTCATTCGCAGCAGTTTTTGGGACACGTTACAATATAACAAGGTAACACAGGCCATTTCTAAGCATGTTTCGCGAAATAAATCACACACGAATTGCAAAAATGAAATGTAGAAAAAAATCCGAGTGAATTTTTCCCGTTTCTCCGTGTCTATAATTCCGGGATAATCCTCGCCATTAAAATCTAGCGCATTGCCTGACCAGAAAATGTTTCGCAAAATTCCTCATCCACGGTGAATTTCCAAATGTAATCACTGCGTCCCCAGCGCGTTCGTCACCGGCGCGGCGACCTCTTTACCGAGGCGGAGACCGGCTTTCCGTCAGCCAGCTGATCTTCGAGCCGTGATTAAACAAAAGCGTACAGGGAAGCGAGTCGGTGGAATCGCTGAAATCCGGCGTTATCTCCTGCGCAGCGTGCACGGGAAATGTATTTTAGCGAGTGTCTTAACGAGTCCGCTGACTCCGCGGTTTATTATCACGCTTATAATTACGGTGAATCTTGTCTTTCGGTTCCCGGAAGTAGGCGACCCGATACACCGGGTTCGAGATCTTGTTTCGTAACGATAGAGGGACCAGCGCAGCGCTGCGCTGCGGTTGGTTACCCTGTGGTGGCGGTGATGAGTTCGCGCTTTGTTCGGACGTGCAATTTCACTTATAATATGTGGGTCATTTTCACGAGAATGTATTCCATGGCTTCGCATTTTCCCTGCGACTGACACGTAAGACTAATCACCGTAGAGAAATATTTACTGTTAGGTTGCCGGATCTATTCGGCAGAATAAATTCATTACTCAACGCTGAACATTTACATTTAATCAACGCACAATATTTGATAGATGTATGTATCTACTATTTAATATTAATATGTAATATACAGTGACTAGAATTAATATTCGGACGCTCTAAAACAGACGATGACGAAGAACTGTTGAAACATGTAAGAATCCTACAATTCCGATCAATTGCAATTTTTGGAAAAATTTATTTTCACATTTTGTAGTAAACTACATGCTCTAGCTTCCCAAAAATGTCTTTTTTAGAGCGTCCGAATATTAATTCGAGTAACTGTATGTAATTGATAGTTTGTGTGATTTCATGAAGTACAAAACAAAAAAAGAAACAGCAGTTGTGACGTTTTTCTTGAACATGAGCGATATGTATTGTTTACAGCTATTGTCTATGAGACTTTCTAGACTTTCTAGCATTACATTCGCGACTAAACGACCACTTAATAATTCGTGGATCGAAAAGTAAAATATTTTAACTTTTATAGCATAACTATACACAGCATAGAAATCTATTAAAATTTCATTCGAAAAGAGTTCTCAGGTTACGAAATTTCCTATATTAGCACGATTAAGTCTCGCTTGAATCGCGACACCGGTCCTTGGAGAGTTAATTTTACGAGCTCGCCATATCTTGTCTACCGATTGCAGATGTTAGCTCCAGAATACTCACGGGAAGGCATATACGTGCGCATACAATATGCAGTATAATACATGTATATGAAAATTGATTTGCTGAAACTAAAATTGAACAGGTCGAATACCGTCTGAGTGATACATATTTAACACGCACTGTACTTGGTCAAATGGTTGCATAAATCCAGAATAGTTTGAACCATTGATTGGACTCTACGTATAATAGAAGTATGCGACCCAAAGGGTCATTTGATTTCTAATTTGGCAAACTGTGAATGTGTGCGTTTTCATTGATCTCAAATGGATGATCAGTTCATTCACTAATCAAGATGCAACGATCGTTATTTTTGTGATTGTTATACCTTAAATACAAGTTTGTCTTAAAAACAAGCTAGTCATTCATATCTGTTTGTTTGTGTAAAACGGTATTCGATATGATGGTGGGTGCACAGACGGAGATGACGCGAAGTCAAGGAGCTGCTAGGATGTTGAGAGACTTGGCGAACGAACCCGATGCGAAATCGAGAAGTCAGTAGGAAGTTGACGCGCAGGCGAACCTGACACGAAGTCAGGCACTTGCTTGGAGGTTGGCTGGGAAATACAGACCAACTCGATGCGGAGTCGAGGTGATGCTGGGAGGTTGGATAACAAACGAACTTGATGCGAGATCAGGGTATGGTAGCACCTGCTTCGGAATCTTATTGCGTTCTGTGTGCGAACCTAACGCGAGATCAGGTAGTCACTGGGGTATGTTAGTAAAAATAAGGGTCTAGTATCATTATCATTACTAGACTAGAAGAAAATTTATATTTTTTTGTAGGCTATATTTATTTTAATGCTTAAATATTGATTACAAACGAATCAAATATTTTTTTCTAAAATGAAACGCGTAACATTCATATTTGTTAGACTTTGTCGAAAACCTTCATCACGAGTCTGGCTCGTCAAAATATGGCAAGGGGTTAATAACAAGAAAAAAACTCTGAATTTTAATTACAAACTTTTTAATTTCTGCATTAAAGCTTGGAAGTATTGAAATGTAGTATTCACAAATTGTGAACCGTGATAAAATATTGGTTTTACAAATAGTAATTTATACCCCCATAAATCTCCAACACAATTTTTAAGGTAGAGAACTTTTACAATAACTCGTTTCAAAGCCTTATTCGACACTTTCACAGTACCTTCCCAGCCAGGAAAATGAGCAAATCATGCTGCGTGAAAAAGACTAAATACACATTGTCGACCAAGATGTGACTGGGCAATGACAAACCCTCACATTTGGCGGCCATTAATGTCACAGTACTTCTTGGAACGCTTAATTGTTTTGTTTTCTGGGAATCCATGCCTACAATCAATCAACTATCACCCCTGACTATCTCGAGCAACAAAAACATTTCTAACATAAATCACGTAAACACGAATGTTTCTACAGCGTATAAATTAACTTCACGAGTTGTACAACACAATTCAGTGAAGCTCAATAGATTGGTACTTAATGTTTTAATGAATCATACAGCGAGTAATTCTAATATTGGTCACTATAGGTACAATATTTACTTTGTTCTACTGTAACTTTATTTACGACGAAGAAAAAATATATTTTATTCGCCGTAGTACTAAACTAACTTAATTAAACTTTAATTCATGATATATCATACTACATGACACTGTATTATAACACATATAACATTTGGAAACTTAGTAAGTTAGAAACCAACTAATTAAGTTAGTTAGCTAGAACACCAGCCAAAACTAATTAAAACAGTAAATTTGTATTTATTACTACACTGCGTATCTGTAACCAAATACAACATTCTAAGGAATAATTTATAGGGACAGAAATTGTATGGAGAAGCTAACAGTCATGTTAAAAGATCCTCTATCTATTTATTCAATACAATTTGCAAGATAAGTAACGCAATATAGAACACAAATGCTTTGAAAGAAGCATTCGAAGGTAGTTGTCTAAAAATCGTTGAGATAGACATCATTCTTCTAAGTATTCTTACGGCTACAAGGGTGTACGCATAATTACTCAGGAAAATTTATGCACGCCTCTTGGAATGACTAAATTCATTAAATTGCCACGAACGTTCCGTAATAACATCTACCCGGCTTGCAACGTGCGAAGTAATAATAACTATTTCACAACGGAACCTCTGGATAACGAACAGCTGAAATAACACAATATTTCGTGACAACATTCTAGGAAAGCGAGTCAGCTGTGGCCAGAGTATGAGTCGTTGAAGAGGTTGGAGCGTAGCGCGAGGTCTCGTTCAAGATTCTCGTTTGATCGCCGGGTTGGTCGGTATCCGTGACCGGTGGTCGGAGATCGAAGAGGATACACGGCTGTTTGCCGTGTGTTCGCGATAGTGTGCTGCGAAATGCATCGCGTTGGTCGATTATTAGCGTGCCGACGGTGCAGTATATCGACATAATACCGGTCGCGTGCCATCCATCTATTTCCGCTTAACGCACCGTCAAAAGGGGGAGTCGAGGGACAAATTTAATCTATTTATCGCAGGTTCCAAGCGTCCCCTCTCTGCATCCCTCCTCCCCCGTATTCCTTCCTCTCTGTTGGCGGGTGTATCCGTGTATAGTCTGCATAGTGTACGTATACCTACGTAATCGAGCCCCGTTACCACCTTTTCCCTTGTCCCTCTTGAACCAGCCGGTCTCCAAACCCTTCCCATCTCTATCCACTAGCCTCCCCGTCCTCCTGCCGTCCTCTCTCCCGTAACCCCCATCCCTACCGTTTTCTGGTTATATCTAAGGGGTACCTAGTGTACGTGTACTGCAGGCGGCACAATTAGCGCGCGCCATTAGTCAGCAGCCTTTTCCTCCTACGAACAAAATTGTGCCTCGGCAAAGGCGCCTCTGTGTCTACCGAAGGGGTGGAACGGTAGATAATACCTACATGTACGCGCGCGCCTCGCGCGGCAACCCCTTCTTTAAACTCTCCGCGAAGAGACTTTTATGGTAGAAAAGACTCCGGGCTGTCCCCGGCAAACGTTGTTGGAAGTAGTGCGTTTAGGCGTCTCCTTTTTCAGGGGACTTTGAGGTTCGAGTGCGTGAGATTTTTTAGCCGCCGGTACACACGCCCACCGCTTACCGCCCCCCCAAGAATCCCCCTCCTTTTTTTCTCGCTCTCTCTCCTCAGTTGGTCCTACACCCTTTGTCTTTGTTTCTTTTCGCCAACCCGCGCGCGGGGAGATACGCGTTTGTCGCTCTTTTCAGGCGATCCCTTTGTTCTTCTTCGCCTCGGACCGCGTTGGAGGACATTAATGTGGATTTCGTGTTTGTCGCGCGGGTTATGTCTGGGAATCCCGGGGTTTCCACCGCGGAGGGTTCAACTTGCGGCCATTACGCTCGAGTGCTCCTCGGGTGTGTTCCGTCGCCGGGGAAGAGGAATCGAGGGTCTGTTCTTCCTTTTCTTATTAAGCGTTTGGACTCTCGCGCGAGATTCGTTTAGCGGTACATTGTTATCGGTTTACGAAGTAATCAATACGTTAACCCTCGGTCAGCGCAGAGCCGGCCGATATTTATCCGTGCAAGAGAGCTGTACCAGTGTGCGTGAGTTTGGCAGTTGACAACTCGACGGTGTGCGTTGCGCGCGTGTTGCGCCACCGATCTAAGTACACGTGTGTGCGTTAGATAGGTAACAGAACATTGTTCTGGAATTTTTGGATTTCTGGAATATTTGGTTCTTCCTTTACTCTTATTTTTTTTAGTAAGAAACAAATATAATTAGTACACAAAATTGTTTAAAATAAGTAGCAATCGAGGAAGTGTCGTTTGGAGTATATTTTGAAATAAAACACTCCTGTAACAGTTAGGAGTTGTTGGCAACAAAATTGAAAAGTAATTCGGAGTGTAAAGGGTTAGGGGTGTTTACCCCTAAAACCATGAATCAGGGGTTAAGGACTTAAAATTTTGGGAGATTATGTTCCAACCTAAAAGCATTGTTTTCCACATGATACCGATACTTCATATCCTTCCTAGACCCTTTATCCTTCCGGGAAAGTGTCTGTAGGATAAAAGGATGAAGCAATAAACGTGAATTCTCCATCGAAGCACGATTAAATGTTTGTGTCTATGAATCGCATATAAAACTTTTGATCGTATCAGTTTAAAATCCTGCTTCGATAAAGCTGGCCTCGGTGGCATTCTAACATTATCTTTAGAGCAGGAACAATTTCGTTATACCTTCTCATTCTTTGCTACACATACAGGAAACGATTGCTGACTGAAGGGGTCTCGGCGTCTATCGCGATTGAAGCTGCAAAGGAATACGTCCGTGCATGCTTTCTTTGATCGTCGTGAAAGGAAACGCTTGCAGAAGAATTGCCCAGGATCGCGGAAATATTGTTCGATGTTGCTCGCCGCCTCCGGTGCTACCATCTCGGATGATCACGTTTTAATGATGTTGTTTATATCGTAACTGTATTACCGCGGAACGAAGTTTTCTAATTTTCCCCCTCGCTGAGCAAGATTGTGACTTACAACATTAACGCTCTTGTGTTTGTTACGCAACTTTGGACTCGGCGCGCTGCCTCCGATCAGCAAAATGCACGATCGGTGCGCGCTCTTTCCTCCCTGTAACAAGTGGGATTTAATTGCTCGTTACTCTTTCATGTTAATAAGTGCCCACTAGCCACTAAGCTATGCTAATGAAAAAAGTTCCAACCAAGAGAACCACGAGAGAAAACCAAGAGAAGTGTTACCAACAACAGTATTACCATTAATTTCGCGAAGCGGGATGAAACATTACTGGAAATCGTTTAGAGTTGTGAAAATACGTCAAGTGTTTTGTTGATTCGTTGGATATGACGAGAAAAATAATGTTTAATATTGTTATTTATAGTTATTTATATTTTTTTTATATTTATAGTTATTTAATAATGTAACCAACATTCTGAATATAATGATACAGCAATTTTTAGTGGCGACTCTGAGGATTAACATTCTACTTTCATTCTACTTTATTTTGCGCTTCTATTTGCATGATAATAATGGATAGCGGCTTAGTTAGTTACGTACGCAAACATGCACTCGTATGCGAGCTTTGTGCTCCTCTATATTGGGAATTTTCGAAGAAATGTCTTTCTCGGCACGGCATAAAGTCTTTTCCTCTGTGTCGCGACTTTACGAGCGACGCGGAGAATATCTAAGCTTATCGGTAGGAAAAGTTTATCGGGGCTTTATACTCGTGAATTTTTCCAAGATCAACGCATCCTTGGTGTATATTTGAGCCGAGGAGAATGGGTTATGTTCGCCCGCCGCCAGAAATGGGAATGTTTGCACGTGGTGGAAAATACGTTTCGTCGTGCATGCAAATACAACCGGTGTTCTCGAATTTTCCACCGATAATGTACTGCTGCCACCGCAAGTTTTTCATGTCTGCACTTTTTTCATAACGTATATAGTTAAATAACTAAAAAAGTACAAATTTTAATCATGATAACAAATATTCTTACTGAAATAAAAGTAAATTCTTGATTTACTATTTCTCCGTGACGTAATAAATTCTGGTTTATTTTTTCAATCTTTCTCCAAATTTTCGTATTAACTTGTTTAAATTACAGTCGCTGCCTGTGTTCAAACAAATTTAATTTTATCAATTTCGTATTCCCATTTATTATTATACAGGGAGTCCCGAAAATGTACTTCCTTGAAAGATTTGTAACCTGTATTTGAAACACCCTGTATTTATATATGAGTGGGAGGAGAAGTAATCGGTGAAGTAAACCCCAATATTTTTAATCAAGCACTGAACTTTTCAATCAAATTTTCTTATTTATTATAATAAGGCCAGGTACCTTATGAGTGAAAGCGTAAACTGTAATGTAACGTTTAAAGTGACTGTTTAGCTGGCCGAAATTCAGACCATCATTTTAACATTCAGCGTTGAATGTTATAGTATTAAAGTTTTCGCTATTTTGGCGTAGCGACGCTCAAGTATACAGAGTTGAAATAGTTTTGTCAACTTACAGTTCACTGACCAAAATCCCTGTAATTATAATGTACGCGAATAGCTCTGACGTTCGTATCGACACCATTAGCACCGGAAATGAAGAATCTATCTATTAAAATCAGACGTATCATTTATTTAATATTATACATTCTATTTTTGCACGGAACTCTATTTTTTAACTCAAATCTCGATTCGGTGTAGAACTCGAATCTAATTCTGGAAAAATATTTCTATTTAAGAAAAAGTACTTAGCACTGACATTTGTAATTCATGTTGCTTTTAATGTTCACTTTTAATTCGAGAAAATTAGAATTGTTAATTGTGTACTAATATCTCCAAAATAAAAACATCACTGACTGAAGTGTACGAGTTTTCTCGAATTTACGTAGAATTCTTCTTCTCGTCAACTACTGGGTAAAAGCAGAATTAAGTGTGGTATAATTAGACTGCGGATGTTATGTAATTTTCAAGTTTTCTGGACAAAGTTTAAGAAAGTGGGACCAAATAAAATCCCATTCTCATTGGCAATAGCGTTTTTAGATCTATAATAAATAAAAATCATACTAAGTTCTGTCGAATTTGATACCCCAGTTACATAATTGAAAGTGTACAAATAAAGCAATTGTTGAACATAATATTTGAGCTTGACATGAAAAAATTTAACGAAACACCGTTCATTAGGAGCTAGAGAAAACGATCTGGCTACTTCCTTCTCCAGAAAACGCGACGAGCGATAACATTCTACTATAAGTGACGTTATTAGCAGTTTCCACTCATGGTGTCAGTTTACAAATCCCCTAAATGGGACCTAACGATATTACTGGTCTAACGTACCAATGAACTGTAAGAGGTCAACTCTCCTGTCCCGTTCACGTAGTAGCTCATTCGCATTCTTCGTGTAAACCTGTGTTAAAATGAAGTTGCATTAAACAATTAGGATGTATTCAAATAAGTAAAAAGTCGAATAAAAATTTTAAAAGGTCTGTGACTCGACGAGACGCTAGAAATTAAGTATTCATTCCGTGTCGGATCGATCCAAATAGCGCGCAAGGGTTGAGAGACGAAAACTCGATTGAGTTTTCCGAAGGAATTTTTCTTCGCAGGCGTCGCTTGACTGATATCGACCATTTGAATCCATCGACCGGATTTCATAGAATTCCAGTCAATTAGTTTTGATAAAATTGATCGCGTGTCAGCGTGCAGCTATTCAGGAATTTACCTTAAATCGGCTTCACCTGTCAGACTGAATTTGTCAGCTATTTTCTAGTTCAACGTCAGTGAATGGATCCGCTGTAGGTGTTGGACCAGTCCAGACTAGGATTTGCAAAACCTTACACTTGTACCGTTGTGCAAGCGTCATTTGACAAGTTGGGTGCTAACAAGTAGCTAAGCTACGTCTAGCGCTGTCCACCGGAGCTCACGGAGAAGTAGAATCCGTCAGTTTTCGCTCGACCTCCTGCTGGTTCATTAGCACGGACACCTCTACTGTTAATTGCTTTGCAGTTCTGATACGTGTACGCGACCGATTTTCACTGCCATTATCATTTTAACATTCTTTATTTATTCTTTTCTTCGTCCACTAAGTGGACGTATGTACACACGATCGTGGAATTCAATTTGTAATTTTTTCCCCGGTAGAGCGAGGAGTATCGTTTTTATTTAATCCGAGAGAGAGAGAAGGAAATGAAACGATATGCAAAGCAATGCTTAGGAACACTGGTGGAGCAGCACGGGGAGCCTCTTAATGATTTAACTGTTTAGAAACTTGGTAATGTGTTCCGTTCTTTTCTGTCTTGATTTCCGGGAATTTTCTCGCGGCCCGTGTTTCTCCTCATTTCGCAGACGGTCCGCCGCGTTGGAGCCGTTGCCGTTTCGCGTTGTGCAGGTTTTGCTTAGTTTAAACGTTAGAGAGGCGTCGACCGCACGGTGGCACGAACACCGGCGTCTACTTGACGAACACAGACCGGCAAGGTTCGTCGCGACGCCTCCGTCTTCCCTCGTGTCGCGGACTCACAATCAAAGGTGTGTCGGTCCCGTTTCTCGCGTGCGGCCAAGAGTTGCATTGCGAAGTAACGAGCCTCGAGTGGAGGAGCACTCGGACCGTCACTACAAAGTACACTCGAAACGACGAAAACACCTGGAACGCTGTTTCCTTCGCTATTTATGCCAACTCGCTCGTCTATTTACCTTAAACAACCCTTGTCCTCGAATCCTCGGGTCCTCGGCTCCCCTATACCCTCGCGGATGCGCTTATAAAAATCACACGTCTCCTGTTCATCCTAAGAATTGCGGTTCGGAACAGATCTATTATTGGGTTGGCAGGAAAGTAATTTCGGTGATTTTTCAAGTGAAATAGATCCCAATTTTTTTATTCAAGAAATAATCTTTAACCTGTTCGCTACCACCGTCACAAATATATGACATCCAAATCTGACAGTTCACTTAAAAACAGTAAAATTAATTGTATGCTCTTCGTTGTTTAAAGTTATAGTAGAATGCATAATTTTCAGAGAATCTGTGTGTGTGACTTTCTTCTGCTAAACTGTTTTAATTGGGTACGTTGCATTTAATAAAACTTTCGAACAAGGAAGGTAAGCAACGAAACAAATGCTGGTAGCGAACGCGTTAATGAATAAGAGACTTCCCTTTTTGTTCGATGATCTTTTGCCAAGAAGAACAAATAAGAAAATATTTTATTGGTTAAAGTTCATCGCTCGAATAAAGAAATTCTGAAGAATTCCGCCATAGAAGTTATCACTTCTGATTAAACCGTGATTAAATCATCTTTATTATCGTATAATATGTGTATCCCGAAAAATATCGCAGAAGGGAAAAGAAAATTTATATTTTTTATATGGCTACATTTATTCTTATGCTTAAATATTGATTACAAACGAATAAAATTTTATTTCAGTTAAAAAGAAAGGCGTAACATTCATATTTGTTAGACTTTGTGCCTCGTTAAAATGCGGCAAGGGGTTAACAGATCTTCGCCGATCCTAAGTACTGCTCTTCCTAATTTTCCACTATTTCCACCACCCTTCAAACACACCCTCCAACCAATACACAATTGTCCAAGAGCACACCTAGCTCCGAGCCTTCCTAAACTCCACGCGACTAACGTCAGAACTGTTTCAACTACTTACATTGGTAACTCCAAGCCGAGACTGACTTTGAGACAGAAAGCCGAGTCTTGCATTTGATCAATAAGGGAACTTGTTCTCCGGATATTGACTCTGCAATCATTCTTCGTGAATCAAGTCCCGTACTTCGTGATCGATACGACACTCATGTTGTGAAGGGAAGCCCGAAGGGATGTCTCCTACGTACAATAGTAGATCTTCGAATGTAACTGCGTATTTGCTAGCTAGCTATTTTTAATTTTAATGACTTCCTCGGGAAGGACGTTTACTATAGGATAACGGAATATCAGACAGTGTCGGGTGAAAGGGGAAGTTGAGTCACATCCAATTAGTCTACGATATGGTTCATTATCTGCGCATTAGAAAATAATTTAGTTCGTTACGCAATTGCATCCTGCTTCCTGAAACTTTACTATTCAAGGCGCCCCTTCCATCTAACAGTAAAACTATGTATATTAAAATTAACTGGCATTTTGTATTGTACAATAAATTTGTTCAGTTACCAATAGAAATATGTTCCATTAGGTGTATAAATTAGTTCGTAGTTTCTTCTTCTTTAATTAATTGATTATTCTGAGACAATCAAATTATACTCTCGAGAATAATCTTCCTCAATGTCTATGCATTTGCTATGTCTTATAAGCGGTAAATGAATTTCTGATATGGGGGTAAAGGACTGGGAATTAAAACGAAATCACAGTTATTAATCGATTGTGAGGGCCACGAACGAATTTCTAAGAGGAGATTAATTGTTAACGATTGAAGTAGAAATTCAGTCGTCGATCGTTGATTAAATTTTTGCCCAACTCTGAATCTAGTGTTAACCAGTAAAGATATTTTGTAATGTCTCGCAAGTGGCCTGAGACTTTTGTACAGCACTGTATTTCGGAATGATTTTATACATACAATGCTCTTCGCTAACCCATCAGTAATCAGGAGATTACCAGTTCGGTCCATCTTAGGATCCTCCTAATTGCCAATAATACGGAACGTGCCTGAGAGAGAATATACGATCCGCGGAATAATTAAACAGCCACTCCATTGCATAATAGGAGTCGGTTATCGGGGCTAACGAAGCCGAGTGACCGTTCCCGCGAGCCGAGATTGCCGATTAGAAGAAAAATTGCGGTACACGCCCTTCGATCGCGTGTCATTGCGAAAGGCCCAAGCGTGACCGTGCAATCGGGATATACGTTCCGATTGATGATTTCTCGTGACCCTCCCCGTATATCTCGGCCGACACTTAAATGCAGATTAAATTAAAACGGGGAAGAATTCCTTTGAACACCGGGAAACCGTGTGTATTCGAATCGTATATAGGATAGAAGCCGGCGACCTGATCGCATATGTATTATACGATTGATCGATTCCTCTCTATGGCGGTACGTGTCACTGATAGATTGCCAATTACGTCCGGAGATTGTAATGCGCGAGACTCAAAGGAAAAGCTTTTTATTCGACGGCGTGTATGCACCAGTAATGTGTAGCATCCTTTGTAATAATTCACCAGAAGCCTGATATCGGTCATCGCGTTGCTTCCTGATTTTATCATTGTTTGGAATCTCGCCGCTATTCGTATCACTCAAAAGGACTGAAATTTATTTTCCAAGATTTTTGGAATTCAGAAACAAATTGTCAAATTTAGTCGTTTATATTTGAGAGCCATACTGTGCTTGTAGAGATACTCTTATATATATATTTTATATCCTGTTGAATTCTACTGGCCGTGACGCAAGTTATATTGCTCCATTATTTGCTACGTTCTTCAGACTTTTCCATTATCTGGACATCACCAAAAAGTTGTACATAATAATTATACAAATTATAGCATAAACGATTCGAAGGTTAAAACAATCATAATCTGAGTCAGCGAACCTACGTACTCGCTGTAAAACGTGAAAAGATTAGCAACGACAGGTCCTGTCGTGGATTAAGATGGAAAAGTTCAGCATCTCCGATCCGGTGTAAATCATGTTCCGATTTCAGCGTGTGTATAACCACGTAGCTGATTGCATATGTATATCCGGTGGATCGTACCGTTTCCATCATCGCTACCCCTCTCCCTCTGTATATTCGACCGTGTATTACATGTGTATGCGTAAATATATTACGATAAATTGTATACATATACACTCCACTATACGAGAATCACCTCGAATAATTCTGGTTTTACAAAGGGAAATAAACCAATAAATAATGTCGTGCACGATCAATTATTTGCAGTAGGTTTATTGATATTTTTTATTATGTTTCAAACTGTATATATCAAGGAGCAATAATGTTTTTTTTATTTTTTAAATTCGCACTCAAGCTGTTTTACTATTCCAGCAATGTTCATTTTATTTAACAAAAGAACGATTACAATGAAACGATATTTTACCAATTGTTTTGTTTGATTTTTAATCATGAAGTTAAAGAATTTTTATTTTTGAGAAAGTGATATACAACAACCGTTATACATGGCAGAGAATATATAGATGAAAAAAATATTTAAAACACCAATGATTGAGATTATATTTGAAATAAAAAGAAATATCGACAAATTTTGTTGTGTTTGCAGAATAAAGATTGTTCGCATTAATCGCAAATCATAGGAACCATATATGTCCTTAATTATTATTAACTTACAAGGAATGTATTGATACTCTTACAGTCTTGTAATATTTTTAATTAATATTACACCCACCCATTTTTGTCGTTAGAGCATAAAATCGAAAAAAATGTTAACGCATTATTTTATGCATTTATAACAAAAATGAGTAGGTTTTATTTAAGATAGTAAACACGTTCGAAGAATTTCAGAACACTATTACGCTATTTTCAACCTACTAAACATTAATATCTTTCTTTATAGGAACATATCCTTTTTCTTACTAGGAAGAAAATAAATTTCTATTTCAGTCCAATTTGTTGTAATCCAGATCCACTGTCCGCCGTTGTACGTGTGTGCCTGTCAACGCAGAAGATCGAGTGTACAAACAAACACGGATCGTACATTCGGCAGCAAAACGGTCGAACGTTTCCATATCGTTATTCTTGCGTTGGTCGCTTTTCTTCTCGCCTCGCTACTTTTCGCCGGAATTAAGAAAGTTTCCGGGTGAAACTGTAAGGCGGAAGTTCCGCACACGGAAAAACTTTGCCAGTGGAGCCGTGATGACCATCGCCTGTTTCAACCGAAGGGTTAAAGCCAGCTGTCGCCCACCGGAGAAATTGAAAAATGCCGTGTGGCTTTTTACCACCAAATGGAAAAATCAGGCTGCGGCTTATGACATCTTTATTAGGCCGGCGATGATACCGCCGCAGCACCGCGCCGTTGCGTCAGCTGCGCCATCTTTCACGGTTAATTGTATCACGAGGGCGAGCTATCGCTAATTGGTATGGCGATTAAACGCGAATTTGTCAGATTCTTTTAGAGCACGAGGGGAGCAATCGATCGTTCGTTCTCTTAACGATTAATTGCTTGTTTAATTAGTCTTCCTTTCGGCAAGTGAACGCAGAATTTCCCACGAAAATTTTTCATCGTTTTCACCCCCTCTGATCTCCTCCCCTCAAATCTTTATTCCTAACCCTTTGACGTAAGTTTACACTAAACCTACCGACCATCAAAAGTGACTGATGTGTATAGTATTATAAAAATAACAAAAAAAATATATTCAATAAATTCCCATGAAAACACCTTTACAATTTCAATAATTGTCAAATAAAAGATATAAAATGGGTCATTTGACCCCTCGTGGTAGTTTTAGTGTTAACGAGTCACGCTCGATTTGAAGATTTTAAACAAAACCTAATAAATATGAATGCCTTTCATCTGAAATGAAATAAAATTTGATTCGTTTGTAATCAATATTTAAGCATTAAAATAAATGCAGCTATACAAAGAATATAAATTTTCTTTCCTCATCTACGACATTTTTGGGGATAATGACGTTTTAATCACTGTAACTGTAAAGAAAATGATACGGCAAGGGGTTAATAAACTCAATCGGAAGATGTTAGAATGAATACAATAAGAAACATTCGAAGGTAACAAAGCTTTTTATGCGTGTAAATAATTACGTGAAAAACCAACAGTTTCAGTACAATGAATAATTTCGGGTTTGTTTTATGCGAAATGTGTGCTTAAAATATGTACAGGTCAAAGTTTCTTTTCTTCTGTTTTTTTCATTTAAGTTCCGAAAACTAGACAGAACGATAAGCCCGAAGTTTTTTCTTATTGTCTCGTTATTAAACCAAAGTAGCACCGTAGCGACGCGACGTTTAAACGCTTCACTAGACAGGGTACGGGTATAAACGCAGATCTTTGATAAATACTGTCCCCTTTATCCGCCCGGTCTTTCTGTCTTATTAAAAATACGAATCTCCATTGTGTAATCTACAGAGCTTCGCCCAGAGAATCGCTTCCCCGTCAGTTCAATCAGATTTTAAAACACGCGTAAGAATAAATTGAACTGGAATCACCCGCGGGACTAATAATGGGAGGAACATGAATATTAATACCGTCGGGGCACCGTGGTGGAAACTTTTAGTCTGACTTGACAACGCCGACTGTCTGTAAATGGAGAAAAATAAACGAAGGGGAAAACAGTTCTTCGCGAGGGATGACAGGACCACCCCTTTGCGTGTATTTAAATACACGTGCATTAACTTATTCGTATTCCAGTCAATGCAATTGCTAATCGTACTTTAATAAATAAATATTGGATGATTGCATAAGTTCGTGCCCGATTTTCATGAATGTCGCAAACTGTACTGCACGGCGGAGTGTAAAAAAATTAGATAATACTATATAGAATAATGACTATATAGTTGATTAATAAAACTGTATTCTTTAAAATTTAACCATTGAATTTTATTTTCAAATCGGGCACGAACTTATGCAATCATCTGATACTTTAATAATGAATACTAAATATTCATTTCACTGAATCATTTACGAAAGTAGGATTTCATATATTTCTGGGTCGGGGATAACAATAAACATATTTTGCTTGCACAAATTACTTCTATTTTTCAATACAGTATTTGTTAAATTGAGAACTTTTTCAATAAAACAACGTGCAATAGAAGTACATTACTAAAAACAACTGTAGATAGTTTATGAACAAGGAAGGTAATATTTAAAAAATTGTACTGAAATACAAGTAACATATGCATATTAGTAATATCAATTTTTAATTTCCTAATTAGTCTTGCCTCAGAGACGGTAATATTCGCAACACACACACACATTAAAGTTACAATATTTTCCAACCTAATAATTTTTCGACGTAGGTTATTATTAGACAGCGGATCTTTATGCAAAATAAAAATTTTCTTCCTGAATTGCAACACAAACTATGTAGAGTGAAATAGAAATTTAGTTTCTTTCTTAATATGTTTAATAGGTTAAACTTACTTTCATCCACGAACGTAATTTCGATCATTGTTCCTTCGGTCATTAAATATACGTTCCCGCAAATCTAGCTCGTCAATACTTGTGCCATTATAACAATCACCGATCATTCAATAATTAATTTTTAAAACACTCCGGAAGCATAAAATTGCCGATTTTATGTTGAAGTTTTCAGAATACCACATTCATATTATTGTGTTAGTTGTGTCTCATCGCGATTATTAATGATTTTCTCTCTTCATCTCTCCTCTTTTTCCGGTTGAGTCTTCCTTTGCTCTCTCCGCGCTGCGTAGTCCACGACTGCGTGCACTTTTTAAATTAGTTACTTCATGTAACGAATATGCACGAGGCCGAAGCTTAGGCAAAAGTCTCCGTTGGTTATGCATAACACCGATAATTTCAAATTTCATTTGTACTCTCAAGTTTCCGCGGCGGAGCATCGGGCTACGAGTTGCGCGCATATTTCACGTTTTCCGCTGAATTTATTTGAAGCGGGGAGTATCGACCGATGGGAAATTGAAAAATGCAGATCGCTTTCCCTCAGCCTCGTGACGGGCAAGCAAATGCAGAGTGCCGGAGGTATCTTTGTTCATTGTACCAGCGGTGTTTTGCATTGCGAATACGTAATGGTTTCAGCGAACGTTACGTGCTAGAACCGTGAATACTGTTGTGTCACGTAACAGGCACAAAAAAAAAAAACGGTCGAATATGTAATACCGTATTTTTAATTAAATGTAAACGGAAGACGCTGAACGATTGTCGTGCGGTTGCGCTTCCAGCGAATCGTAACCAATCAATTAATCCGAATTCTTCATATTTGCTCCGCCGTTCGCAGATTCACTGTTTGTCGTTTGCAGCAGATTTTTGTACAAACGACGTTCAACTGAACAATATATCATTCTACCTTCCCCTTCTACTAATTCCTTAGAAGTGGTGATTCCTGACGCCATTTGAAGTAAAATCCGTCCACTGTATAGTCGCGCTTTGATTGGTCCGTGTTTTTCTTTAATAACTCCTCAACAAAGCCGCAGAGAATATTTTCGTAAAGGAACAATTTATTTCGAATGACATCAGGAATCTGTATTCCTTTGAAGGAAGTGCAACATTTTTAGGACATATCAGGATAAATCTGTGTATTAAGCTCTAGGAATAAAAAGTGAACGAGCGGGTGTCACCTCATTCGGATTATGGGAAAAGTGTGAGGGAACGACGTCCGATTTGTCTCTCGGTGGCGCAGCGCATCGTAAACTGTTTAACTTGCGAAGTTCGTCGAAGCTCCAAGGATAATTAGACGACGGCGCGGGGCGTTGCATAAAAATTGAAATTTCAGCCGCGAGACCATAACAGTTCTAATTATAATAGCAGGGGGCCGGTGTTCTGCGCCATTCTCGAACACGTTCCCCGTCCCGTTTAACGAGAACGGAACGACGTACGTGACATTAAAAGGACACAGAGGGCCGTTTTCTTTTGCGCGGATCGCTTGATTAACTGCTAATTCGTGCCCGGTGTACGCGAGTAGACGTGACCCGGTATATTCTTGTGTACACGCGGCAACCGCTTATGGGTTAATCCGCGGGTTCAAGCAAAGCCGCCGCCGCCGCCCCGAGAGAAATTGAAAAGACGGCTTTCTGGATCCCCTGTTTCCATCTTCCGGCAAAATTAAACTACGCTCTGCCAGCGAATGTGTGATCTCGACAAACATATTTCGCCATTGTGCGAAAGCTACCTGCACATTTCGGATTCATTCGGAATTTTACTCGGCCGTCATGCTGCTCGCTGTGAAAAAGGTTGCGCGCGAAATGGTCAGCTATTCGAAGCTGCCAACATTCAAGATTGCGTCTTCCGTGGAAAAACAAAAATGCTAATATAGCTTATTAACCCTTAGCACTCCAGTGGCGACTCCGAGGCACCGCTAAATATATGGCTATATCAATAATGTAAAATAATTGTTACTCTGAATTATTGGCATAAAACAAAAAAAATCATATAGAATGGAAATATTCTAGGTCAGAAGAAATGTTGAGTTTTAGTGGGTCAGTAAGAGAGAGATACAAAATTAAGTGCACATCCTTTAAAAATTAATAAATTCTTAAAAATTCGACTAAACGGCTTGAGTTTTGTTTTGGAAAAGTTTAGAAGGATTAGTCTACTAGGTAATGTGTAAAAAAGTATTTTCGGAATTGCTATTGCTCGGAATATGGAAGAAAAAAAGTAAAATAATTTTTAGCTTTTTATCTGCACCTATAATGAAAATTTAAAATATTTCTTTTGCAGATCTATGCAGATCTATCGCCAGATTAAGACTTGTGTCCCCACTCTGCCTTCCCCGTCTATGAGGCTATTCCCCCACGCGGCCGCGCGGTCACGTGACGCATCGTTTTGTCTCCATGGTCGTGCATGTGCTCCGTACTGGCAGAGAGAGAGTGTAACTTTTTCCCTTCAATTCGTAATCCCTCCCCTCATCTAGCGACTCTCTGGCTCAGATGCGAGTTAGTCGGAGAAAGAAAATAGTCGGTAATTCCAGGAAATCCTTCTTCCTAATAGTCGTGCTGCGATAAGGTCTCCTGCAGCAGCTAAGCGGACGACTCTAACAAGGGAACATACTGAAGTGATATCCGATTTTATGCAACTTTGAAAAATAGTTTGTACAAGAATATTTGTCCGTACACTTTTCTCATCGTATCGGCCATCATTCGTACTGAAGAGGCGGGCACAGTTCTCAAAGTTGAGGAGGAGTGTGAAACATCTTCGAATATGTTGGAAACTACTGAAGTTGTAAGAACTTTGTAAATGGCAAAAGTTACATCGAAATTGGCAGATGTCACTTCGGTATGTTCCCCTTGTAAGCGCATCGAGAGACGTGCATAAATAGTTGAAGACGTTTAAATATTCAAAAGTTAGAATGTTGCGTTGAAAATTTACATAGAAGCATGTTACACGGCAAGCTTATAAACCTGCAATTAAGTACCCCTGGTTACAAAATTTATTATAAATTCAAATTTAAGCGGCGCTTACCAACTGTTGTTTTAAAAAAACGTTTAGTTTCTCTAATTTAGGTATTGTATGAGGTATTATACTCTTTTATAGAAGAGCCGGAAGAAATGACTAGTTTTCGAGTTAAAATTGCTCCGAGTGCAAAGGGCTAAGATCGGACATTTCATATGCACCAACCTAATAACAATAATCTGGCCGAAGGGTAAAAAGTTGGAGATAGCCTGAAGTACCATTCGTCGAGGTAATTTATCAGTGAACAGTTACTTCTCGAGTTATTTCTGTCATTGTAAGCTGACGTTCGCGTGTTCAGAAGTCATTTTCGCAGATGCACGTTTTACAAGTAACGTGACCGTACGCCACGGTAAATGATTATTTTCTACGTAGCCGATGCTCCGCGTCGAAAACAAACTTTCGACTCGGACGGAACGGTCCCACGGAATCGAAACAACGAGAAAGCAGAACCGACGTTTCCTGGAACACCGCGTATAAAATAAAATCCACGATCGACGGTATTCGCGGGAAGCGCGGGCGTAAAATTGTACAGCGTTCCAGGAAGAAGCTGCGAGCGGATCTGGCCATTTTAAATTCAAAATTATTTAATATCCTTTTACGCGTGTTAACTCGGCGAGGATTGTTAATTTTCGCCCGGCCGCCGGTCGCAGAATATTCTGCGTTTTCAAATAAATTCTATGCGACTTCCGGAGTCGTCGGAAATTCTGCGGTGGACAATATTACGCCGAAAAACCGGGAATGTTTGTAAATGTACCGAACAAAAATGTTCGGGGCTGCGCTGGGTCGCGAACAGTAGATATTGTCCTCGGTTTGCACGCGGGTTCGAGCGTGAAACTGACTGAAACAGTAGCCGCGCGTTACCAACTTCGGGACAAAAGTGGCCGGATTCTTTGTAACCTGTTCCGCGGAATTTTTCAAGCTTTTTCTACCGTAAACTCTATTACGCACTTCTAGAGATAAATTTATTGCTGATAATTTTATTGAAAGTCGCTCGGAACGTGGAATCCTTATGAAAATAGGAATTTGAGGATGCGAAAAATACGTGCCCCTTGTATCATACAACTGGAGAATAAGCTTGGATTAATTATTATTTGAATTATGTTGCTTTCGGTTAGCGCTGCGCGCCAATAAATCTTGGTCTCCTTTTCCCGTCGCTCTGCATATAAAAGAGCAGGGGACTCGGGGTAAGGGAGATCAACGGAATAATTGAATCTCATTTTTATTCATTATAAATAGCTGGCTGATCCGTCAGCCAAGAAAGCCGCCGTGAAAACTGACTTATTACCCACACCACAGAGCCCGAAAAAGGATTAAACTAAAGCCGTCCAGGACTCGGAACAAGAACTTTCAACTTCCAGTTTCGCGCGAGGAAGTGAAAAAGGAACGAAAGAAAGAAAATATCTCTTCTTGTCGGCCGGTCGTTAGCCGAGGCTCGCTCTGTTGGACCGCGAGGGAAGCTCGAGTAGTCCGGTTGTCCTTTTCGCGGGCAGAAGTTCAAACAGAACCGCTAACTTTTTCGATCGGTCCGCTGCGTCTGTCTCTCTCTCTCTCTCTTTCGCTCTCTCGCTCGTTACCCTTTCAAATACGGGAAACGTATTCGTAGGATCCGGGCGCGGCGTCGCGCGTCGTCGCGTCAAAGTAAAGTCGAAATCGGGAGGGAATGTATGCAGCGCGGGCCAGAAGAGGGTATACGTATATACGAGGGGAGGAAAAAAGTTTTTCGCTCGCGCCGGACGGGACGACGAGGATCAGAGCGATGTCCTCGGCCGAATTTATCCGCGGGTTAGCCCGTAAAACCGACCGGAGCCTCGAAAGTGTGAAATCGTATTACCCGATGAATATGCAGTGCGATTTTGCGGTCGAAAGTTTTCGGTCCGGTTGTAACTCGTCGTCGGTCGCCGGTAGGCGTCGAGGAAACCTGGAACCTGGAACCGGGCACCAGGATCTCCAGACGTATTCTAATTAGTACAAAAAGCCGGGCCGGTGCGGCGCGCCGCTTGAGAATCGTCCGGAGCCAGGACCGAGGGTGTACACGTGCACATGCACCCGGACAGTGAAGGAGAAAGACGGAACGTCCAGGGCTGTTCCTAAATCACACTCGACCGAAATCTGCGTTCGGCGGCTTAATTGGTTTCGCCGCGCCCGGCGCCCGCTGGCCGCGAGAAAGCGCGGCAAGAAATCACCGCGCGGACCCGGGAATTAATTAGGCATCGATTACGGATAACGTGTAAATCAAATTTAATTGGACAATCCCATTTGCAAATTGGGCAGTTTTCAATCCGCCGTTACCGGACAGCGTCGCCCCCACCCGCGGAATAAATTGGTCTTCTTGAAACCGAAGGAACCGACAGGTTCACGCTCTTCTGTCATCCGCTCGACAGCTTCTTGATGTCCCTTCTCTCCTTCTACTTGGTCCTCTCTTTCAGTTCACGGCCGCCGGATCCATTTTCCGCGGCAAACCGAACGAGAAATTACATCACAAACGTCCGATCCTGTGTTTGAACGGCTAATTAAAATTTGGTCGAGTTATTTGACGGCGGAATTGTAGATTAGGCTATTTCAGTTGGTTTACTGGTTCGCAGGGAAGTCGTAGTCGTCTGCACGCTTCGCGAAGCCACGACAATTTTTAGCATTTCTTAGGAGGTGATCGCGTTAAAAGATTGCTTGTATGTATCTCCGAAAATAATCAGTTTTTTACATTAATAACTGAATACTCTCTTTTAGGGAATATCGCTGCATTCATCAGAACTTAACTGCGGATCTTTATGCAATTACGGCTTCTAAAAATCTTCAAACAACGCTGGAATATAAAATTCGACATGATCTGGAAAGTGTACTACCGCAGAAAATAAGATCTGATCCGATTCGATCTTCTTCAAGTTATTCGACGAAAATAGCACAAATTGCATTAAGATCCGCAGTCTGATCAGAACATTACAAAATTATACGATTCCGTTAAAAGAACGCATGTCACCTTCATGTGGCCTCCCGAAAGCATTCTGTGATTGTGACCTCTTGAAACCATTTATTTCTTATCGAAAACTATTTCTTCATATAACCTGTATTATTCAATTAATTTTCATTTAAAGATTAAAATGGGTTACCCTGTATAAATCTAGAACAGTATCTTAAGATAGCAAGTGGCGTGGTTAACTAAGAGAAAGCTTACGATTGGACACAAAGAAAAATGAACAGGAATAATTTTTACCGACTAGATCAGGAAAGTGCTGCACCGTGCGTCGCGTGCTAGTGGAATCCCAGTGCTAGTGGAACTCCGACCGTGGCTGTTGCCACAGTAGTCTGTGAGTGGGATTACGAATACTCTTGCCCGCGAAAGTCCTACCTCGGTGAAGGTGGTGTAGATTATGACTCCCAGGTGTTCAGTAATGAAAATTGAGGAGCATTGAGGCAGGAGGCCACAGGAATCTCGAGCTGCGGGCAGCTTAGCACTCGGGAGTCCTTTGGTCAAAGTCTCTTCGAGACAAGACTCCCAGCTAGTCAGCCAACGTGAAGGAAGAGGGGTTTGTGGCTTAGGGCTGCTCTAGACTATGGAACCCGGGTGTCCAGGTATGAAAAAGTGGAAGTCATAAAGTTGAAGGACTGCTGAAGCTGAGAGAGTGGCACTGAAGATGTTCCTGAGTCAAAATCTTCTCGGGACAAAGTTTCCAGCCGAGCAACCAATGGAAAGAGCACTGCAATATTGGTTCTGTCTAAAACACCTCTTGTACGATAAAATATGAATCCGCAATGCTGCTGAATCGCAAGGTGAAATGATTAACAGCGGATTTATATTTCATTGTCCAATAAGACCCATGCCTGTTGAAGCTCTCAAATCCAATTTCTACGCTCTTTGAACAATCAGATCACCTGTACGAGCTTTCCTCACACAACTCCACTGTCCCCATTCTTTTATGGGCTTAGTTCCTCGCGTCACTGGCCGTCTAACTTGCAAACCTCGAAAAGAACTTCAGTCGCGAAAGCTTTATCTACTTAGTCGAGCAAACACCAGCCTCTGATACCAACCTATCCTTCCTATTGTTTAGCACTCTTCCTATTTTTCTTTCGTTGATCGTTTATCGGTAAATCAAGCAATTCTTAGATTTTCAGATTTATTGAATCAGGTAATCCCCTTTGCGTTAACCCTTTGCGTTCCGAATTATCTTTCAATTAGTTTTAAGCTACTTATTTTAAACAATTTTGTGTTTACTAATTATATCAAATATAGCTCTCTCAAACTTTGTTGTAATTTATATTTGTGGAACTTCTATTTGTTTTTAACTAAAAAATAAGACAATTAATACCCGACAAAGTAGTGCGATTAGATTAAAAAGCCTAAACATTGTTTTTCTTTATTTATTTAAGAAAAACTCTAAGCGTCCGGCACTATGGGTACTTTCCCTGAAGCATTTTAAGAAATTCTAAAAAAAATAAAAACAGCCATGCCAACGTTCATATATAAATTTAAACATGAACTTTACTTTCCACGGATTAATTACCAGAATACACGAGGTAGAAACGTATATCATTATGTATTCCTGAACTACAGGATTTATATGAAAAGTCTTCAGGCTAACGAGTAATACTTTATCAATGGATCGACATTCTATTGCATAGAAGGGAGAGAAGAGTACGAGAGAGGAAGGTTCGAAAGTTAAGTAGAAAATTTGATTTACTTCCTATATTTCTCGATACACAACAGCATCGTGAAACTGATGGGACAAAATTAGATTTCACGGTAGACGGAATTTCTGGGTCACGGATAGGTATCGGAATAAATTTTAAGTAATTTATTGAAACTTTGTAGAGGAAGTTGCAGTATAGACGGTAAAACCGGTGGGGTAGAACAGTGATTAATACAGCAATATATTGAGATGGGCGGAAATCTGCAACGTGCACAAAAAGTAGTGGAGAGTGCAGTGTCGAGAAAAAAGTATCCATGCCGCTCTGAATTATCTTCTCCAATTGTTAATCTATTAAGACCTATCAGCTATAACGAGTCGAACACCGTGTAAAAACGAAGGAGGAATGCTTTCCACTGATTACTTCAGATTGTAAATCAGTCATTCGCTCTGTGATAACATAAAAAAGTTCTATGGAAAGGTCAGCATCCTAGTCGGCAATAATTACATGAACCGTCACTCAACGGCGTAATTTATACTTGGACTGCGAGCTTCACGTGTTCACGGTGTACGTATAAAATGTAATTACGCTTTAATAAAAGATAATGATGTGTTTACACCAGTTTTACATTAACAAACCTTCTCATCGACTCGTATCACGGATTTATTCTTGACGCTATGTAAATTCTCGTTCCGCTGCACACCTAGTAAAACTACCGTACGAGAAACGATGTTTGCATAAAGATTCGTGGTCTATTTATAATTAAACGCTATTTTGAACAGCGTGTTTAGTGCGCTGGCACGTACAGTTCGCTACTTTCCATTTTACAGCGAAAGAGTTCTGACAATGAGTTTCTGTTTTATTTAAGGGGAACATAGTCAGCGGTCGTGACAGATTGCAAACACGCATATGGGTACGGCTCGGCGTGTACAGCGGCCATGAATAGAAACGATTTCACGCGACTGTCGGAATAATCGTGAATATCATTGAATTTCTTCGGTATGTTTAATTTAAATGCGAACACCGGAACGTTTTACGGACCATTGGTAATGTAGAAATACTGTTCGTTACGTAGAAAACACAGTAAATACGCCATAAAACTGCTACATAATGGCTCTTAATAGAAAAGTCAAAGTTCCTAGCAAATCCTGATCAAACTGGTATTATTTACTTAATAAATTTTAGTAAACATTGATTTTCAATCATGTCACCCAAAGTGTTACGTAGCCCTTCGCACGGAGGTGTTTTACCTAAAAAAATTCAACATTTCTTCCACTCTGGAATAATTCCATTGTATACGATCTTTTTCATTTTATATGTATTTTATAATGTAAACGACATTGAGAATAATGGTACAGCAGTTTTTAGTGGTGACTCTGAGACTTTGATATAAATAAACATCAACACGCGTTATGAAAAACTGAATAGTCAGAGTTAATTGTAGAAGGCTGAAGACCTATTTGTACCAGAGAACATAGAACTCAGTCTTCTGTGTAGCTCGGACTAAGGGAAACCTTATTGTTCCGTGTGCTATGCCATGAAAACTAATAATACCAATTCGAGGGAAGGTACAGCAGTGTACAAACACTTTTTCCTGTTGCTGTGTCCAGAGGATGGTCGAGGACGGCACGTTGGTTACGGATAGGAAATACGATTTTAGATAATGCACCGTAACAGGATCATCTATCTATCTATCGTCGTTCTTTCACCGGAAAAGTAGACCCAACGAAGTAGCAGCTGATAAGATTTAGCTTCTGTAGCTGCCGGAGCCCGAACACACGGCCATCCGAAATTATCAAAGGAGAGGAAATTTCTGGGTCGGCCATGAAAAGCCATAAAAAGATAGCGCGAACTGCTCGATTACTTACTGGCATGGGAGAAGGCGCGAGAAGGGGGAGGGGGTGGTGGCTTGTGCACAGCCTGTTCAAGGATTTCTGCTCTGGAATATGCAGCTGCAGCTGCAGCTCCTCTTGCAAGGCCCCCACCACCTCCCTTTCCTTCATGATTCCCAGACCCCCACCACCTCTATTTCACCTTGCGTCTCGTTGTTTCATACACTCACATACTGGATCTTTCCACGCTCGCTTCCACTCGCCTCGAGCAATTGTCGGTTCGCGCAAGGAAATCCGGAATTTCCAGTCAGGGTGAGCGACGTCTGATTTTTGACCGAACACCTCGCTAAAAGTATTTTATAATTATGTACGAAGTTATGTTCGTCGATGGCGAACGGAATGGAAGTCTCCGAACACGATGGCAGCTCGGTTATACGAGCTCCTTCGGATACGAATTTTCAAGGGACACTGGCCGACGGATATTTTATTATCCTCCAATAAAATTATGTTTCGTTGAACTACGCATTCCCCGATGCATCTATAGCCGAAAGAATTTTCAAACAAAGACAGCATCCGAGTCAGTGCGCCCAGATGAGGGGAGTCACGCAGAAATGTGTACCCCCTCTCTGATGACCAGAGCAGTTGTGCGACTGCGCGACCGGTCTACGGTCTCAGTGGGGGACGTTGGAGTGTGCGCATTGCTGCAATAGGATAGTGGAAGGGGTAAGTAGGGGAGCACCGTGCAACCGTTTTGGGGCAATCTGGGCACACTGATCCGAGTATTGTAATACTGTCGAAAGACAGTACCTGTATACTATCCTGTATACTATCAGTTTGGCATAAGAATATAATTCGTTAAAGTTGCTTGAAATTGTTTATTGAACCATTAAGCCTATAATTTAATGGGATTTCTCTGTTCGGATGCCTGTTTTTCTTGAACATTTTGCTAGTGGGTTATCTGATACAATGAATGGGAATTTAACGCACGATCCTCCTACACTGAAATTTCGTAATTAAATTATTCATGTGCGCGAAATATCGAAGATTCTGCGGATAATTCCGGAATTATTTTACATATCTCGCCGGGGAATTTCGTGTCACGTATGACTTATATATTTTTCGGAACATCCGAAATTCTTTTTAAATCACAGGCAAATTTAGTACGTTTTTTGTACTCGTATAAATAACTCGTTTTTTCCAATATTTCAATTTTTGCTGCTGGGATGTTCTGCCCACGTTAAATCCTGTGTCGAGCTTAGGTTCGTTTTTTTATTTAATTCGAGTTTATCTTGACGGCAAAATGCAGCAGCGTCATTCATTTAACTTGTACGCTTTAAATCATTTTTGAATTAAGAAGCACACTGTAATAACAATATTTCTCACGTGCATTTCATTCGAGATCGCGCGCTTCCATAGTTGCTGCGCATCTATTTTTATTTACTGCGTTTATTAGCACAGTCTGCATTCGGAGAAAGAAGTGTTTCTTGTCGCCAGGATATTTTCTCAGTTGTTCATGTACGACCAGTGTTGTCGCTCGATGTACTCGGATCAAATGCAATAAACATTTAGATTTGAATATATCATTTTTAGATAAAAAAGATAAAAAAAATAACAAGAATGTTGGCTGGCTCGGAGAGACGAACAAAAGTGGTGGCAGAAAAGACCCCGGACGTGAGCACTCTCATTTCCTCTCTGTTACTGCGTAATAAATTCTGTAACCGAAAATATGTAATAAACTGTTTAAACTAAATATATATCTAGTATTAACGCTTATTATCCTTTATGTACCCACAATTGTTAACACGACAGTAGTACGGAATAATCAGTGGAGCACTCGTAGGAGCGTGGAATGCAGAGCAAAGTGGTTTCATTAAAGTCTTTGCGCTACAATTTTTATTCCAATATTATTTAAACCTCTGTTTTAATCCACATTCATCTGGGTGGTCTCAGAAAAAAAAAGCATACGTAAACGAGTGCTGTCTGCTAATTAAGGATTCAACCTGCTCCGAGTTCGTAATTTTCGAAATCTCGTTTCGGTAGTACGGCCGTGTTCGCGCCGGCATTCGTTGAAACCGTGCGCCGCATTCTGGAAATTAGATTCCAAAGTAATGGCCGCCTGATCTTGTTTGTTGCAGAGGTTGCAGTGGTCCAGCAGTGGGGCGCATCGTGAACTTTGTTACTTGAAGGGACGTAGCGAGGACGAGTGTCAGAATTACGTGCGCGTATTCGGCAGACAAGGGCCTGATCGATTTCTCGTTTGTGGAACGAACGCGTACAAGCCGATGTGCAGGCAGTTCACCATCAAGGTAAGCGCTTTAGATTCTTTTTAAACGGGCCCGGCTGCGCTAAGGCCGCTCGGTAAGTAGTCTTTTGTTTCGTGCCAAGTGGTTACGGTCGTTTCAACCCTCCGTTCGCAAGACTTGGGTCTATCTCGACCCAGAGCTACGTCCCATATAAATTTTTCTTTCCTACCGAAGGTTCATTAAAATTCTGACGTCTAGATGTCAGCACCAGGGTAGTTGTACCCTGTAGTGGCTGTAGTGTTGTAGTTGCTATCGAAATCTCGTATGATTTCACGAAATGCAGATTTCAATTGGCTGACACAGTCGTGCGATTTAATACCATTGGATCTCTTGCAGGGTTGCATGAAAAGTCGAGTCTATGCTAACAAGCCACAAACAATTAATAACCTAACGAACAACGTTCGAGTTGCGTTTCGTGAAATCGCTCCAGCAACTGCTGTGAAATTGTCAAAAGCATCCGCGACGCTATGATTAATATTTGAATATCGCCTTTGGCACCTGGATTGACCGTTCTAGCAACTAATAGGTGTGCCAATTAGTAATTAGTTTCTTTTCGGCCAACAAATTTTAGCAAACCGAGAATTGTGAGAAATTAAACGATACATTCAAACTGTACCGAAAGTTAATTAAATATTGCGGGTATACAATAAGTTATTTCTTTTTGACAAAGCTTTGTTTCTCGGTTAATCGATATCAAATATTTTCCTATAATGCATAATTTGATGCCTTTCTTCTGTTATTTCTGTCGATTAATAATATTTCGAAAATTGTATTAAAAATCAGTAACGATGTACGATATATCAATTTATTAATTAAAATGGCTTCTTTCATGAATGTCCGTTTGTCAGGAATGTTGTATCTTCAAAGTTATCTGAAAATAGATAGAGATATATATGTGGAGGAATAAATTATTAAATTTATTCAATGAATTTAATATACCTGTACAGTTTACGATCTCTCGCATAACTGATTACATCTGTTTTCTGGATTGAATGTAGAATTTGTTCATGGTGTGCTCTTATCAACTATACGACAGATAAAATTGATTACTGAATATTATACATATATGTATAATCTTCTATACGTCCTATTTATTTTTGAAAGGATATCTTGGTACAGTTGATAGCATCAATTGTTGCGTTTAATAATTATTTATTTAGGTCAAGGAGTAGTATCAAAATAGAGGTGGCTATTTTTCGGACAAGTCCTTATTTTATTATGTTATTCGAATGAAATCCCGTTCGTTATTCGAACCAATCCTGTGACATGTTATTTGCATGAAAATAGCTGACAAGTGATCGAAAAATTTGGTTATTCGAAAATATGAAACGGGAATAGGTCTGGTCGTAACGCATTTTTATTTTCACGCAATCTCTTTTTGAATAAATTAGAAGATTTTACAAGAGTCTTTAAATGTTTCCGGAAATTGTGCATAAAAATGGTGAAGATTATATTGTAATGCAGGTATTTTAGCAAGCGGCTGTCATTTGTTTGGACACTCGGATGAAGCACAAAATTCTGTGTAAAAAACTATTGATCTTCATACATCATAAATCTAATAGTTTTAATGAGATATTATCGAAATAATTTTCCATATGTACTTATTATAAATAATGTGGAAATACTCAAGGTGGCCAAAGCTATCGGACCACCCTGTAGATTAAATCAAACTATAAATTATGCGGAACAACTGCACGATCCGGTTATAACATTCAACGCGACCTGAAATCTGAATTTCGTCGTAATAGTATTAGTAACGTGTACCGATAGCATTCGCTGGGTCTCAAATGTTAATCAGTTTACGTTGGCAAGTTGCAGTTAGCAAAACACGGTAACGTACTCGGGGTCCGAAAATCTTTTGTCGTCGCATGAGTACTTAATGAGCACACGCTTAAACAAAGCGGCTGGGAATTTGACTTTGGGCTACTGTTTCGTTCATTTATTTAACAACCACGCGCTGCGCTGTGTGTGCACGTAGATACAGGCCGGAGGAAAGGATGCCGTTTTAGGAACAATAATCGTTACAAAGGGTGAACAAACCGAACTCAATGTACAACATTAGGAAACGTAGACTTTGTGGCTGATTTATCGCTCGCTCCTAAATATTGGCGCAACAAACAGAACGTGTACGTAATGCGATTAAACGGCAACGGTAATAAGCGGGTACGTGTACGAGAACTGTAATCAGATTCTCGTCAGTTGCATCTAATGCCGTTGCAGATTGTTTTATCGTTATTCGTAACGGGGATTCCATTGTCCGAAAAACCATCTCACGTGGGCTAACATAGTGAACTATGTATGTACTACGTGTAGTATTTCCATCGTGTTTTTACGATAGGAACATATTAAATCATTCCTCTTGAACGATCCATTAGTCTACAATTTTATATTATTGATTATATGTATAATAATGTACGTATTACATAGTTATTCAATATAGATGTATAATTATATAATAATATATAATATATTTATAAATTTACAATATAGAATATCCAATAATATAATATTATATATTGTTATATTGTGTATTATATTTTATTATATTAAATTATATTATATATTATATTTTATTATACATTATGAAGAATAGATTTTCTAATACAATCAAAACTACCCAGTTTTTTTCATTGCTTCTCTTTAAGTTTGTGAATTTTTAGAATATGTATATAATATACGAATTCGACGATTGGTTCATACATCTTTCAATTTAATTGTTTTTGCATATATGTATACTTACCACTGCGACAGAAGAAATTTATTCAGTACACAGTTTACTCCTGGCTGTTTTCAAAGTTACAGTTCGCCAGAAAAAAATTCGATGAGTAATAGAAGCTATTTTCGCGAATTCTTTTACGAGAGTTCGATGGAGCAAAGTTTCTTCGAGTTCTCACTTTATTGCGGAACACTGCTAATATCATGCAATAATTCATAAACACTTTCAATACTTGCGTCTACGTGCAAAAGTTTACTCGCAGAAGATACCCAGCTTTGTTTACTGTTACTGTAGTTATCTTAGTTTTAATATACGAGTGGTATCAGAGTGTAAAACTTCGTTCAGTATTTCTGTCGGATTAAAGAATTAGTATATTCACTTATAGAAATGAAGTTATATCTTTTTATTTCATATTTCACTTTAGATTATAGACTATAGATATTGTCACTTAGACAATCTTCCTTTTTGTTTTCTGCAGCCTTACTGTTTTTTATCGTTGTACAAATACTCGTGTTAGTTAGTTGATATACATAGTCATTCGGTTTTAAACGCCATTTTTACCACTTGTTTCGTTTTAGGTAAAGAAAACGCAAGATTTTATGAGAAAATACCATCTCTTGTATCGCATAGTCTCTTCCGTTTTATACTCCATTTCTCCGCCACTCTCGGTTCCATTTTTCTTGAATTCTTCTTCGTACATGCTTGTCCGCATCTTCGCTTACAGTTTTCAGATGACTTACTTTGACTATTGTAAAGTATCTCTGTTTCTGCAATTGCGGATTTCTCGGAATTTTCTTTGAATATACAGTGGATCCAAGAATTATTTGAATTCGAATCTGACAAAATGGTTGATATATATTAAACTTGTGATAAATTCATGAAAAACAATAGTACCTTATATTTAAACTTGGCAGTACGACCTTTCATTCAAAGTTTAACGCCGTGCGAAACTTTCTGAAATAAAATGAATGATATATTCTGTAAGTAGAAATCTCGAGCTTTACAATGAGTTCATCGTTGTACTATCTTTGTGAGATTTCTGTAAGATGTAAAAATCTTTGAATCTAAAGTTCGCGATTCATTTAAATCGCAGATTCTTACAATTTTTGCTATTTTCAATCAATTCTAATATTTCGATGAAATTGTGTACATGTATATCACTTACTAGGACCTACCAAAGGTACCTTCTAAATTTTCATTCCAGTCACAGATAAAAAATTTAAAAATCGTGACCTAGTAAACTAATCCTTCTAACGTTTCAAAAAAATTCAGGCTGTTGGGTCTAATTTTCAAAAAGCTATTCGTTTTTAAACGGTGTACGAAACTTTGTGCATCCACTGTATTTGCGACTGTATGACCTAAAAGCAAAATATAATATTTCCGTGATGTTCGTTCAGGTTCAGCTCATTTCCGTATAACATCACTCATTTGGTCGAGCAGCAGTAGCTGTACCGTGCGACGTATTAAATCCCCCTCGAAATCGTGTTCAAACCCAACCATCATTCCCGTAAGTGTACGAGTATAAATGCAAATTTTAAAGTGAAGCCCGATTTTCGTTTCTTACATGAAACTCTCGCAAATGGGGCCCGATAATCGTTGTAAAATCATCGATCTCGAAGTATACACATACACTCTTCATGAAGGGTACCCATAAGTTGCGAGTTTTATAACTTCTGGAGTCGTTGGTACAGTCCCATAAGTGATTGCCCTGGAAGACTATTTTCGTCAGGTGTTATCGTAAAGGAGCGAGAATAGTCGGCAGTATTTCATGTCGCAGTTGGTCCACAACTGCGTTCGAAATTGCCACGAATACTATTTCCAACAATTTCGTGATTGACTGACCAATCAAATTTTAGGAGTGCAATGGATCGTCTCGAATAGCTTTAATACACACAATTTAACAGTCTGCTAGTGTTGGGGAGTGTTTCATAATATTTCAAAAATAGAGTACGATTTTTAGAGAAATATTTTTAATATTATTAGATTTATTATATTATTAAATTTGATACAAAATTAATATTTTTAACCCCTTCCTCTACAACATCTATTAAGTATGTATACTTATACACCCAGTATCGTTAATGCGTGATTTAACGATACCATAAACATTTGTTGTTACAAAATACACAACGTCGAAAATATGTATCCTCATCCTCGCCTCATTAGTACGTTCGCGATATCTTGCCGAGATGTGCAATTTAAAATATTTATGTTAATTACACGTGTTACTGAATATAACGACCGACCTTATTACGGTGAATTAAAAGCCTTAACTGTTTATTTGCCGTTTTTAATACCATCAACGGGCCAACTGGTCGGTAGCAGTAACGTGGTCAGGAATAGGGCTATTTATCTTAATTATTATTATTAAGCCCCGTTGAAATTCATTCATGCACGGTGTGCTCTTCGCGAGTGCCATAATTTTTCTCTTGTTTTTAATTAAAACCGTGCGGTCGCGCATCAGAGATCACAGTGTGTTTCGCTTTAATATTATTGGTTGCATTGAGTTCTCGTTCGACTGCACCCGGGTTATCCGTTAAGACCAAAGTCTCTTTGGATTTTCAAAAGAACTTTTGAAACACGGAACGGCCCCGAAGGAGCACAGAGAACGCTTTCGGAAAAAGCCCGCTTCAGCCTTGTAATACACCTTTCTGCTCGCGTTTAAGCCGGCGAATCGTTTCGCCCCCTTTTTTTCCTCTCTTTGTGCTTGGCTGTTCGCAAGCTGCAGCCTCGCCGCTCCGAGGCACTATTTTTAATCAGGCATAAAACATAAAAGAAGAATTAATGTTGATGCCGCCGATGGGCGTAACAACTTGTAGCAAACTGTCTTGCGCCTGTCTTGCTTCCTTTTAAATCTATCGGACGTATCTGCGTACGTTCCCTTTCATGCTCTGGAAATCTAGGGTGCACACATGTTGCTGAAAACGCGATATTTTGTCTAACAACAGGTCACAGCGGCGGCGGGTCGATGATTTTAATGAAGCTTTTTCTGATGAATCTGAAGCAAAAATAAACAGACCCATATGTGCGAGCGTTTTTCATATTACTCATTATTCACAAAGATTAGTATGTATGAGTATTGTACGAGGTATTACATCAATTTCATATACCCATAAAATGAAAAAAAGCCATATATAATTGAATTATTCCAGAGTTGGGCATTAATCGATAAATTAATCATTAATTGACATCAATGTATTGTATTAGTATCAGCTGAATAGGACGAGGATTTATTTTACTAACTCTTGTGGTCGCTAATGACCTGGTTGTTGGCGCGACCTGTATAAATAAATAAATTAAAAAAAGAAATTCTAGAAAGCACGCAGTAAAAGTTCACTGCCCCTAACAATCTAACCTCGTGCAATAAATTTCGAAATACTCGTCAGAGTCGGTGCAGCGCGCAGACGTTGGTCGGACGTCCCCGAAGGGTGAACGCAGACGTATCACTCGTTAAATGTTAGGAAGCGGGTCGGTACCTTGGCAACTGTGCGGAAAAACGTCTGAAAAAGTATCGGTAAAAATGTAGCTGGCAAGCTCGTTGCCGGTCCCGATACTTCCACTTTCCCCGAGCTCGCTTCAAAACAAACTTGCCTGTTTTCATCGACCGCTTCGAGGAACGTAAATCCCGCGTAAACTTTGCTGTCAATAAATCGCAACGCCCAAGATAACTTCTTTATGCGATCGCCGAACGCGCGACAACGGGCAAAGGGTGGCTCGGTGACTCTAAAGGCAAAAGAGGCAGAGAGAGAGAGAGAGGGAGAGCGCGAGTTGTAGGGTGACCGAGGGGGATGAAGCGTTGCGGCGCCCAGCGTCTTAATAATGGCACGTCGTAGAAACGCGCCGTCATGCTATACCGGCAAGGGGGAAGAATAGCGGGGTAAAAGGAGAAGACGAAAAGTGGCGCATGAACTCGTGATTTATCAGCTGCCGTGTCCCCCCAGTCCTCTTTCCCTTGATCTCCAGCAAATAACGACGATTCTTGTCCGCGTTCGAGCGTGTATTCGTCTACATTTCGTGTACACGCCGCGCCGGACCAGGAAGAGCCGACTAAGTGACATTTTAAAAGGAAAAAGAGACGACAGCGTGTGAAACCGCTTTGACGCATGCTACCCGGCCATTATGGAGAGCTATAATTTCGCGACCAAAGACCCGGGAATAGAGACGCCTCGTAGTAGTCCGGTCTAGCAGTTAATGCGGTAAAAAATGAGTTAGCAATGCCGAAAATGTCGATATATATATATTATAATGAAATTTAATAAAAATTATAATTAGAACAAGCATTTAAAAATGAACATTTTGTGCACACGATTTTCTTTTGTGAACCCTGCCGAGCTTATTTAATATTTCTAGAAAAATTTTCTCTGTAATGAAGAGCATTCCTTTAACCTGAAAAGGCATACCTCAAATTTAGAATTACGGTTCCTCATTTATTAAATAATGAAAGTTGTCGAAGTTCCCTTTGAAGTGGAATACCTTTTCAGTTCGAAATAGTTCCGCATTTTTTCAAATTATACTTTTCCTTGCATGATACCGCCAGAATCCATTTATATTTTATTTGAAATTTACTTCGAAGAACAAGAGCAGTCAATCCTTGACTTTTAAACAATATTGTGTACTAATTATTAGACTCCAGATTTTATGCATTTATAACAAAAAGTCTACCTCAGAGTCTACTAATTACATTAAATATAGCTCTCGAACTTTGTTGTTATTTATATTTGTGGAACTTATATTTGTTTCTAACTAAAAAATAACGCAATTAAATATTAAAAGGAAGAACCAAATACATATAAAAACCCGTTTTACACACTCGACAAAGGCGTGCAAAGGGTTAACGAAGCAGTCATACCGGCAATCACTATAAGATTTGCAGAAAGTTCCAAAAGACTTGAATTGCTGCTGTAATTTATAATTTACAACGTACTAGCTTCGCTAAAGGATTAGGAGATATCATTTTCTCTCCAGAGATTTCCAATATGCTAATCAGAACTGGTCCATATAAATTGTAAGACGTATAAATATAAACAAAGAAATAGAAAACACAGTACTTCCTGTCCATAGATTTCTGGTTAGCTAATCTGGACTGGTAAATAACACGATTATAAAGAGTATGCGGCCGATTCAGCGATTTCATTTAATACGTTTCTCTCATTCATAACTGTCTTTCTCTTTTATCAGCGAGAAGACTTGCAGCGTGTGTCACTAGTAGCTAGCGCCACGCTATAGTCGGAATGGTGGTGCGTTCGTAAGACGATTAACATAACACGATTATGGCGTCTTGACGTATCACTTTACCGAACTTTACTCTATCGCATTGGGTATATCATTGGAACGCGTTCTGACTTCCGATCGGCAGACTACGATGATAACACGTATTCTACCAATCACGAGTTATGGGAAAGCTAAGCGCCAAGGGCTGAAAGCTGTTATGATATCGGTTCCGGTTCGAGAAACAGCTTCGAACAACCGTTATTTTCTATAACAGTTATAAAGAACCGAAGTTAGCGAGGATATCGATTCTGGTTACACTTCCGCAGTCTGTTCTTTTGTCGGCTGCTCGTCGCGGTTGCATACATCAATTCTTTGCATCGGTTCTTTATCGATTTTGCACATCGATATCTTCTTGTAGTTTCTCCTTGTTTACAATCTGCTCGTCGCTCGTTACGATTTTATTATACATAATTTGGATCGACTAATGCGCGAAAGCGGGGCACTGTCAGCGAGTTTGTTTATGTATTATTCAATCACGCGAGCACCAGTCCGCGAACCGACTCGACGTTTCGCATATCGGCAGGCGATAGCTCGTATTAACGCACAGCCTATCAAATATCTCGAATTTCAGCCGTGTTCCCGCGGGATCCTGCAAGATTAAACAGACACAGCTACTAATTAATGTATCGTTGATCATGTCTGAATCAGTTTTCATCCATGCTAACACTAATTTCGTATTAATTTTTAACTCCGCTAAACCATTCATCGTTTTTAACCTTCGCCCGATCGAGCCCAGGTCTGTTTGCAGTTTGGATCAATCGCGTAAAGAATTTACAAACATCAATGTTCAATGAACATATTTATATCGAGATTGTATTAACGAACGGATCCGGAAATTGAACCCGACAAGAAATTATATATGTACATAGTTGTTTTGTTAGCACGCCGTTTATACTACCAGAGATCAATGGTTTCACGCAGGCGATTGGTCGATTTAGCTGTACATATCACTGGGGTTATTAACTATTCGCCAGATTAAGGGGTTAGGACACAATAATGTATTGAAAAATAAATAAATTGCTCTTATACATCCCTACAATAACAATTTAATATAAATTATATACACACTGGAAGATTAGAGCCACGAGAGAGAGTGCAGATTAGAGAGAGAGTGTTTATTTAATCGTTACTTAATCAAATACAGTTATTATCTCATAACCATTGCTTGCCTTCTCATCCTACCCACAATCGGTCATCTTACCGAGTTAATTAAAGAAAGAATGATATTTGGCTCCTGTTTCTTATCCAATTGATGCAGGTCATTCTTGTTTTGCATAAAAAGACGATATTTTAAAAAATACCCGAGATAAGAGAGTTTGCGTATCAGAATGCATTATTCGCGTCTATTACAGTGGATTATACCCTCGTAAATGATAGGGTAAGCGGATAAAGGTATTTACGGCAACTTTTCCATTATACACTGATATATGACAGAAAAGGCGGATTATAGGAACGTACACGATGAGCAGAAGATTTCTCTATTTTGTTCTGTTTATGAAGGAGTTTTTAATAAACAAACGATCCCTTGCAGAATAATCTATGTCTGTGAGCTTTCATGCATTTAATACACTTTTCAAGATCATTTTGATCATTTATTTTTTCAACATTTTCAAGTAAAAACGTCGTAATTTAACGATTGAAACAGTGAAGTTTCTCTTTTAACTTTCTTAAACGCCTTTACAACATAACATTGAAGTATTATAATCGAATTTGGAAAACTGACCATACTACAGGCATTGAAATAAAATGTTTCCCGTACTCTCCGAAACAATACGTGAAACTTGAAATGCTTTTTTCAAAGCGACATTTGTTTAATTGGCACACACGATATCACAAAAGACCAATGATTCAATTTGTTTGAAGTTTTACAGGCAGCTGGAATTGATGCCCTTTTCCTGCCTTAACTGAAATCATATAAATTCAGTATTTGTGAAATTCGATCTCCGTTGACCAAAAAGCCAGCCAACATTATGACCGAAATCATATTTCTCCAAAATATAAAATGTATCATATTAATTTTGTTTTTTTTTTCAATTGCAAATTTGCCTAAACGTTTGATTTTACAATCATAATGTTTAAAGAATCGTGATTCCAAAATTGATATAGTATTCTTTGTACATTTTTATGCAGTATAGCTACTAAATATGATTAATTTCCAATTTTAGAAGATTGAAAACAATGTTCGGTTAAACATAGCATATTTTTGTTAACCTGAACCTAAATAAATCAATATTATTTACATAATAGTGTTGTATTTCATTAGCAAACAAAATATTTCATTAAAGTTTTAATTATTAGCAAATTTTATTCTTTAGTAACAAATAAAAAGTCTATTGCAACATTTTAATTTTAAGGTTAGAGTTTTGCAAATTTAACAATAAATTACTCGTTAAAGATGAGAATATTTTAGTCCCGGTCTCCCCTATTCGTAAAATATAAAACCGTAAGAGAATTAGAAGATAACGCTCGATTGTTTGAAGGCACGGAGGCAGGAAAACCTCTTGAGTCAGGACCGCAAGCTCTGGAAATATGCACGGTTTTCCGAAGTTCCTTGTACACCGAGCGCGGATAATAGCACAAAGAATCGTTTCACAGAGGACCGTTTACCAAAACCAATAGCACGAGGAAAGAAAAGGCTCGATTCAGTAACACGGTGAAAGAGAGGGCTCGAGGGTGTAACTATCGTATTGCACAATTACGGTCAGCAGAGCGGACTTGTCGGCATGCGAGAAGCGATCGCACGTGAACCGATATCCGCGAGCGAGCGAGAAAGAGATAGGGAGAGAAGGTGGAGTGAAGGTGGAGTGAAGGTAGAGAAAGAGAGAACACGGGGAAGAGTGAGAGGACGGACTGGACCGATCGAAGGGACCGAATGAAACGCCTCATTCTCATGTGAGCGTCAAAGTGTCACGTATCGGTCGTTCAGTAGAACGTCTTGGGGAAGTTCCTGTGTAATCAATCGAGGCCGCCGCCTCTTCGTCGTGTTCCTCCGGACTCCTTGGCGAAGTCTTATCGGAAGTCTTCCGACGAAGCAGACGGTGTCCCCTTTCAACATCCAGATACCCTATCATCGTTGACTACCCTTTGCTCCTCGCTACCTGCCGGTAAATCGATCTTCCACGCACAAGACTTCGCGGCCGTGTTATCAGAAAACTCGAGAGTCAAGACTTTATTCCATTGGGAATTCGATACTGGCGCGGCGGCCTCAGCGTCCCTCCATCGTCTTCGAGCGAAACTCGCCAATTTTATTTCCGAACGGCCACCGCGTCGTTAGAGTCTCATCTATCGCCAAAGAAGAGGAATCAACCGAAGGGCGACGCGACGACGGTGGCTCTCCGTAAAATCGATTAATTAGATCAATACCGGCCCAATATAATGGAAGATCGATCCTGGAGAGTGCTGGAATGATAAAGATATTATTAAATGAGAGGCTGATTGAAAAAAAAAAAGAGTTTCTCGGGGACAATGAATTATGCTCGACCACGGATAATATCGACAACCCCAGACGGGACGGATCGAGTGCTCGAATAAAACGACTCCAAAATTTACATTCAGTTTAAGCTGATCGACTTTCGACCTTTCAACGCGGCTCTTTACTTTTCTCGGTTCATTTTTCTGTGTTTCGTTATATTTTCTAATAAATTCTGATTTTATCTTTCGCTAATGTAATCGATTATTTCAATTGATTTTGATTTAGACTCGCGTGACTATATGACGAATATTAGTCACTTGGGCGTTAATGATGCACATTTTATTGCTTCAGGAAAAGTAGAGAATATCCTGTATATCTTTTAATTATCCTTATTATTGAAGCAGTTACTCAGAGATTCATTCAAAGATTTAGTCAATGCTTATTCAGCAATACAAAAGCGCTTATGTTTTATTCGACCCTATAACTGCCATAACTACTAGGCAGCGGATTTTACCGCAAAAATATTAGAAGAATTTAAACGTACTACTACATTATTTTCAACCTATTAGACATATTAAGATAGAAAACGAATTTCTATTTCATTCCAAATGTTCAAAGATCCGCTGTCTAGTAATTACATTCTCGAAGAGCGAGACTTTCAAAATCGATTTTTTGAAGTATCAATGCTATCTTCTTAAATTGGGAACCTGAGGAAAGGCTAAAGGTCAAATTCGGCACCAGTTGCCAGATTTTTGCACTTGCTCGCGTTTCTTCCAGGAGGTTGAAGCTTCTGTTCAAGTGTCTATTAGCTTAAAAGGAAAATGCGCTTCGAGAGAAACTTAAAGAAATGCCTCAGCGAATTTCTAACTGTGTTCATTCGAATATGAAGCGAATTACAATAAAGTATTCACTACATATCAGTTTACCGATGTTCTGTTTAATTCATAAAGTAGAACAATAACACAGCAAGAAATTGGTATACGTTTATGCATCTACTTCATTTATTTTCTGCTAACAAAATGTACACGATTATTTCGCAACTCTGAATTTCCTAGGACTTTGTGTATGTTACAATAAATATGTTAATTTCGTAAATGTATGCACATACTAATTTGGTAAGTAAATGTATTCAATGCGGCAGGATTTAAACTTTTGCTAGTAGAAGGACTTGATTTAATAAAGGTATGCGCAAACAGCAATGCCAGTATTGATTTTCATATATACATCTTTGTATATCTTTATTTATTACTACATTTACATACTACTATATCTATCCATAAATCAACTTTCTCATTTCCATAAGTCAAGTGGTGCCTGGGTTATACTCAGTCAAATATTATTTTTCAGAGGAAACTGCTTATTTTGACTGCTTATCCACATGTTTGTGTTTCACTTTATTTAACTGTTAATTTAGTAAATATCGTGTTATTCAATTTTCATTTTCAACGAATCCATTTATCAGGGATAATAAATATTTTTGTACTTAGTTGATTATATTATAGTTGAGTATATTATATTGCAAGTGTTAAAATAATATAAAACAACAAGAAGCATCTTTCATTCGTTAAAGTTTCGACGTACTGGATATTGTATTAACCAATGTAAGATTTCAATTTACAGTTAATTGACATCTCGTCCGAATTGATCAAAAGAAAAGTGTATCCTTGCGAATCGCCGAATAAAAATGTACGTAATTGAAAGATCCATTTACTTTGGACAGCAGAGCAGAATGTACGAAACCGTGAAAATTATTGAACAGCGGTGGGCGAACCAACCGATTCCGAGCGGTAGAATCGCAGGAAGGAATCGGAAATTTTCGTTCCGACGTTTTACAGACTCGCCGTGTACCGCGAATTGTTCCCGATTTAATATTAGATATTCTCAAAGGAATAGACGCAGTCCAATTCTCGACACGGTAGTGCTCCGTTGTTTAGAAACGGCAGACCTCGTTCGCCGGAAACTAATTCAATCAGAGATGTTGCACCGAATACTTCTGAATGTTTCATGGGAGGTCTTGCAATACGATAAAAACTCGAGAACTTTATCGTTAACCACATCTTTGACAAAACTTTGACCACCCAATTAAATATTCTTCCATTTTATTTATCATTTTGGTTCTTCTTTTAGCTGACAGAAATGTTAATTTACCATATTTACAGCGGTTCTAAAAGGTATTGGAACTTTTCGTTTCGAAGCTTTTCCTTTCGAAAAACATGGCTCGTTTTCTTATAAAATATTTGTGCACTATCCTATTAGTCTTCCGTGCAGTTTGTAGGAAAATGTTTTGATACTGAATATTAACTGAATTTTTTCCGATATAATTTACTGATTTGCTGTATTTTTTTTTTTGTTGCAGGTATGATTCCAGTTTCATTTTTATCTTGTATATAGAGTATGTAAGTACTAGACTAATCAGAACAGAGATATCTATTCAGCACACAAATACAAATTTAAAAAATAAACTGTAAAGTTGCTTTTTAAAGAAAGAAGTCATTTGAAAAAGAAAAAAAAGAATCACGTGTAGCAGTTCATACCAAAAAAATGTGTAACTTCAATGGTTAACCTCGTCAGCGTATCTCGCAATTACCAGAGAACTTTGGAATACGTTCTTCGGCAGCGGAGGTAATTTCGGGGTATCCGCCACTGTCCGGCGGAACTAATTAAATTGCATGTTTTCTTTAGGCAAAATCAATGGTCGACACTTGAAATGTTAAACAACTAATAGCAATTAGCAATTAACTTTTCGCGATTAAAAATCACATTGGTAGGTATTAAATTATTCAGCTAATTAACTGGAAGTCCGGCGAGATGGTCCGAGTCCCGCGGAAGTCTCGGGGTTTGTTTAAAAAGGAGAACGGAGCATGTGCGGTGCTGCAAAGTTTCCGTAATTAGCGAATGAAATAACCGAGGCGTGCCGACGTACAAAAGAATTCGAGGCGTCCTCTTCGATTCCGGAGACGGCGCGGCGTGGGAGAGGCGGCCGGGATTTCTGTCGGCGACAAGAATAATCGGAATTCTTCAAATAGTCGATGATTTAGTAGGGGATTCGTTTTGTCGGAGTTTATCGGGAATATTCCGCGCCTCGAAAATGGAAAACGTGCGATAGTTTCGCCGGAATACGAGCGTATCCGGACTGGGAACCCGCAGAGCATCAGGCACTGATCCGACCTGTCTTTCGACGCTTTATCGGGAGCCTAATTCTCACGTCCAGCCGAAAGAAAATTCGAGTAGGTACCTTTATTCGGATCACGTGGCCCGATATGGCTCCCGAATGCGAACTCGCACCTTTGGTCCATCTTCTTCTCCTTCTTATTCTTTTTCTTCGTCTTTCTTAGCCCGGTTCAGCTCGTCGCTAGCTTTCTTTCAACTCCTCTCTTCCTCCTCCATGCCGCTTGCCTCATTTTCGGTAGACTTCTTTACGGAAGACTCGAATAGCGCGGAACATGGATTCACGTTCCTCCCCCCACTTCCTCGCTACTTCCTTCCTTCCTCGAGTGCTCTAGAGTTGGTCCAATGCTCGTCCTTACCTGGCCAGCTTCCATCTCCGAAATCCCCCTCTTGTTCGCGAAAGGGCGCACCCTCGGCGCCTTTAATTCGCCACTCTCAAATAATCCATTTCCATGGAAGCACCATGGACACTGCGAACCGTTTCCTCTTTGATAGTTTTCTGCCGCTTTTCTTCCGGTTAACGCTCGACCCACCTTTTCCCAGTCGTTCTCGCGTGCTCGGTTTTCGTTCCATCTTCATTATAGCAATCTCTGTTTCTTCGTTTCTTGCTTTCGGTTATCCACGAGCCGTTCTTCCCCTTACGTTCGCACTTTGCCGCCATTTCCTCAAGTAATTTGCCAGCACCGTTCCACGACGACGGATCGAACTTCCCCGATGTTCCATTTCTTATTTTTCCCGTCAGGAAGTTCGTATCTTGTCCGTAGCCCGAGAATATTTGACGTGTTCCACGTACCGCTCCCGTCGAATCCATTTTCGCGAAAATCGTTTAACTCGACTCGCGTTATCGCACGGTCCATTTTCCCTTGCTTGTTTACCGGCTTGATGATCGTTTTCTAGCCGGTTGCTCATTTTCGACCGACGCCTTTTCAATTTCAGACTCCGACGGATAAGTACTCTTCCCTCGAAACGAAGTTCCGAGCTACTTTTTCCAAACGCGGCCATCTTTTTCTAATGGAAAACGCGTCTATGACACGAGATACGAAAGTATTACACGTTTCAATCAGAAAACTGGTGCATCATCTTTCTGTTCAATATTACACGTTACTTTAGTTTTTATAAAATTCAGGACACTCTGTAACACACTGGATCCAAAACATATTTGAACACCCTATATATAATTTTCGGAACGCTCTTTATGTTTATGAGGTTATAATTTCGCAAAGAAGAATGCTACCTTCCCTCTCTACGACGCTATCCTCCACGCTTCCGCCACGTGACGCGTTCCATCTGTCATGCTAGTGTTCGGTACTGGCACAGAGAAGATAACTTTTCTCCTCAATTCGTGCTCCCTCCCCTCATCTGGCGACACTGCTGCCAGAGACCTTCTTGTCATCTCACCACAATAGGTGCGATATAAAATAAATAAAGGAGGTTTATAATCTAAGCGTGCGAATTGAAACACACCTCGTGCAAGTGCGAATCCTGTCTTTAGATCCAGGAAGATCCAGAACCGCAAAAAGTCCTCGCTCTCGACACCTCTTTCGCGATTTCAACCGGGAGGTTCAGCCTAGCCTCCGTTCCCCGGAATATTGCTATAAAAGAGAACGGAGACATTCATTAGTTCTTTCATTTGATACGCAGTTTTGAAGCAACCCGCACCGACGTCCTCTGATTTCTCATATCTCGTTTCCTTCCATTGTTTCTGCGATGCAGGCTTCTTGCTCGCGCAGCCACCTTCCCCTGCTTAGTCTTTTCCCTTGTTTACCCAACGTTCCTCTTTTATGCGGTTATGAGCTCCAACTTATTTTTCCCTGTTACTTCTGCTGCTCCTCTCCTCGAGTATCTTGGAAAGTTCCAGCAACGGTTTCCTGCCGCGGGAACAATCTTCCGCTTCGGAATTACAGCTTCATTTCCTCGACTCTTTCGTTTTACATATTTCGCTGGTCCCCAGCTTCTTCTTCTTCACCTTCTTCTTCTACTTCTTCAATTCAATATCTTCTCTCTTCACTCTATCCGTGTATTCTTCAGCATGATAGTAATCCGCAGGCAACGTACAGATACGACGCAACCTAAAAGCGCATCACGAGCTACCGCATGTTATTCAGTTATGTGCATCATCGAGATGGTTATTTGCGTTTTGGATCCCGTCAATCTCTCTCTCTCTTCGTTTCGAAGCGTTTAAACTCCTGTCTAGTTTACTGGTACACGTGCTGCAAAAGTAACATTGGAAAGTTAGAATTATGCGGCAAATTTGATAATTATACAGTAAATTCCTTAGTTTTGCTTAAGACACAACTATTAACAAAGTATTTCTGACAGACAAGCTTCTTTTTGATATTAGCTTTATTAATGTATAACATATACATATAATAACGTATACACAATAGCTACTACCAGAGTTGACGATTAATCGATTAGAATTTTAATCAAGATATTGATTGATTAATGTGTACGATTAAAAAATGTAATTATCAAAAAATTGCAGACTGATTCAATCGATTGGTGAAGTTAATCGTCAATCGTTGATAAAAAAAAGAAATAATCGAAAAAAAAACATAAAAGCACGTAAACAGAGTTTTTTTCAGTATTCATATAGTTTTGATTCCGTATTTCATTCCGAAATTTCAGCAGTCAATCATTAATCAATTATCCGATTGACGATTACAATTGAAAGGAATGGAGGAACGTTGATTAAATTTTTGCCCAACTCTGGATACTACATTACACGTAGTAAGTAAATACTCATTACCAATTAAAATTCATAATGTAATTTGATTGCTAATGTAAATATTGTAGTTATTATATCGTTCGAGAAAATACGTCTACTTTCCAGAGCGCTAAGCATTTTGCATTTACAAAGGCAAGCTTACTGCGTATAGTGTTCTATTCCCACAATCGCACTACTCAGAACTGGAATGCGATTACAGGAAGCGGAAGCATATTCTGTGATCGTTTCATTAGCTGTCGAGCTGTTCTCCTTCTCTTACCGTTAGTAACACTAAATCAGACTTCACCTACTGTTAGATACATTATATTTGGTTCTTCCTTTATTTATTTAAATGTCTTTTTTTGAGTTAGAGACAAATATAAGTTCCACAAATATAAATTACAACAACGTTTGAGAGCTATATGTAATATAATTAGTAACCAAAATTGTTTAAAATAAGTAGCGTTGTTGTTTAAAATAAAAACACTTAAAATAGTAGAGAGTTGTTGGCAACAAAATTGAAAAATAATTCGGAATGCAATGGGTTAATGGATTAACGGTGATTGAATTTTCTGTTCTTGCAGGCGATTAATTAACTTCGCGCGCTTTGAATTATAAAGCCAATATCACCAACCAATATGGTTAACATTTTGAATTTCATTATTATACCATTTGGTGTCATTAACAATATACGAGCAAGCAAGCCGTGCATTTAAATAGTAATACTCTGCTTTGTAACGATTAATGACATTAATAAACTCGCCCGAATTACCTTTGCCACCACACCATGCCTTTGCCTTTTCGATATGATAATGTCATGATTATATGTATGTAGAAAGGGAAATTATTTTACGGAGAACAACGGAAATTGATACACTTTGAAACGGGGCGATTTTATGTGAAAAGATAAATTGAAAACAGAGCAAATGTTTTTTACTTTCAACACACTCCCGTTCTAGAAAATACAGAGAATTTTCATCATTTAAAAATATCAAACCTGAATATTTCTGTCAGTGAATTGGGCCAATTTTGAACTATTATAAATGGTGCAATCGTCACAGTATTTCAACACGCAAAAACAGGTAAACAAATGTCAATGAAGCATTTCTGTTCAAGCTTTTGTTGCTAAAGATGTCCAGTTCGAATTTTTGTAAAATTTAGCCAGATAGAAAATTCAAGTTGAATTTTTTTTCGAAAATGTGTGAAATTTCAAACGCAGAAGTTTTATTCCGCGCTTTTCACTTACTCTTTTGTGTAGAGTGTAGAACATTGTACCGTCGATTTTGCATGCAGTTCGAAAGTGCATAGAGGCCACATGTACGCGACCAATTTCCAAATTTCATTTCCTCGAAAATGAGACCTACAGTGAAAAAATATTTTATTGCATGTTTCTGATTTCACATTGGATGACTGCATAAGTTCGTGTTTGATTTGAAAATAGAAGCAGTTACATTTTAAATCTACAGTTTTTCCAAAAGTAAGGGAAGAAATAACAATCAATTTAGTTTCTATTTCTTGCAATTCGCAGTCTAATTAATCATTAATCAGATTATACTATTTGCCCAATTCAGCGTGATCCCGTGTTTCATTTGTGCAATCTTAGTTACCCTTCCACGTCTGCGGTTCGCTATTCCACCGTCGATTTCTACACAAACGATTCACTGTAATCTACTCTTTTTCCCCCGATTCGTAATTCAACACTGCATCCGTACACCAACAATGCGCGACACCGAAACCGACTTCTCATTCAACCCTTTCGTTCGTCGTTTCTGCGCTTCATCTGATCTCATATACCTGGAGGAGTTGTCTGCCAACGTGCATACCACTGTGACGCTCGTGCACCCGCAAACAGACATGTAACACCGTATGCACGCACCACAATCGTAGGTACAGTCCGCGAGAATGCCATAATTCCATGTGTGAATTGTTCGCAATTTTAATTGTCCCTGTTATTTTAAGTTGGGTACTTACCTGAATAATATTTCAAAATAAAATATGTTTTACTAAAGTGATTAATTTAAGAAATTTTCTATAGTTCCAGCTAATAAATAACGGTTTATTTCTAACTTTCACAATTCGGCGATGACCACGCGTTAATGGTTTTGAAGATTTTTGAATAGAAATCGTTCACTTTTTTCGTAAAATTTGTTGAACACGCTTTAGATACCGAAAGACCTAATTCCGCTTGTGCTTCTCTTGCCGCTTTATTTTAATGCGATGCAGCACGTAAAATTAATGAAGTTTGCCTTTGATTCTGCTTTTTATTTCCGTCCGTCTCAGACGATTTTTATTTTCCCCATATAAATCACCTAATTTTATAAAATTATTGACTACATGATGAAACCTGCTTATTTTTAAGGCAGTGTCTCTATTATGAAGACCTACATCTTTGTAAGCTATAATCTTAATGCTCCCTTATTTAATAATTTATGGCATCTCGAAGAAAATTGAAGTTACTAAAAAATATGTACTATGGTATAAATAAAGATAATACGTCTACCCGTTATACAATACTTACAAAAAAACTCTGCCAAGACTATAGAAATAATAATGAACTTCTATTCCAGTCGGTAACAATTAAAAATTCAATCGATACAAATAAAAAACACACGAAATTGTTAGTGGAACTATGAAAATTTTGCTGACTATATTATCCTGCTATCAAAGGTATTGTCGACGTCCCCGTTTCATTTTCTGATTATTAGACTTTCTTGAATAAACAGGATAGGAAAAACTTTACCATCTCGTCAGCGAGCCAGGTAATTTTTATTTCTTCCAAAGAAAAACTTCATTGCCTCTTCAACTGAGAAGATAATTTTCAGTTTTTCTGAGGAAAAAGTTCACTGTCTCTTAAACCAACAAGATAGGTTTTAATTTTTCTAAGGAAAAAAAAATCCATTGCCTCTTCGACAGGATTGTTTTTAGTTCCTTTAAGGAAAAAATTCACTGCTTCCTTAACTGGATACAACGTTTGGAGATGATCTTCAAGATAAAATATTACGAGAATTAAGTACCAATTTTTCAAGTAAATTACAAGAAACACACAACAATTCTTGAAATCGTTTGATATTTTGACTATTTTGTGTTTTGCCTAACTCTTTTATGTCATAAATGCTTCAAATCTGCAGTCTCTAGTAATTATCTAAAATCTGAACAATTTTCTACAATAAGTTCATATTTAATTTTTGGTACAAAGGAATTTTATGGTAAAAAGCACACAGAAACTTGGAACAGTTTTCCACAATGAAAAAATGTGTTCACATACCTAAGTTATATGTTAATCTTTTTCTTACGACCCAAGAAAATTTCTTTAATAATTTTTCATCTGTGTTTAGGGTAATGTAACAACATCGTTCAATTCTTCTGTAGTCTTTACAAATGCATCAGATCTGAAGTCTAATTATTATTACTGAACACAGTTTCGTTTCCACTCTATTTCTTAAGGATCAATCGGCATCCAATTATCGCGAAGAACGTCATCTGTTACTGTGAAGTGTCCATTTTTCACAAGTCACGATACAATATAAAATTGGCTCTCTATCCCAGCATAGAAGCAAACAGCCGCAGATTTTCCCATCTGTCACTGAGTTCATGGAGAATCCATTCGCCGAGTTTCTTGACTTTATCAATTGATTTGAGACGACGGGAAACCGTTGCAGCACTTACATCCAATTCTCCTGCAAGTTCGCGCGCAGTTTGACGTGGATTTGCTTCAACCGATGCCTTCAATGGTTCCTCGTTTACGGTCAATTTTGGTCTTCATTTACGGGACTTTCATCTCCGCCCTCGAATTTCTCGTATTTTGAGCAAGCGCAGCATTAACGTTTCGAGCAGCTGCTGCGTTGTGTCCACTTTTCCACTCGTACCAGAGAAGTACACGAAATATACTACGATTCATGTCGAAATGAACTCTGTTTGAAACCCTATTTAGGATGGTTAGATAGAAAAATATCATATTTACGATAGAACCTCACTGAACAAATTCCAGTCTTAAAAATGGTATATCATGGCATCCGCGAAAGTATTTCTTGACAAACAGGCTTCGTATTCATATTTCATATGCAACATATCATATTTCACGTGCAACAATCTACTCTGCATACCGTATTTCATATGGAACAATTTACCACACAACTGGAAAGTCGAATCAACTGCTATAAATATTTTCTTCTGCAACTGTCGGAACCAGTCTAAATACCCTGACGATTAGTTTACGACTTTTCCAGTTCTTCGTAAAACTGAATTACAAAAATGAACTTCTACCTGTACAGAGGCTTCGTCAGTGCGGGTGCCATTCAATTTTTCAACACTATACTACACAGTGAAATCTCATTTAAAAAATGTTTCTAAAATTACAACCACTCCCGTATCGGATCATTCCTACCGATGCAAAAGGGTTAAATCTTTCCTTAAGTCGTTAAGGGATGAAATCAATTTTTATTTTATTCCTGCTTCCAACAATCGATGCAGAATATTTTTATTTTGCATGAAGATCCGCAGTCCACACATATAAAATCGAGATCCCTTTATTTTGTGAATTAGAATGAGGTAGATAAACAATTTTTTAATACGAGACTGCCTAAGTACGGCATTCGCGAATCGGCGAAGGAGAAAGCAGTTCAGTGCTGGATAACATATTAATTTTTCAAATTCCATTACACATCGAGTGAAAATTTCGCGGTGTCGGAGTATGGTATTGGAAAGGAATGGCGATTGTTGGCGGTGAAATGAAAAAGAATGTATTGAATTCGGTGAACGTAAAGCGAATAGAGTTCTGAAGAATGATCACAGTTCCCGGTGTATTGTTGCTGGTTGGAATCCCGTTCCGCTGTTCCGCATCGAGTTGTTGATCGAATAAATCCGTTTCCCTTGATATGGTGGCGGTGGTACCCTAACCTATCCTCTAGGTCATCGTTGCCCCTATACTTGGTACGTATTGCCCCTTATTTCATTCGATCGCAGAGCGGAGGAGGTCCCCGCCAGGCCGCCACGCCGTGCCAGCAGCGTAGCGGCTCGTTCTAGTTTCGTTTCCCTGATTTTCATTTTCAATCTCGGCTTTTTGCAATTCAAAGCCGCCGGGCCAGACGACAGGCAATAACTTACGATTCCGGAGCCAGCCGTTTGACCTTTATTCGGATCTATTTTCAATCTTGCTGCTCTCGAGCCAGTTGTCCGACAAGCAACATCCTCCTTTCCGGGTGTATTTACGGAGGCTATCTGATCGGAGAAGTTGATGCATGAACAGGAGGGCGAACGTATGATCCGAATCCGGATTCTCGGGTATTCGAGTATCAAAGGTAATACCCAAGCCGCCGTTTCAACTTTCAAGGGGATACGAAAACTGATGGACGCAATCGCGGTGTTCGGCGTCGACGTCGAACGTCCACGCAACCTTTGTCTGTTTGCCCCTTATCGGTTCGCTCGAAGAAATTGCCTGCGAAAAGTTTGAGCAACGCGCATTCTTTGTATCCGTTCCGTTTCATTCCGCTTTATCTCTCTGCGACCCGTATTTTTGTTTTACCGAAAGCCGGTGTGTGCCCGTACACTGCTGTACATATTGGTCCAATGAATAAGATTGACCGGGTTTACTGAAACTGTTTCTCTGATACTTCCCGAATATTGACAAATATTCCTACTCTACGTTCGTTCCAAAGATACCTGTCGGACGAATGTTATTCTGCTTCAAGAACAGTATCTTATATAACAAGGCCAACGATTTTTTTATGAGTCCACCTTTATTCTTCCTAACCCCTTGCCGTATCATTTTCTTTACAGTTACAGTGGTTAACGCTAACTGTACCGGCCACAAAATGTATCGGGTATATATTGTTTTATAAAAATTACACAAGACTGAATTTATTTATTTATTTGTTATTGCTTTTTTTAAGCCAAGTGGTTTATATAGCAAGTACAATATTATTACATTTGGCTTTAGATTTTTCACAATTTCTATAATAATACGTGCTCGAGTAAAGAAATTTATTTAATAATTTATAATTTCTTCTAAAGTTTTTTTTTTATATTTTGAAACTTCATATTTATTATCTGGATTGTCCCTATAAATTGTCTACCTAAACCAGACCTTGAATGACCTTCATAATACGTCATTGTAGTCATTTTGAAACACACTGTATTCCATTTAAAAAAAAATACAGGGTTGACCTTTGATATTTAATTTATTTATTATTCGTCCCACGTTAACATCATCCATAATATGAAAAGGTTCTCGGACTAAGCAGTAACTAAATTGAATGGAATCAAAACAAATTATGAATCATTGATTGGTGCAGCGTATTCAGCGACAGTTAAAAGGGGATGCAAATTAGCTGGCAGGAGAGTAGAAACAGGGCGTTAAAGCGGCCATTCCAATAAAAAATTATGCTCACGCTTCATTGGTTATCCAGGTGGTTGGACGCATTTTCAGCCCCATTTCCCTGACATAATCGCGTTTCAACAGTCCAGCAGTGAAATTAATGCCTGTAGCGAGTGTCATTCACCGACTACTTTCATCCATTCATTCGCATGGTCCCGCAACAATGCTAGACCGTCATTATTCCAAGTCCGCCGTTTTCATCTTTCTCTTTTCCACATCGCGTCTCTCCTGTCGTCTCCGCGCCGTTCCTACAAGACTACCAAGAGAATACATAGCGAAGCGCCGCCGTGTGGCAGAGGTTACACACGCTCTATTGTTCGGGCGTATCAACGCACGTCAATGGAGTCCTAATATTTTTCTCCCATTTCCTTGCACGAACGTCGGGGAATCCTATCGAATATTCGTTTGAAGTTAACCAGTTTCCATTGTTCCAATTCAAGGCTCAAAGGAGCCCTCCGCCACCCGTACCGGCTCACCCCCGTTCCACTCGCGTGTCTCTTTCGCCTTCCCTTCCACTCTTGTTTCGACTTGTAGTGCAGTTCTCCCGAGGGAGTTGTCGGCTCGAATACTGCTTGTACCGCCCCCACCCCTCCCAGTGTACACGCACGATGAATCGCGCGGCGAAGATTCTTCATACTGTTCTGTCGCGTTTCCACAGATACGACCTGGGAATATTGCTCTCTTCCGCGGTGCGTCGCACAACGCAATTATTCCCCCGACTTTCTTGTTCCGGGGCGAGGCGAGGGAGCCAATACAGATGGAATCAAATTAGGGGTAACCTCGAACTCGGGATTTATAGCGCGGATCTGCTCCGCTGGCATCACTGCCGATTAATCTTCCAGCGGGCGCATTGTCGTATCATTTACAAGGTGAACGCCCTTTTGGCCATCATGCTACTCTGTGAACGTCAATGGCAGGACGAGTTCTTAAATTATTTTTTGAAATATATCAAACTATACGTGTCTTTTTAACTTTCCCTTTGCATTCCAATTGGTTTACTAATTTTGACCTTTTCACTAACGAGACTGTTCCATTATGAACATTTATTAAAACATTAAGAAAATGAAGATTGAAAGCGAAAATAGAGGCTCAGAGTAGAACATCAACATCAATATGTTCTAATTTTTATTTTGAAAAAGATTGATATTTATGATATTAAGTATGGAAAATGAAGATAAAGATGTATTTCCCTTGCCTAGCATATCTTCCTTTCTTTAGGTCACAATATTGCAATGCAAGGATTAAAGAGCGATACTCTTGTTCAACTTTCATAAATAAATTGTCAGACGTAAGAAATACCACGGACTCTCACCGACGGTAAAAAAAAAAGACATGCATGTCCGCCGAAAGTTAAGAGTGCACTCGAAATTTTTAGTTTAGTGGTTTCCAGCAGGAACAGTTCCATAAATCAGGTCCTTGACCAGCAACCCTGCGGAGTGCATTTTGAGGAGGATACGAACTTTCTTGGAACCTGCCCCAGAGAATCTAATTGGCAACATTGTTTTCCGCTACGGTTTTATCTTCTCCGAGAAGAAGTTGGGCATGGAAGTTCAACTTCTCTCGTTCTTAAAAACCTCCCGGTCAAGACCACAGTTCGGAATCAGTTCCCAGGATCAGCACTTCATTCCACCAGTCACTCATTAGTTCGAACTAGGTGTCAGTCAGGATACCCCTGTCTGCACAATCGTAGTTGCGCTGAAGTAAAGGAGCATTGTACCTGCCATCGAAAGGTCAGCGATAAATAAACACGTTTCTAAGACAGTAACAGTGGTCTTAAATTCTTCTAATGTGTATGCTATTTTATATTACACCACTCACATTTTTGTTATGAATGCATAAAACCCGCTGTCTAACGATAAAAATGTAAATACTAAAATCAGCATCTGCGAATTACGCAATACCCCTTGTGGGTTCACGTCGATAGGGTGAATGCAAATTTTTTGTAAATACATAGAAGCAGCGGCCATTTAGCGGTCGCAAGTTCAGAAGCTTATCACACTATCCAAGGAAGTAAAGTTTCCGAAATTACCGGCTCTTCTCTTTTACTAGCTCGGTCGACTCTGAATGGCTTGGGAGATAGAGTGAAAAACATTGAGTACGAGTGAGATGTACAGAAAGCTTATTTAGTAAGATAAGGAGCAGTTTAAGAGTTGGTGGGCGTAGAACATGACCACTAACCGGGCAAAAGAGCGACCACTAAGCGCGTACCGTCGTACTTTAAGGAACGTTAGCGGTACTTTCAAGTATAATTGAACCGTGACCAAGTGAACATTCAGAATTTCACCAGAATTGCTTAATTTGAAATTCAATTAAAATTTAAATTATTTAGAAACATTATTTCACATGTGTAACTTATAATTTCTATCTATTTTATTGTATACTCATAGCTATGCTGCTTCGAAAAATATTCTATTTTCTTTTAATGATCAATTAATTCGTATTTTAGCAATTTGCATTCATACTGTTGCTACTTTACAAACTGATTTCAATATGTTGTTAATTGCAATAAAACAACATTTTAAACGAGTTTATAATAGAATACATTGTGGACTTAATTACAATAATTGATTCAATTTATCGACACGCGTGAAAACTGTTTAATACTATGGCACTATAACGTGAATCGCTTAAACAGACACATGGTGGGTAAAAAGTAATTCTTCTTTCTTTATCATTAATCAAAAATTCGTGGCTTCATGAAAATGATTTTAATCGTACTATTACGTAACGCAAAGATACGCTAGGAGCATTAATTCACATTTAATCTACTATTAATATCTACCTGTCTCGATAAACTATTTGCGTTCAAACACAATTGGAGAGTTGGTAGCAATACCGAGGTAGTTATATTCTCTATGCCATTACACATAATATCATTTATTTGGAATAAAAGAGAGTTAGATCCAGATAATAATGGCGGCAGAAGACAACATTGTATAGAATTGTTGAATTTACTACAAGGACAGTCCCTCCAGTTTCACCCTTTTAGTATCGATCAGAAAATAAAACTCGAAAAGTGCCGAATCAAAATGATATTGAAGAAAACTCCATAACTTAGAATAAGATAAATTATAGAATGGAACACAATCACTCTCCGCGGACGGAGCTGTACTTCGCTTGGAAAAATATTCGAATCGCATCGACCGTGCGAATGTCAGTGAGGAGATAGTGTTCACGCGGAAGTCCGGTAGTTTCGCGAAGTTCCGGGGCAATGTCACAGCCGCGTGTCCCGCTCGGTCTTGTAACATCGATTTTTCCAAGTTGCTGGAGCCTCGTTACGGTGACATTATTCGCGGCCGTTCGCACGCGAACTTTTTAATAATTTTATCAAGTATTTTCCCGGGGCTTACATAACACGAATTTTCCCGGTTTACTTTTATTACGAGTGTACGAGCAATTTCCCATGCATCTTGCCCGACTCCCCTGGCCACCTCTCCCTGTGCCGCATTCCTGCGGGAATTATCGTGCGAACACCACACCTCTTTCTCGTTCCCGTGAAACGTATGTATATGCGAGAGAAACCCTCCCTCAGCGGTTGTTCAGCCGCGTTCATTGTTGCCGGCGCACTTACGACCGACCCGCTTTTTCCCCGGCAGGAATTTTACTTTCTTTAATTCTGCATTAAAAACTCCATCAAACATTCGTACATTCTCGGCTTTTATTCCTGGGCCAGGCTTTTCTCCCCTCTCTATTTCACCGCACGCTTCGCCTCCCTTGATTCCCTTAATCTTCGTCTCTCTGTATCCCCGCGGGAACGCCACCCTTCCGCTTTTCTTCCGCAAAGAGAAACACAGGCTAACAGATAAAGAGAGAGAGAGAACTATACGCACACACGACCCTAACCGTCTATCGATGTTCCTTTCATTTCTCTGCCGGCCACGAATCACGCGATTCCGACTGCTGCTTGCTCTCTCGCCTTTTGAACGCCGCCCGAGACACGGAATCGCTGAATGGTACAAGATAACACGTGTGTCATCCTCCTCTTTTTTTCGACGATTGCTATTGTCCTTCAGCACCAGCGAACCTTTGTTTTCGAAATTCTGCCGGCAATTGAGAAACGTAGGATTCTTCCCCCTTTGTTCGTGTCTTGACAAGTCCGATTGTAAGTGCAATGACGTTGTCTAAACTTGTGCAGATTTTGTTTCACTTCAACAAAGGCTGAAAATTATATAGCCGTTTCTGATCCTAAAATATTTCAAGGAACGGTTTTTCATTTAGAATTTCGTTAGAGTTCCATTTTGGTTTCATGTCGACTCCATTTCGTTTTCATTTCAGTCTTGCTTCAGTTCTGTTCCAGTTTTACAAACGGCTACGGTTACAATTATAATAATACTTATGTATGTCAGTTCCATGTCGATTCCACATACCATAATGATTATACAGGGTGTGGCCGGACGGGTGGTACAACCGAGCAGGGGGCGATACTACATGTAGAAATAAGTCGAAAAAAAAGGAATAACATTTTTTCGTTTGACGCTTCGTTTTCTAGAAAATCGAGTTTCAAGTTCCGCCAGGTTCGTGTGCTCTAGTATATGCACAAAGTAGAATTGGTTGATCATGGTCAGACGCGCCAGACGATCCCTATGCAATAGCACGTGTATTCGCTGCACTCTCAAACTCGATTTTTATTTTATATGTTTAAAGATGTTGTGAACGTATAACATTTATAATTTTAAAAAATTTATATAATTCGATAAAGAAAAAGCAGCGGAGCTTGCAAGGCAAGTACAATACAAAATACAAAAAGCATTAGTGAATACAGGGGCGCAAAATGAAGTCAAAGTAAATTGTTCACCTTGTTCGAAAAACATAATGGACTTTCTGAAACGAGACCAATAAATGGGATTTGAAAAACCAAAGTTAATAACCTAATAACTATGTTAATAACAATGAGTATTTGACGAGTTATGAAACTTACAAAAAAAAGGTATTCGCGTTTCCTTGTTATCGCTTCTCTACCAGATCTCTCGTTCGTATATTCCCCGAGGATGTTGCTCGCGTCAGTTGCCCTTACTGCCTTCATAAAACACATCTAAAGAGAAGCGGCGCTCCTGTTATCGTAGGCTTTATACAGCCCATTGTTGCGTTCCGCGTTCTCAATTTTACATCGACGACCCCGGGATTCGCATTGAACCCTTTCCATCGGCTGGTAATTGTATCTTGATTTCTCCCCAGCACTCTTGATTTGTTTTCCCCGGGTTTTACGAAGCCCATATTTCCTTTTGATATCCCTCGCGACATTCTTACAGAGGTTGATAGCGTTCGCTCTACTTTCAGCGAAGAAACGCTCCAGTCAAGATTTTCTTTTACGACTTTCTTTTTTTTTAATGCTTTCGCTGCGGACTGTGTACGTATAAGTTATTCCAGAGCTCCCGGCTCAAATGTTCTCGTTCTTATTTTTCGATGGAGAGTTCGCTGTTACATACGAAGCGGCGAATTTCGCAACCCAATGTGCTGGTTTATGCTTTTGCGAATGAAGGTCGTAAACAGTAACTACTTGTTTCGCATTGGTTTGAATTTCGAATACAATCTTTGCCACATAGATGCTCTGTACATTACAATATTAGTAAATTTACTGTAAGTTAGTTAGTGTCCAGAGGCCTGTGACCTAGATAGAGCAGAGACGTCAGATTAACCCTTTGCACTCCTTTGTCGAGTGCGAAGAATTTTAATTCTAAATGATGGAATTAATTTGAAGGAATAAAGCGGGTCTTTCATTCTCGATAAGAAATAACGGATATTGCTGGTTATCTTAAGAGAAACTCTCTATTGTTTATTTCTCGTAGGAATTCGATATTTTGCATTTTTATGAGCGAACAGCATTTCCCTTTGGGTCCCCGCAAACGCGTTCGCAATGTACTAAAGTATCTTTGAAAATTTGGTTGGTGGATATGTCTGCGCGTGCCACGGTTAGGTGGTTAATTTACAGAAGACAGATTATATTCGCAGCGCTGCGGATGGAAAGGAACGTGAGTGTAGCACATACAAATATTGGGCTTACGCTTAAAAGCAACATAGATGTACGTAAAAACTTAGTTGTGTAGAAGTATAACTGCATTTCCAGCTGCCATCTAGTTGTTTGTATTCGCTTGCGAGTCAACCTTTCACACATAACACGGTTAACCGAATCGTGTGCCGGAAATTTTTCTCAAAGAATGAATTAGCATGCTCTTTCAAACGTCACCGACAAATAAAGGAACGTAAAAGTCAAAAACCCGGTGTAGCGTTGATCGTGTTGAATTTATAATGTTCTCTCACTCTTTTCAACAATTTGCATCCTCCTAATGCGTAATTTAGTAACTTGTCGTTCCAAACAATCATTTCTTTAGGAACCTGCATCAGAAGTTTTATTAATAATCACGGTTATTTTTGTATGATATACTTTTCAGCATATTTAATTTTAAAGATTTGAATCAAAATGGAAAATAATTGTCTAATTTTTCACATTTATTGACACGTTCAATGTGGGTCAGTTCTGGAACTGACTTAAACTTTCAATGCGTTTTTGACGATCTAAAACTCGCCCCAACGCGATTTTTTAATTTTCATTTTTTTTTTTTTTGTGAAACCTAAATATTACCTCTCTGAAAATCACTTTTATGAAATAAATACATTTTTTTCTCAAAAATGTTGAGCGCCAATCGCTAGGTCCGTTTGTCAGTTCCAGAACTGACCCGCATTGAACGCGTTAACAATATTATTAATCGACTAGGTGTTTGTGCATAATATACGTGTTAATACTTTTTGGATTTACTTGAAGTCAGGATCGACGGAGTACAGAAAAGTTTAATTAGCAATTCCTATGACAAGTCCTATCTTTAGTTACGGGTTCAATTAAAAAATTGATGAGATTTCTTGGGAAATTAGGGTATAAAATGGCGTTCAAGTTCGCTTCATTGAAAGAGCCCTTTCGTAAATAGACAAATGTTATTCTGCATTATCTTTTTGGGCAGTTCAGTCATTTAAAATGTGAAAAATCATGGCAACGATGGTGGATTTCTGTTCGAAGTGGTTCGGATATTCATTTGCCGTCGAGTCAATTGTGTTTGAAGTGGTGTCGAACCAGATTCCCTCTACGGATACATGAAGAAGGGGGATGCCTCTTGTATAGAATCGCATGTTACGATTGGGTCAGTTTGCTCGCAGCTAGTGTCAAGTTTCAACGGTACGCACTGCATAGGTGCATAGGTGAAACTACTAGTGACCTCCCAATGCAATTCCATGCAGGTTATATGGCTAATGCGAAATGGCAAGTGGCAGGCCTGTGCCGAACTACGCCACGGGCGCTCACTCGTAATTATAATCAAGCGGCAGGCGGCGGCCGCGCGGCTGGGAATTATTGATCTAAATCGGACTTAACTTTTATCATTCCGAACAACTGATCAACCTTATTCCACTCTTCCATCTACACTACGCGTTCCCGCGTTATCCTGGAAAATATTGAAATCGTGTCGACTATCTTACAATTTGATTTCACTCGATGATACTTTATTGACGTTTCATCGAATTGATTGATTACATTTATTCAGTTGTCTCCGAATAGCTTGAATTAGTATAGCCATTATAAAATTGCGTTGAATACTTGATGGAGAAGTGCCAATGACACGGACAGGTACGATTTAACTTCTCCGGATAAAAATTAATCGGAAACCTATAATCGAATGACCTTCTTCTACGCTGAACTCCATTTTCGAGAAAATGGATGTTGAAAATTTGTTTCATACATGCACACATGCGCGTGTTTTTGCAATATGCAGTACCATGTGGCTGTGATTGAAATTCAATCGTAATTTTCTTGAAAACAAACAACGTAAAAATGTTCGAACAGCCTTGATTTCCTTTAGAACGAGTACAAAAGTTGAGAATTTTATGTATGTCATTTGAACAGTTTCAAAGTCAGTATTTAGAGTAACGACACAGCATAAATTAACCATATTTTCCGCATTTAGTAAACTATTCAATTCTATTTTACCCCTTTAATTATGAATTAATTTTGTTTAGATTAATAGATAGATAAATCGAAATCGTTCAAAACAATCTATTATGCTCTCTCACGAATGATACCTCATCAATCTCATCATTATTCATTTGAATAGAAATATTTTTCCGACACGAATGTTCTAAAATGTTAAAACCGTGGATTAATATTGTTACGTGTTCAATATAAAGTCACCGCAATGCAAAACTGTCCAGCGATGGACAACCCCTAAAGAAATAGTAGAAGAGAGGGTTTATCAAGATATTGTTGTGCCAACTGACAGTCGAGAAGTCGATATCTGACCGCGGACCGACCCAGACAGATAATCGATATGCTGAACATAATCGTATGTGACTGAATAATTGTATATTCCTTGAAATAAAGTGTTTTATCTTAATTAAAGTTGGAATTAACCAAGTTAACACAGTAGGTATTTCATAACAACAAAATAAAAGGACCAATAAATTTAATTATATTTGATCGTGTTTCTCATATTTTTATTTCACGTAATTGCATAAATATCTGCGTTCTATACAGGGTGTCTCACGTTAGTATAAGTCCTAGAATTTGTTGTTTAATTTTGACAAAGTGAACAATTTTTATGTGTAATTTGCATGGTATCAAGTGATCAGTATCCTGCATTCTCCTTTCTAAGTTAGACCTTTATCTTTTAATATGAAAAAAAAACAACACGCATAAAGAATTGTTTAGTTTGTCAAAATTAAAGATAATCTTGGGGCCATACTTAAGAGAGACACCCTGTGTACTAACAGAAGAAAAAACAGTAATTGCACTTCACAGAGGGTGCTTTAATTAATATGACAAAGATAAATAAAAGAGTGAGTTCTTGTAGATTCTGCCATGGTCGACGAAACAACTTTCTATTTCCGTCATTTTGTTATCCATGTTTTCAATTTTTCTCGAGAACAGAAACGTCCAACCGACGAGAGACTTTGTCGTACTCGGCGCGTAATCGCGTTTCCCGGCTGTATAAACGCTCCAAAAACGATTTAATGAGTGGCTGCGACTAAATCGCGCGTTCGAAAACTTTCCCGTCGCAGCTCGCCGACTTCGAAATAAACAACCGGTCCCTGTTCATTAGCATATTGCGAAAATTCCCTGAGAATCCCGGGGACCCGCATTCCCAAGGAACAGAAGCGATTCACGGCGTGTTTACGCTGACTCATCTACAGTGGATAAGTTTCCTTGAGATGTGTTAATTTCATTGAAAACTAGCACAGCGAACGACTCGAAGATGGTTAATCCTGATTTACAGCGCCCCAATTAATTTTTAGATGTCAAGTCGCTGAGCAACAATCGCAGTTCTAGAAACTTTCTAGTGTCCTCGAACGGAAGTATTCGACCGAAGAACCCTGCGTCTATTATACTAATTGTTCGCGCATTGAACGTGAAATGCATTTTCGTCAAGAAAAATAATTATGAAACTGAAGTGTATTGATATCAAAATTAATATTTCTTTTGCTTTACAAACTACGGAATATAAAAATTGAATGCCACAACTTTTGGCTATTATTTTCAATAAAATCGATTGTACTCATTGGCATCCAATAAGTACACTTAGAAAGACAAAACGAGGGTTTTTTTTCAAGATAATGAAGACTTTGAAAATCTATTCGACGCACATGTAATTGCATAGAATTATTGGCTAACTGCTTGCTCGTTTGTATATACGCATTTGTTGACATAAGGAGTATCAGAAACAATAGAATAATCTTCCTCAGATTTCTTTTTGCAATAACAGAGAGCACAAAGATGCTCTCAATGGGAAATTTGTTCAACATACTCATTTATTCCTGCACAAATTACGATAGAATAGGAAAGTCCTTTATTGCTGGTATATTTTCCGAGTCTTGAGGGGCGAAAGAGTTATCTGGATTTCCTGAGAACACTTTCCGTCGTCCCATTTTCAACGGCAATTAACGTATCGTGAGACCTCACGCAACGCGAGGGCTTTCAGAAGGATTTACCGGTTTGTTTTTCCTCGAACTAAGTATCCGTAGGCGTTGCAGTCTCTAGGAAAACGTCGACACCTTTCTATCAGGTTTTGCATACTCCTCACCTAATTGCACTTTTCTCTGAAAGGCGTTTGATAAGAGGATCACAGTTCGAGCGAGCTAATTTCCTTACTAGACGTCTCGTCCAATTTTCAAGACATTGATTTGCTAGTCTCAATCTGAATTTGAATTTTTAAGAACATATCTACACACCCGAGTACCACCACGTAATATATATATATTACAAAATAGTTTGTTTATAAATAATTCATTTGGGATGCATTTTTGACACGCGTAGGACCGTTGCAAAATGATTCTTATCGTGATAGCTGTTAATAAAGCGTGAGATAACATCTGTTAGAAGCGGTTTCTGTCTTTTACTGCTACCACCGTCAACCTTTCTAAAGAGGTCGCGCTAGCGGGGAACTAAAACCCGTGACAAGCACCACCACACCGACAGCGCTGACATAAGAATTCGGTGCATTACACTCGAGGCGTGCGGTACAATCGGGAACAACCGAAAGACAGAGATTGACAGACCATTTTACAGCCTCGTTACCACGGCCGGCCGAAACTTTCTCGCGAGTACTCGAGCGTCATTATAATCGGGACGTTTCGTCGAATGGCCGCGTGGAATATCGACCGTCGTGCACAGCCGGCACCGGCAACTTAATCAACTCCGAGGCTCTTCCTTTTCATCGTTGAATAAAGTTACCCTTTGTCGTGTAATAAGTAGATTCAAGCTGGGCCAGACCATCTCCTTCTCCAACCCCATCGTCCCCCTCTCCCACTCGCCTACCCACCCCTTCGGCGAACTAACATTTCACCCCGCACGCGGATGCTTTTAAATGATTTTATTACCTGCCACGTAATTGGCCCGATGTGATTTCTCCACCGGAAGGTTTTTATTGCCATTATAATATTTGGTTGCTTGCATAAGTTCTATATACCCGCTCGGGAACGTTTTCTGAAAATTTGATCGCCGCTTGTATCTAGAGCGTCACTTCCATACCTCTAATTATGATAGACGAAAGAGTGTGAAGTGTATTATAAAATCAATATGATTACTGATCATTGATTAGACTCCTATTACTGTCTTTATTTTGGAAACCTTTGACACATGAATCTCATTCTCATTCGTATAATATAATGTAACGTAAATTTTGCGAATTTTGTTCATTTTACAAAAGATAAACATCGTTAATATCGAGAGTGCGGGTTTGATGCATTTGTGAGAAATGAGTAGATCGAATAGAAAATAGTAAAAACATTCGGAGAATATAAAAAGGTACATTATTTTCAACTCGTTAAAATTATTAAGGAAAACTCCGCACTCTAATATTAATACATAAATGGAATATTTAACCACTTGTTTAGTAAATAATGATCTGTAGAGTTTCTGTATTTTTACGATCGATTCATGCAACTGAATAACAACGGCAAGCTAACAATCACGAAACGAAATACCGTGACAACGTTCGCCATCTTTTCTCTGTAAATCGAGATTACCATACGCAATGGTATTCGTTTCAACGGTATCGTATGTCTACTCCATTTACGTAGCCGCGAAGTAAACTTTGGAGTTTCCATGAAAGCCCGGAGCCTGATTATTAGTACATATATACAAATGTATTGAAAACCGAAAGCGAAAAATTGAAAGGGCAGGGGCCGGCAGGGAAACAGAAAATTCAAAGGACTTCTCGAAACAATCACGGCGTAGAAACTGATTGATTTGTACCGCGAGTTCATCGACGGTGTACCTCCAATTAATGGTAAAATAATGAACGTAGTTCGTACAGTGATTTGATCGCGTATCGATTGGTGCAGCGACGGAGGCAACGATGGAACGGAAGCTCGGTTGTCTCCACGAGGAAGAAGAACTAGCGCGGTGCAAAATGTTGCGCCGTTCCCATCGAACAACCCTAATGCGCAAGGGTTAATTCCGGCTTGCTCTTGAATGTTAGACGGAACGCGAGGGAAAACTTTGTGGCGGGTAGTAGACCGTGCATGATTCTAAACAGACATTTGCCCGAACAGTCATGCGAGATATCGATCGCCATTACCACGAACTTAATGAACCCCGTAGCCGTTACACCTTAACCGACGGACACAGACTCTGCCCACCGATAAATAGATAACTGGCATATTCGAACGATATCAAATTGTCTATCGAACGTTTGCAAACAGTGCCAACACGATTCTATTATAAGCTAAGAACTTACAATTCGTACAGATCGTAACCGGATAATCTAGATCGAAATCATGTTTTCCGTCTATTTGTCTAAACAAACTGATTTAGAAAAGCACAACAATGTCCTATTCATTTTCCTGTACCCTCGAGCGAAGGTTGTACACGAACAGTATTTTACTGATAGTACATCATGCGGTAACTCGGAGGTACACATCCAAGACGATGACATTGATAAGGGTAGACTCTGTATGTACATTTGAAATCAGAATACGATCAGCAGAAAGCGATTCGTGACGGAAACCGTGTAAATGTTTACCTAGAAAATTTCAAAATTAAAAGTAGATCTTGCTCTCTCAAGGTTTCGGATAAATGTTGTGCGAACTAACGCAGTTCCCGTTCCGCTGCATAGCCAGATCCTCTAGAAACTGTACCTTTATTCTCAAAACAACGTCGGGTTGCTTGCTATCCCGTACTTTCACTCATCTCGCTATCATAAACATCCCTGTGGCAACTGATAGTTGGATTATCTAATGCGCTCACCTATCATGACCCGAACACAGTTCCGTTTAGTCTCGAGCGTTCTCAATTAAAATCTTGCTAGAAAATTCTTCGTGAGCCTATTAATTTCAGAGTTAACATTTCGCAAAAAGTATCACATCGCAAAATACTGCTGATAAGATAAATTTCCCTTTATAGGTTCTGTTTAAAGAACATTACTTGTAAATGAATGACCTCGCAATATCTTGCCAGGGTCACAAGCTTTGCAATTACTACTAAGTCGAATGTTATCTCTTCCCTTAACTTCCAACAATTTCGAATTTCATCTACCCAATTTTCCTGTAGACGCGTAAAGATCCGCAGTCTAGTGACGACTCATTGCATTCGGTAACTTAGCAATATCTTTCAATGTAGATGCATACCCTGGCGCAGTCTCTTGGTCCCAGACGTAACCTGGACCATTCCGACTGCACCCCGCAAGTCCTGTCCTCGATAATTTCGGTATCGAGTATCTAATCGATGATACGATTCGCGGCTGATAGGGCTCGGCAAATCGACGAAGTTCGTCTAATCGCAAGCAATCCTCATGAGTCGCCAGACCAGACCCGGTTAATTGCCGGGATACGTTCGATTATTGACGCGGAACCGCTTTTAAAGCTACGCCTAGAATGATACACATGGAAGGGAAACAGGATGTGACGGAATCGGTTGCGAATTTAATGAATCCATTGAAAAGTTAGCTGCTTTATTCGTTACAAACTCGACCCCGGCTTAGAAAGTAACTGCTGGCTCACCAGAGACGCAAACTTTTGCTTCTCCGTTCAACTCCCTCCCCCTCCCTTGCTCCTTAAAAGTTGCTTTCAATCCCTTATCGTTGCGCGAGATCAATCTTCGATCCTTCCTCGGGCAAATTATCATCCTCGTTACAATTATCCTCGTTAATGCCTGATTTGTAGCTCCCGATTCGATCCCGAAGTAGCTCGCGGAAATCAATGGAACGCAGCGCCGCCGTTCCTCCGGGTACCCGTCTCTGGCTGTGTTGTGATTAGTATTCGACGTTGCACGATTTTAAACATAATTTACTGCGACAAACGGGCCGCTCCCGCGGCGTATCCGCGTCCGCGTCGAGATATCGGTGCTTCGAAGTAATTAACTCGGTGTTCTAGTTCATCAGCGTCCGGGCTGAATAGACATCGAACTGGTAAATTCGGTTGCGTAAATTCGTTCGAATTGTTATCGGAGCGTGGACTCCATTCGTAATGAACAGATACCACCATCAACATACCACCGTCTTCCGTCTGTTACGCTTGTTTTACGATGCTCTGCCCTCCCGTGCAATGCCGCTCATAGTTGTTATGTAAACGACTTCGAACTTTCGAAAGAATGCTGGACTCGCTAAGTAAATTAATAGATGGTGTATTGTGGTTCGATCTAAACATTTCAGTAGACTAAGGATGTTTGTGGAATTTTCAGTTTCGTAGGCAAATGTTAAGAAAGTGTATACAGGTCTCACTGAAGGTATTCTCTTTAATTTTATAACGAAGTGAACGATTTTTATGTATAGTTTGAGTGGTATCAAGTTGTCGGAATCCTGCAGGGGTTGTTTTCCGTGTAGTTTTCGAGATCGTCAATGTAGTTTTTTAAAATTTCGCGTTGCATCGCGCAACTCGTGAAACATTTTGTGCCTGACCTTTAGTACGTCTTTTGTCCTCGTGAGAAATATCATTTTTATTATATTACTAGCTGCCCTCGCGCAAACAGGCCCTCCGTGCGAGCGGCGCACAGTGGGCAATTTCGATAAAATCTCGCTTATCGGCAATTTTCTGAGTTATTTTCTCTATGTTAGCGATTTTTATTTTTGTTTTATTCGTATCCTTGTGTCCGTGCTGTCATCCAGCGGTTCTGCTCGGTAATCGGCGCGCTTAAACAAACTTAAAGAATAGATACATAAAGAATTTTTTAGTTGTGTTGAAAGACTTTTTTCCATTCCTGTTCTTCCAATACAAAAATAATGATATGGAATACGGCGACTGAACTGGATAAAAATATGGCACAATAATATAAAGAATTTCGAAAGATCGTTAAAATTGACGAACAAACTGGGAAGCTCGAATCGTATTACAAAGAATTCGATCCATGACCAGCAATGTTTGGAAATAGCGTATATCTTCGATAACAATCATGAATAATACAAAATTCACTGGCGCCGCGCCAGCATGGAATAAAAGCAGAGTAGACACCCATCTGGGTACTTCCACTGCTGAACTAATGGCCACTATGAACAGTAGAAACTTTGAGACGGTGACTTTGTACTTCAAAGTTCTTTCAAAGCGAATGAAATTTATTTGAAAGATAAGTACAATAATATCGTTCCTATTGATCTTATTTGACGAGTTATATGTCGATTTTAACCAATTTCGCATTGCGACATCGTAAATGCAGTCAGGTGATAAACAGTTATTTAATTTTCGTATTTCTCTCAAGTCCACACAAGGATTAATAACATTTACATGTACATACATATGCATAATGCACGTATGTAAGTTAGAAAATGTATAAATGTATACGTATGTTAATGTACATAAGCAACCCCAGAGGTTTCCAAAAATAACCACTGACTCGAGCACGTTAAATTAGAATGTAACAATAAAATAACGATAAGTAAACGAAGTTATGCAAATAGTCTAACTGTTTTGCTCGCTTTACGTCTTCCCGCCAGCAACCCTTTTAGCTTTTGCTTAATCGTCCTCATTTGACATTACCTCCAACATAAACGTGTACGCGTTTGCAGTCACGCATATTTGAACCAAAGTATATCAAAGAACATAATTGTTATTATTCACGAACAAACGTAATATTATAATTATACAATAATTCGTCGAAAGTCAAGTTATTTCGAAATTCTAAAAATGTTTAACACGACAAAAATTATTCCGGTCATTTTTATTGAATTTTCCTTCACGGATTCAGTGGAGCTCGATATACGTATTAGAGTGTTCCTCTGAATTTCTAGCACAGTGGCATTCGGGTAAAAATGTTAGCATACGTGGTTTTATTAGAGCACACTTATGTTGGCGTTGCGATGGAAATTATAAGAGTGGTTGTAATACCCCTGCTCAAAAATATATTATAAAAATTACACTCCGGATATTATGCATTGAACACATTGTAAAAATTAAACGACTTTAATATATTATTTTATAAATTTGTATTTAGCTTCTGTATCTTACAATTCATACACGAACTTTTTACTTTGCATAAACATTCGGAGTCTAGTCTGAACGAAATGCCATCAAACACAACACAATTTGGATCGTATTTACTTGTTTAATTCACGATGCAGTGGAACCTCTATTATCGGCACTAATTAGTGGAACATTGATGTTCAGATAATAGAACAGTTACATCATTACAGTGCTAGATTAAGTCTTTAGTGATTCGTACAATGACTAGTTCTGTATGTATACATCGCTTTAGGCTGCACTGTGTCAATCCAAACATGTGAAACACGTATTTCGAAAATGGCGAATTCAGATATCATCGGTTAAATATGCTCCGAATTTGTCTTGTGTAGTCTCATTTTAATCAGAAAAATGTCACGAACGCGTTAGTAAAAGTTTCTGTAAAAATTAATTGAAAACGACAAGTATAGCTAGTAGTTAGGTGTAGGAAATTATAGTTGTTGTAGTCAGGAATAAAAAAGTATTGTATATGAATGAGGATGTGTGTAACATAATATGATTGTTCGAGATTAGTAAAAGCAGTTATTGTGAACCGAGAGGTTGAAAATCTTATCTATCTAATTAAAAACAAAAAGTTTCGTCATTAAATTACTACTGTCTCGCCGATCTAATTCTGTACCGTGCTACAGTGGGTGTAAAAAGTATTGGTTCACCTTTTAAAAACTAATAACTTTTTTATAATCGTACCAAACGACCTGATTTTTTATAATCAATTAGAAGCATTGGCTTATGAAATGTGCAAAACAGATTTTCCAATAATTATAATTTACAATCCGATTTCGATGAAATTTTTAGCATGTGTATAACTAACATGGATCTACAAAACATATATTTTAAATTTTCATTGAGGGCCCAAATAAAAAATTATAATTTTTTGAAAATCTTTTTTGTGCACATCATTTCGTAAACCAGTGCATCTAATTGATTATAAGAAGTTTTAGGGATGCTCACGAAGTGCGGATAATATGTCCACACAAATATCGTGCACGTCTCTTTCACATTTACCGATTACTGCATTTGGAAAGGCACCCTTAGACGTGTTGCACGGTCCTCGCGTAGTTTGCTCCTAGAACAAGCTATTGTAGATCACCGGGCTGCGGTTGATGTCGAACAACATTTACTCTGCGATTCCCGCGGAATATCAATTACAATTAGCCGGAGCGTGATAAATTCTCTATCGTCGCTGAAACTATGCGTCGGTTGCGCAACAAATGTATGACCACCGGCGGAGTGCCAGGTACACAAATTAATCCCGCGAACACCTAGCAATTTGTACATAGTAAATCAGCGCGGTGATGTTGGCGCCGGTGCCGGTACCGAAAGTGATTCGCAAGGAAACGCAAACGCGGCGAGCCCTTTCAAAAGTTTTCGGTTAGCGTGCGCCCCGAAACCCGGCCCGACTCGGCCCGATTTTAAGCATTTCCACCAACTGAATCCGCGTATTATCGATCACAGTTTTCCTATGGCGACCAGTTCGTAAACCAGCATAACCCGGGCCCCGGCTTTTCAACATCGAAATCTAAATCGCCGGAGCGGCGCGCGGTGGAGCGATAAATAGACGCCCCTAGTGCATCTAAGGTGTGCTCTGGTCCGGCCCTAGCGAATTTGTTTTGTCCTAATTTTCCTGCGGCCCGCGTTCTACCGTTAAATAGAGAAGTTCCGAGAACTCGAGGCTTTTCAAATTCCCTTTCTGCTCAGCGGATTACGCGTTTTTCCCCTTCGAACTTTCCTTGGTCTCGATCCCGACTCGGTGAACTGAAACCTGAAAATTTATTTGAAATAAAAAGTTCTCGACCGCGTGGCCGGAGTCTAACTTGCAATTAGAAATAAATCCGAGGGCGGCTGAATAGAGGAAGAATAAAGGTCGGGCCGATTTTAGCGCGGCCACCGTTCAAACGGCACAACCTCAGAAGCTCAACAAAATCGAATTTATTTAGTGAAACGAAAATGTAGCGACGTGTGAAGGGTGTCTTTTTAAAATTTTTAGATACGAAGTCTAATGATGAGTTAATATAATTGTGCTGCCATTAATTGTACCAAATACGGAACCTTAAAAATCTTCTTTTTACAATAATCTCGAATGAAATTTTTTGGTTACGTTAATTGCTGGTAGATAATGTGTTAATAAAGAATGTTGTTGAATATTACCAGAAATCTCAGTTGAACACGTACGATATTTTCGGTAGAAGTGAAATATTCCACGAACATTTTCCGGATGCTCCCAAGTACATAGTTCCCACATGAGCGTTGCAGTTATCTCGTGTTAAGTTCAGGTGAATACCCAAAGCAACAGAGCAACAGGAATGTATTTAGAACATCCTAATACACATTCAATTCGGTGTGATCCCATATAGGTATTAACCGCAACGGTTCTGCGGGATATCGATCATCATTACCACGAATGGAGACCATCCTCTTCATAGTCGAGCGTAAGCCACCAGTGCGGCTCTAAATAGGTTAGAGATCAACCGGCATAAAGAAAACTAATTTATCTAGATTCCAGTGAATTCGCTATTAAATGAAATTTCCGCCGTGACACAGACTTATCGGAAGTCTCGGGCTTTAATCGAGTTACAGTGAGTCGATTGATTAATCGACGGAGTATTAATTGTTAGCAATGTTAGAGGAGAATTTATCTTACTGACTAAGTAATTGCTGATATGGCCCATTCGGAAAAATATTTGCGATCGTGAATGGACTTACTCGATCACAAGCTGAAATTGAGAGCCATTTTCTTGACGAGACAAATCCGATAGGAATAGCAGTATAGTTCAAGTTTATTTTATTATCTGTTCGTGGCGTTGAATAGAGAACAATTTAACAGTTTAGTGGAATACTGTTTACGATTAGCAAGAAAATTAATGGTTCCCCACTTCGAGCATGAAATTTCATAGCGGAGTAATTATGCAGAAAGTTGCGATATAATTCGCATACGGTCAGGTTATTTATCAGCAATACTAATTTCTTCAGCGATTATCGAATGGCCTGGTTTAAGTAATAATTGCGTGGTACCCTATTCAATCGGAACCCGTACGGATCTTTAATCAAAGCGCTGTTTTAATTTTCATTGAAACGTTGCCCGTGTGCTTATATTTACTCCATATAGTAAATCAATTTCACGTGCGATCGTAGTTTTCCAACGGGACTTTGATGCCAGGAGCTTTGAAGCACCTTTATGAAAACTTTAGAGTGCATAAAATTAATCTAGAAACGATATAGAAATTGACAAATATCAACTTATGTCGAACCGTTAAATCGAGATAACATATATTATAATAAATAACTATGAAACATTTTTTAAATAATGTAGCTGGTATATATATATGAACTACAAAAGAATTTCAACCAAATATACATTTGTTGTTATACATTGTTCATAATTCTAGACTATGTGTATTCGTTCATTTAATAGTTCACATTAGCATAATAGCGTTCAGTTAACCCGGCTAAAATGTAGTTCAGTAGAATATATATATTCCATTGTAATTCTTCTAACTTCTCACACGAGATCCAAGTCGTACGATCCAATATCCAAAAATCGATCGTCCTTTTAAAGTTGTCCGGATACTAATTCACTGTATTTACCTTTCGCGACGTCAATTAATCGTCTCTTGCACGAATGAATCGTCATAAATCATAACTTCCTTCGTCGTAAGAGTGACACAGTGCTTTCCACGCTGGGAAAGATGAAGTAACCATTAGTACTACGTGTATGTACCCTGTGTAATTGTCCAGTAAATTCAAAAAGTTTGCTGTTTGAGCAGACGAAAACGGTTGGCCGACGAGTCACACGATAGTTTCCACTGTGTACGTACAGGACAAGGTATTCTAAACGGTGACCTCCCTTGGCAGTCGTGCGAGATATAGGCCACTATTACCTCAAACTTGCCGAACCCTGAATTCTGCCCCTTTATCACCGAACGGGAACGGCCACATCGCAATAAACACGCGAGGCTGCAAATTGACTCTTTATCCGAGTTTCCTTCCGAGTTCAACTATCATGTTCCCGACTAGTATGTATGGATTCCTGATTTTAAATGACATAATTTGCATCGGGGAACGCATGACTCGAATGCATAAACGGACCGGCTGTTTTTCAAAGTTTGCCGTGATATCGGATCTTGAACGATTACGGCGAGGATCATATTTTGTCGGGACATGTCAAATGGGACTGTTTGCTCAACTGTACACTGAAGTTTCACTTTCGGTCAATGAACACTCTTGCCTGGATAAGTATTTCGATTATGCATTAAAACTTTTCTATTTTTGTTAATTACCGTTCTAGAAATACTTCTGGAGTTACAAAAAATTAATTTTGTTATCGTTGACTAACATTTGCACTAGAAATTGTAAAGGTATATTTACGAGGAATTTATTCACTCAATGTAAAATAGTCACTTTAATGTTCTGCAGTGTAAATATTAACAAATTATAGGTATCCTATTTTCTATTGCTATTTTCATATACGAATGAACTAAAACACTACCCTTTTCCTTGTGTGAAATATAACCTTAAAATTTTACGTACATTAATAATAAAATTAGTAATTCAGAAATCATTTCAATTTGATATTTGTTGAATTTACTACTGCGCACCTGCGAACATGCCTGACATATTGTAATTATCGTAATTGTAATGTACTACGGTACCACAATTTATAATGAAAACACGAACCGGATGCTGATATTACCAATACAACATGGAGAAAAGTTAACCATGGTATGCCAAATCCAATTACACGGGATGAAGGATGTGTAATGCGGATTCTGACGCATATCAGAAACAATCCTCAATAACAATACATTCACGAAAATGCATTGTTATGCAGGAATAATGGAAATTTGAAATAGAAGTCACTTTTATACCAACAGTTTCATAGTACTAATACGTTTTTATAAAAAATAAAAATTGAAATTCATGTAAAATAAAGTTTACTCTTCCCTTAACAATTTTAACAAATTTGAAATACTACACCGGGGGACATGTCCTTGAATTGTTTTAAATTGTGTTTACTGACTTTCGCATAAAATCCGCAGTCTAGTTCTAACCTGTGACGATTTTAAAGAGACAGCCGGTCGCGTGTAACACCCTTCGCAAGCTTGATCGTAAAACGAATTTTCGCAGGGAGATTGCAGCGGGGCTTCCGCGTCGCAAACTGTGCTTACACCATTCCACGGATTAGTGCAGACTCCCTCCGGTGGATTGGTGTTCGCGAGTAGCACCAATTCGCCGTTCATTCATCCGTGGAGCATCGTATTTGAATTTATGATGCGGCACTGACATATTTGAAATTAAGCAAATACCTCGGCATTCACCTAGCATTATGTCAATCCACGAACGCGTGACGTCCAGTATCTCTGTAATGAAATCAATTGACTTCTCCGTGACACGCGCGTAATGATCGATGAATCAGTCCGCTGAATGCATACGGAACAGTTTTTCTAACGTCGTTCCATGGTTTCGAGGCCGGAGATGATGCTCCATAGCTCGCGGCCGGCTATACATACGTGATTCTAAACAGGCATCTCGGACAGTTCGCGAGAATACCAAGCAGTTTTTCATTGCCTGGTGGGATTCTCTAGTACGCGGCCAAGGTACCCGAACTTGGGAAACCGATCACGTAAAATAATCCTTCGAATACCTATTAATGTATGGCATCTTCCACGGTCCCGTATAAACAGATACTTTGGAATTCATTCAAAGGACACTCCGACTGAATTCCAAACTCGTGTGTAACAGTGATAGGGGGATCTAATTTCAGATTTCTTCGAACCAAGATTCGAACGTTTAGTGACTAAGCTTACATCCGAAATTGTCTTATAAATATTTATAAACGGATATGTCGTAAATCTGACAACAAGCAAGAACTGATAAATTATGCAGTTAACGCTAAACCTACCACCACATAAAAATGATTTGATAAAAATTGATTGTATAAATATCTTTAGTAGTATTAAAGTCTAAATAAAATCAATCTTGTCATTTTTATAAGGGAACATGTACCAGCGCGTTTAGTGTTAATTTCTCAATTCTAATCTATCTTATTTTTGATGATATTTATAATTTACCGTCTCCCCATAGAAATTTTCAAGAAAATTATGTTAAATAAATATGTCTCTTATTCGGTTTATTTAATCGGATAATGCAATTTAATGCAAAGTCAGACGTCATGCATACTTTTATATATGTTTAAAAAGCTTAATGTGTTCGATACTTAAGGAACTTTCTCTAACAGTTGACTGATGTTTAGTATAATAGGATCGGCTTCTCGAAGTAGACTTTCCAGGTCCGCATTTGGCAAGAGTGTGCGCAAAGTTTTGAAAGTGTCGTCACTATGTCTTGATGCTTTAATGCATTCACAAGTTGCATACCCCCGAATTTCTGACCACCCTTCATCAAACATGCACTTTCTGTGTGCACTTGAGACTACGAATTTGATGAATTTCCAACAAAAATGTGGAGTATAAAACTGTGAAAACAAGAATTTAAGTATTTTTTCTTATAGTTCACTTTGACTAAGTTGCAGATTTGTTGGTTCACGATTCACATTGCTATTGCTGTTGAAAGATCTGTTAAAGATCCTTAATCATATTTCAGCATCATTCACAATATTTCTTATTTATTTAGATCTCGCACATTTTTTAATACAACATGTGCTTGGACGAAAAAATTTATCGAATCCATTTCCATGTATGCAACTTCATAATTTCAATAATTATGAACTGTGTGACCGTGGTAGGTTTAGTGTTAATAAAATAGAGAATTCTCATATTTGTACGGATTCTTCTTGTCCTTACTAGTATTAGTCCTTACTAATAATGCAGTTTAGATATAAAATTACTGTGTCTTAGAAAATGTTTAAGTTTTCACGGTCACTACCGCCGCAACGTTAATTAATAATAATTTTTTCACTGACACATTCAACTAGATCCGGAAAGAAAGAAATTTTCAGAAATACGTATTTTTCTTGACATTTGTCACTTACAATTTTTGTGACATCTCCAAAACTAGTGAACTGATATAGGTGACATTTCACGTAGCAATTTTTGAATTTTCAGTCAGCCACATGCACCAATTTCACTTGTCGATTAAAAAAAGAAAAAAAAAGGTTTTTGTTTTATTCGATTGGAAATTGACAGAAATATATCCGGTACCGCAAACGACGTTTTCAAAAACCTGTCAGACACAATCCATGACATCTCCGCGGTTTTTCAATAAAATTTTCAGGAAATACTGTTAACTCTGTGTGCTTCTGACTCAGAATAATTGCTCGGTACAATACAATTTTGTGTAGAACAAAAAATCGTTCGATTGTACAACTACTTAATGCGAACTATAGAGCATATTATTAACAATATCGTAACGATATATTTTCCGAAAACATTTTATGTCGCCCCAGTGTGTTAGCAATTCCTATACAATTCTCTGTTTAACGCGTTAAGTTCCGAATTTACATGCGGGTACTCGTGGTGATGCGTGCGGGTTCACGTGAGAGGATTTTTTTGATCAACCATACGGTAATGCATATACATGAATATACAGAATATAAATCACTAAAATTGTAAATAGTAATCCTCCTGGCAGAATTCATTGGACCACCGTTGTGAGTATGATTGCTGAATGAATCATTGGGACGTATATTAAATGTGAAAAAATGGTACAGTATACATTAGACAATGTTATAAGGAGTACTAATGTTTTGATTTTTACCGAACACAAAATTCTAATCGAATTTGCTCATTCTGTACATTAAAGGTATTCATTTTTATATTAATATTTATTTTATATGTGATGAATTTTTTATCATTGCATTCACTTTTATCGTTAATTGAAAAATTTACCACATTTCGATAATGAATAATTATAATGATAGTGCTTTCAATTTCTCTGAAAGAATTATACCCTTTAAACTACCTTTTTATGTAAATTTTTAATATGGTGCTTCTCATATGATTTTATCGAAACCTGTTTTCCACTGGTCTTTTCAGTTTTAAGAAAGTTTGTATTTTCTTCTTGTCGGATATTAAAATAATAAGCTTGCGAGTGAAGAAAGTACACACTTACTTTCGTGTATCCTTCTCGCACGCAGTTATTAATATTTGTTGGTTTAATTTTAGTAGCAACCAGTTCTTTTCGTGAGCTAGTATTTTTTGAACCAGTTAAGTCATGGTAATTCATGCAAATTGCAAGGTTCGTGCCGTGTACAGTGAAAGAATATCTTCGAAAACACGAGGGGTGCAACGTAAATACTTTGAGAACATAAAATAATTAGTTTACTAGATCTTGTGCACAAATAGTTAAACATTGTTAAAAATTCAGATGATGAAGCAGTTTCTCACGAGATTCGATCTAAAACTGTATGTATTAGGTAACATACAAATAATTCGTGCCCCTCACAATTAATCGATAGTAATGTTATTGTAATTTGAAATTTGTAAGATTCTTTTTGTGAACAGTCAACCGGCTACAAATTAATTCGTACACCTAATAATAAATCTAAAGATTTTTATGTCTCTTGATATCTATCGTTTGTGTCGACGTCAACCGACTTTGATGAAATTTTCATATAATTACAGCTGAGACAAATTGACAAGTCGTATTCTTTAAACTTCAGATCCGCAAAGTTTTACAAATTTTTTCACGCCATCTAGTGACCTAATGCTTTTCGAAATCTTGTCTCAAAGGATTCAAAATATTTGCTCCAGTTTGAAAGAAGATATACTCTTTGAAAGAGCGTTAGGATGTTAATGGGAGTCACTGTAGATAACTTACGGGATTGTTTACATACGACGGACGTATATATTCATTGAATCAGGTTATGCAAACTCGGTACGGACTTGGAGATCTTGCTAAGCATAATATATTTTAAACCTCGCTTGGCAAGAAAAGATCAACCTTCGTGTTTAAAAGAGCATAATTAACTACATTTACCAACTGCACCTTTCCAGATGATATCTCTTGAGCAAACATACATATATTTATATCTTTTACAGCAAACTCATTTAATAATGTCCTCAACGTATCTAAGATAATTTCCAGTGCAGATTTCTATGGCGATTGCACACCTGTTTGTTTCTCGCTCGGCTAAACTCGGCTCCCCTGAGTTTAATACCGTTTCACCTCGGAGCGTGACGGATTAGACTCATCCAGTGTCCAGCAATTGTGTACGCGATGCGCCTAAAGAAGTTTTCGTCTCGAGAAGCACCTTGGTAAAATGGCAGAAAGTTATGTTTTAATAAAAAGAAACATGTAGATACGTTTTCTGGATGACCGTTTACCATGAAAATTCGGGGCAATCGAACCCGATATGGTGCGCGATTCTTTAACACGGGGCAGAAGTTTCCTTGTAATATTCCACGTTTATTGGTAGCTAGAATTTCATTCTCTTCCGCGAAGTAGCCAGAATTGGCCGACAGTCAAGGGAAGATCAAACATTTCAACTGTAAGTGCATTGTCGGATGCTACGCGTGGTGGCGCAGTCGCGTCTGCCCGCGCACGTCTGTGTTTTCTTATCCAATACTCGACACATTCGAGCCTGTCACGTTGCCAAGAATTTGCGACAACTTTGTCGGCAAATGAAATCCTAAACAGACTCGTGAAATCTAGCGTGCAGCTCTCTGCTGTTCTTTCGTTCATTCGGGATCGAGGAGCACCGAGGAGGGTAAAGAGACTACGCGATGTCGACTCTCGGTTTGATAATGAATCAAGATAAGGGAAAAGATGCGGGATAACTTCGCCAGTATCTTCGGCAGTCATCTGCAGTATCTACTAGTGGAATTGATACAATTTTGACTTCTTTAAATGCAAAGGTTTCTTACTTGGATTAACCAGTTTCGTTAAGATTAAACCGTTCGTTTACTGATCCTGCGAGAATGTGATTCGCTTAGAATAAACATCGTCTATGGAGATACAAAAGTATTTATGACAAGAATGAATGGGTGCCATTTAAAACAGTGAAGAGGTTCAGAGAATTTAGAAACATCGTCGTAATATTTTCAAATTAACACTTCACTCACCGCGGCAATTATTTAACAACAATTCAAAAATGGCAGATCAGCAGTTAAGAATTCCTCAATAAATTGTTTAAAAGCGACTGCAAATTTATAATAATGCTAAATAGACAGAAGTATTATTAGCTATTGTGGAATGGTACACAGTTCTAGTAATAGTTATTATATAAACAAATTGAAATATTAAAAAATGGTTACTGAAAAGATGTGCTCCTGCTTAAGACAGGAGTAATTAAATACAACGTTATTCGTAGTAAATTAACAATAAAAATTCTGACGACAAACTTGTGCAGAATACGTTCCTATATCCGCAGAAAATAATCAATTGTGTTTCCAGAGTGATTATTAGAGAATCTCTTGGTGGTAGGACAAAGCCGAGTAACAGAAGCTGACGCCACGGAAAGCCGGAGGGCGTAGTTCTTGATTGAAACGGTTTCCCGAAGTAGTTATTATAATTTTGTACGTGATAAAAGTCCTCTATTTAACCAGATTTCCAGTGGAAAAGCGTCTTTGAAGTTCGCTCGGCAGCTGGGCGCCTCGAGAGACAGAGAGTCGATCGCCGGGTCATCATCGAAAAAGACCTTTTCAGTTGAGCCGTCGGCAATTCGGAATACTTAGCCCGACGATGATTTTCCACGGCCATGAAAATTGCCCGGAGAGTCTCGCGGATGCCCTCCAATCGTTCACGTAATTTTGCATATTTACGGGACCGTGCACAAAAGGCAGCCATTTGTGAAATTACACGTATATGCGCGCCGGCATATATGCACACACAAAGGTAAGGAGAGCTGGTGTGCATGTATGTTGATGCGTGGCACGTATGCATTCCGGTACAGCGGAACAATTCGGCTCCTTGTTCTCGACTCTGGTGGTTTTATTCCAACGAACGATCTATTTTCTCCACGGTAATCACCTGCTCGTTCGTTTCGTCTGCGGGCTTAATACCGAGAACTCAGCCGAGATTTATGACGTTGGTATCCCGCAAGAAACGGGATGCTCGCGATATCAAAGTAGCATTAAGGATCAGTTTCTGCGCTTTCGGATGAATATTTCGGAATTTTTATGCCGGCAAATGCCTGGCTTCCCGGATGCATTATGGCTGACACGATGCACTGAGCGACTACGCTAATCGACCACGCAGGATCCGGCTCGCGAGGATATGCTCTACGATTTCTTCTTCTTCTCCAACGGAGGCTGCTCGTATCCGCTCGCGGACGATGCGTTTGATTACGCCAGCTAACTTCCGGTGGTTTGATAGATACTATTTCTTCGCCAACTCTAATGGATTCCTCGATAGCTCAAAAATTATTGCCTGTGCACTCCGAAGAAATACATCAACTCATTTTGCATTTGCAACTTTTAATACGCGAGATATCTGTGTCAGAGATATTTATGGACATTTCCTTTTTGAAAAATATACATTTTTGCATTTCTTCTAAATGGAAAAGTGTAAGTAGTTTGACACTCTGTACAAATTTTTATCACAGTTTTAGTAAGTTGTATAAATTCATTGATATGATATCTGGCTTTCTGTATACAGATCCTTTTTTTAGAGATGTTAGAAGAATTTACTAGATAATGTATAAAAAAATTAATCAAAATCACCATTGTACCAACAGTCTGTGTGTCGAGAATATAGGATTACGTACAATTCTTTGTTCCATAGTAATGCTTTGAATAAAATGAAAATACTTCTATTCAGATTACTCCAAATACGTAAATGTACGTAAATAGGCATAAGTATTGTTCACGAATTTTTTCCAGATCTTCTGGTAAGGTTCGCCGCGTGGGGTAAAACGAAATGGAAACGGCTTCGTTCGACGTTCTCCCCCGAAGAAATATTTGAAACTTCTCAGACGATTTTACACTTTTACATCATTTCAAAATTCTAGCACTTTGGCAACGTCCCCGGCGGCCGTTGTAATAAAAGTCCTCGCCGAGAGGCGAAACACTGACCTACCCCGCGTATTCCCGGCGAAACGGGGGAGGGCGCATAATTTGATAAATAGTCGTCTTCGTGCTGACAATGGCGATTTATAGTTTTCGCGCGGCGCGGCCAGCAGAGACGGGCGCATTGTGCGAATGACAAACACGCATTCATCGTGCCACCGACTGCGATGAACAATGCGAGTGCACGGTAATACCGGCTATAAAATGGCGAGTATGTAATTACGGTGAATTCATTAACGGCTGAGGAAGTTTCCTCGCGATGCCGCGCGTATAGTTGCGTGCGTGTGTGCCAAGAGAGTGTGGAGAGTATGGAGAACATAGGGAACCGGGATGCTTAGACAGGTTCGCCCCGGCCTGGAGCTTTTCCAGGGAACGTCAGCGCCGGATAGCGTGCGCGCTCGCGCGCTCGTTCTTTATTCGCTTACAGGCTAAAGAGGATTCAGGGTAAACGTAAAGCAGCTACGGTGGCCTGACGTATCGCAGCGGCTAGGCTAGCCTCTGTTTATTTGTTAAATGCTTTTGCAGTTTCCATTAAAGCCTGTTTGCTAAGTACTTTTCGCCGAGGCAAGTTAATTACGTTTCAGTACGTTAATTAACGTTCTCTGATACTGGTTCCTCCGATCCCGCCCGGTACGTTTTTGCTACCGCTCCGAGTGAATGCGTATTCCGTACGACACCTTCTTTCTCTTCTTCTACGTCTGCTGCTGCTTCTGTCGCGCCACCCCTATGCGATTTCATGGTCGCGTATCGATACTATTATTAGGTGTCTGCGGGAAGCAAATAGCTGCGGCGGTAGACGCGAATATCCCATTCAATGGCCGGTCTATAGCTGCTTTCTATTTGAAATCGTACCACTGCTCGAGAATACAATGGCTTACAAGGCGATGGCGCATCTTGTATTTTTATAATACAGTTTTTGAATCTTCTCGGAGGGGAATGTTTTGGATTGCACCGATTGGATCGTCATCTCCGTAACTGTTGCATCTTGTTTTTCGTCACGGGCGAGATCATTTAACTGTGCTACCTTTTGTATGTTACAATATCTCCGCAACTGTAATACGTGTTCGTAGTGTGACGAAAAGGAAGACGGACTGAGGTTCGACGCTTCTTGTCTCTTTCACCCCTGGAGTTTTAATCGCGTATTACATGAAAAATTATATCGTGTTTGGAAAACAAGTAAAACGGAAATAATAAACATTTTGTCGCAGTCAATGTAAATAGAACATTGTTCACATCAAGATGGATGTCAGGACACAATTAAGAGGAAGAGTTAGTTGAATTAAACGAAAGTTAAAAATTTCTGAAAGGTGGTGGCGATCTTGAATGACGAATTAACTCGAATTTAGGCTGCAGGAATCTATAATTTATAATAATTACGCTAGAAGAGGAAGTCTCTGCAACAATATTATAATTGCAAATGTTATTTCTACACGAGCAACGGGAAATCATTAACAAACAAGATGAGTTACTTGAATCGTAAACAATTCTGTTCTTGCCAAGCGACGATTATGAGCTGCTCTTTAAACAAGACCCATAAATTTTCTAAATTAATAGCGCTTATCAATCCGGTGGAATTACATTTGTAATAGCACATACACACACACACACACATAGGAATGTCTGGATAGTCTAAAATCACGTGGATTAACGTGTAACAACGATAATTTATATTAACCGTTTGCAGTACGATAATTGCAAATTGTATTAACAAATTACATTACGTTATCGCGTTTCTGTGACGGGTCAGACACGATAATTTGTACCATAAAGTAGTTGTTAATTAGATACGATTATCATGATCACCATATAATTAAAAACTGTTTTGCAGATAAAAACTTAGTTCTATAGTGCGCATTAAAATCGTCCCGTGTTTCGTAACGTGAATACGATCGCATTATAAGTCACAGATTACATCAAAGTATAATTTGAAATGACTGCTACAATTGATGCAAAATTGGCTAATGTAATGTGACGTCATTAATTCCGAGCGCGAAACGATCGCGAGCTGTATCGACATTTGCGTGGAACCGCGACCGTGCACTCCACCATGGACCGGGGCAAAAATGAAGTAATTAATTCGAATCGCGGCACTCCTTCCTCTCAAAATTACCGAGGTCTGACTCGAGTGCATAAGATGCGCGGAAAGCCACCATTACAGTCATGTTTCCAAGCACGTTAGGATCATGATAATCAGCAGGGGCTGCGCGGAAAGAAGACACGACATTTGGACTGACGAGCCGGCCATTTGCACCTGCTCTTTTTTACCTGATAAATAAATATCCACTACGATTTAGGGGAGCATTTTACTTTGCTGAAAAACATTGAATTTCTTTATACATACATACGTTCCTCAGGCTGAGAAGTAACCCATTTTTTTTTTTTAAATACACATAGTCAAAGGAACTTTTGGGAAAACCTAATTGTATTTACCAGCGTACTGTTTTTTTAAACAAGTGATCGTTGTGACAAGATGCGATATGGTTGATACTATGAAAATCATTGAGGTACCACGACAGTTTCACAGATATCGGGTTTTCCGACGGTGTTCAGCGCGTACTTAGGTTACCGGAGAACACCCTGTCTCTGTTAAATTAAGAATCACGGAAGGGACACTCGCGGTTAATTGGAATAATTAATAGGGTCGTTTCATTGTCCATTTTCTCCTCTATCTCTCCCTCATTTTACGGGAACATGCGGGCTCGTAATATACCACGGGGACGTCCGCTGTTCCCAATTGAATTCCGCAGAATTCACTGTCTTGTGGACATTATCTTGCTCCGTGGAAATCCTCCGCCGCGCCAGGCCCTCTTAAAAATATCTTAAATATTCTGGTTGAATGAGCAGGGACCTAGAGAGATCATTACAATGTTTTTCGCAACGTGAATATTACTCGTTAGCCACGTATTAGCCACGATTTCTATCTCATCTTGAACGCTGATCCACGCATTATTACACTTTTACACCGTACTTGAATCCATCGTTCAGAGGTTTTCAAGAGGATTCGTATTACGGTCTTTTATTGCATTCCTCTTCTCATTCCCAGATAATTATTAAAACATTTTATGGTTGCTACTAAACTGCGAATGTTCACAGCACATTCTCGCGGAACACAAAGAAATCACCTCCCGCTAAAAATCAGTTCATGTTTACAGGATTTCCATCGTGCGTTTATTTATTCATTCATTTGTTTACCATATTGTTTTTTAACCGCATCCGGTATCCCGCACACATCCAGCATATTTATTTTGTTGCGTCCGATATTGTTTACTAAACTTTCACGTGCAAACATAACAGTTGCCAAGTCATCGCCAGGTATGGCTGCAATGAATTGAATTTGTGAAACTAGATAAGTCTATTCGCTATTCGAAGGAAACAATTTATGGCCGGCATTATTCTATCTTTTACAGTATTTTAAAAAATTTTTATATTTATATTATTTTCTATATTTTTAATAAACTTATCATGTTATTGATATTGAATCTTAATTGAAAAATGCTACAAACTTTTGTTCCAGCGCAATAGTTTCACTATCGCCATTTGTACCAAAGTACCAACACAGTTACAATACTTTATGGAATCTAGTATAACCTCTTTATGAAACACGAGAAAGCCGTAACAAAGAAATTTCATACACCCTGGATGTCCTAGCGTGCGTTGTTGGCTTCAAAGAAAGCCGTACATGAAATGAGTTTAGCCTCCTTCTCGTAATATACGGAACGGTGGCCGTCATAAATATGTGACGTCGACAGCAGACGTGTCGAGGCATTTAAAACAGTTGCAAGTGATAAGCGTTTCCGGTCCGAAATCCCGCTCATAGCTCGAAAATCAAGCCTATACTTGCCGGTCGCAATTAGCGATCTGCGCCGACAGTAATTGCAAAATCGATATCACTTCTAAATTTTCTCGTGACCAGATTTATATCTACGCAATTTCAGCGGATGCGCCGATAACAAACCAGTCTGGATTGCGGGTGTCGAACATCGCGATCGAATCGAACGCAAAGTGCGTTTCGGGGGAGGCTAGCTCGCGCACGGACATGTGTGTATGCACGCTGCCGACCATAAGTATTCCAACACTTGCTGGAACCTGGCCAACAGCTATTTATCATTATTATAATGTGACTACGCTGCGGGAGAACCATACATTATACCGTAGATCTAGAAGTATCTTCTTTTCACTTGCTACTCCCCTTGAAATCTCACTTTCTAGCAACTGAAGTTATATCGTTATTACTGACTTCGGTTTTGTATTCCTTATTTCATAGACTGCGGTGCCGTAAATCGTAGGTCTAAAACTGAGTTCTTTTCACTTGTTACTCGCGTGTAAGTTGGGCACATTTTATTCGATATAAAATCACAAATAATCATATCAAATGGAGGATTATTTTGAATGTTTTATTATTTTCATTTTACAACTAATTTCCATTTGGCGTTTAAGTTTTGAATTGCTGTTTCATATTTCACCCAGCCAATTCTCTTCATAAATACATAAAAATCCGCAGTTTACTGATTATAAATTAATATTCCACATAATGACGTAGAAATGTATAAAAGCAAAGAGCTCCACAAAGCTCCTTTTTTCTGATTACTATTTGGACTGCGCAAACGCGTCAGAACGTACTACGCGGCTGAGAAACCAAGCCACGTAATCTATAATAAAGAAAACAATTCGACTTGCGTTCTACAATGATTTTTATTTTTGCTTGAATATTATTAAATATATTGAAACCTACGAATTATTAAAAACAGTGAAAATCACAGTTGTAGGCCGAAAGCCATGAGAGCGTCAATATTTTCAATCGTTTGCACCATAGCAACGTTAATCAATTTCGATGACAATGTCGATATGCATTTCATCAAGTTTCACTGTGAAATGTATTTTTAAAATTCTCGTTCCAGATTACAAAAATATATATATATATACGAACAATTTTTAATACATAGTTTTTCAAGACTCCGAACAATTGCAATTTTTGCAACGTTATTTTATGAACGAATCTGTCTAGATATTTAAAAAGCCGTTTGATCCAGCTTTTAAAAAGTAATTCTGTTTTTAACAATATTTGGTCAATTTTAGGAGGCATTGTGTATCGCATATTATAAATGAATATATGTATTGTGTTATTGACGTATAGTTACATATACATATAATATATATTGACGAGTAAAGAGAATTTGTGAAGAAATTTTTCACATCATAGAATTCTGTCAAATTGAATAAATAAAATCTCAGTAGATATAATAATTTGGGTACTTTGTTATAATAAATATTGAATGAATTCAAAGAATATGTAATATTTATATTTATTCTCGGGAATCTAATTTAAAGTCGAAAAACGTAAGAATATTGGTTTATCCAGATGAACTATGCGTGACACCTTATCCCATAATTCAAATACCGGATATCAATCAGTCTGATCCTCACGATTAGTTACACATGTAAATCCTATGAATGCATTAGTCATGACTCCGGAAGTTAAGCTTGCGACAACTGGATATAAATTTTAATACTTAGAATGTCTAAAACGATTATTCCTATAACTGTGATTTTGTGCTATACGAAGCTAGTTAATTTTCTTCCAAATACGTAACATTTTCAGGAGAAGTTGTTACACATATTCATGCACAGATCCGCAGTCTAGTAATAATATAAACTTTCTTGAGGCGAGCGAAACGCGTTTCAACTTATTACATTTTAAAATTTTCTCTCTTGGCCAAATTTCCGTGAGCGGTAGTGCATGCCTAAACATCCGCAGTCTATATGGCAGCGCTATCGATTGTTAACTATATGTAGTGGAAGCGTTCAAATTATAACAAGGACGGAAGCTCTTGATCAGATCCCACCAAGTGCCCAAATATCTGTGGACGGCAGTGTACGTGTTCACCGCGTGGTAACCGCGGCTGATCGATCGATTGGCTGTTTACTGGAAAGCCCGGTGACTCGTATTTTTCCGTCATTTGCTCTGGTTCCAGGGCTCCAGGGTTCCAAGCCGATTCCGCTGTCGGCGTCCCGCTATCGCGTGTAATCGCGATCTCAGCCCACCCCTATCCCTCGAATCCCCGCGGATCCGCCGTTACATTCAACGCGTTGTTTACCGCTGCCAGATTTCCGCAAAACAATCGATCGTTATCTTCGGGCATTCTGTAATCTCCCTTTTTCTAGTTTTATACCTTTAAAGGGGACGAACGGGAACTACTTGCGACGCGCAGTGGTCCCAATCGATGAATTGGCTGTTTTTTCATTTGCTAAAAAATCAACTTTCTCATATCGACTTTTATCAAATGTAATATCACTACGAAATTTCCTCCACAATATCATACACAAAATATTTATAAAATAATATTAAATACTAAAAACCTGGTTTTCATATTTTCAATTAAACGAAATAAACCGTGGAATCATATCAGAGAACAAAATAGTCTTTGTTATCCTGTTTCTACTGATTAATTAATTGCAGTTTACAGAAGGTTAATTTTAATTGAATTTAAATGTTCGTTTGTCTACAGTTCTCGTTTGATGTAGAATTAAAACGACTTATTCTCCGCGCCTAGTCTTTAATGTCATCCTATCAGCTTCATTTCATGATGAAATATTGATTAGATCCAAATTCAACGTTATTATAATTCAGCATTTTGCTCCCTCGATTCCAGCTTTGTTAATGCATCGTCAGCAGAGTGTTAATAATATTGCTCACCGTAGTATACAATTGTTTGTCAGACAGCAATTGATGTACTTTTGCGAAATCAGTAGTGTGAAAATTAAATTTGATTAGTCAACGGTATTACGTATTCATTATTACCCATTAATTCACTAAATTTGATTTAATCCGGAGCTTTGATCGAATTAATACTCTCCATGATCATCGGTGATTCTTCGGGCGTATTATTCCGATCTAGATTAAACGAAGAGAACAAATGAAATAATGATGAGTAAACGAGTCGGTGGATTTTCCATTAGCCGAAAGTTATTCTAAGAACGAGTAGGACGATTGCTGATCCTGTAACTATCGAAAACGTAGGCGGAGCTATTATTCAAGTGGAAACGGTGTTCAGTTACAAACTTCGTTTGTACGGGGAGCTGTCGCGCGATTCTACAAATTAATTTATCAGAAGTTTGCGAACAGTTCGAAGTTATCCTATAACAACATTGCTATCGTATAATCACGTGCGTATAATTCCAGCCGTCGGTCGTATTCATGGGAAATGACCAATACATTTTGGCGAAGTGGCTCTACACTCTTGTTTCCTTGAATATACTGCGAACCGTCTACCTTTGAATTAATTGCTCCGCTAATATCAGTGTCATAATTAATGACCGCACCTGTGAACATTTCCCAGTGTGTTTTGATCTATGCCACTCCATTGTTCGGCTGTATTTGAAATTCCATCATCAAACAATACAATTTTTGCGAAATCTAACAACAGAACGTAACACAGAAAAACTATTCATTAATCATGTGGCATTCGTCTTAGAATGCTTTCTAATTAATCTTTCATAAGGATTTAGTGGATTTCGATTGTATTATTGAATTATTTATTTCATATAATGATGTGCAAATACTGCAGCGAATGAAATAATTCATATAACAAATTATTTTGATATAGCATCATCAATTTTCATGTGGAAAATCGTGTAACAATTAGATTCTAATTTTCTAATTAGAGTCCACGGTCTTCACAGTTCTGTAAATGTGTGACTTATTCATTCTCCAGTAAGTATAACACATGGAGTTTACAATATTGTTTAATTCATATTTTTAACAATCACATTACGTACTTATGCTATTTCGGTATCATTGCCATTTCTTATCAGCAACGCTATTTTCATCAAATTAAAAATAAAACGAGATGTATTTGATTCCTGATGGTATGCAGAATACAATATTGATAAAGCATATTTATATTACATTTTATTATCTCTATCTCTACAGAAATAAGCCCCCTACATGCACACATTTTCTCGCAAACCAGTAATAGAACTGTGATTAACATTCGATAAAACGTTCCCCACGCAGTAACAGACCAGTTGCCCATCGCACACGCGATCAGCTACTGCAACTGAGAGATGCATCGATTAACAACAATTAATAGGAACATTGTATATACACGAACGCGCATCCTGCATCATCTTCAGCAATATATCTTACCGTGGCAGGCGGTCTATTAATTTAAGAACGCACGTGTCAGCGAATAAGACGGAACATGTAGTTTGCCGTTAACGACGGAATCGCGTGAGTCCGCGATCGGATAATTGCGATTTATTTGCGTAAATTAACCAATACATTTGACATGGCTGCTACCATGCGCTTCGGTAACTTTGTGTGATGCGAGTTGATTGCACTCGCGATACAATGATGCACCATTGCCACGTATCATACGTAACCCAGCGAAATTGATGAGATCTGTTAACAAATGCGTTACCTTTCTGCACGCGCCACTTGCGACTGGTAGCACAACTATGCTGGTTTTGACGGTCGTTTAATTGACCGGTGAGTCACTCCATCAAATCCACGCGATTCTACACACGTTTCTCAACAATTGACATATTACATTATTTGCGGATTAATACAAATGTGACGTTTAGTATCAAAATCAGCTCAATCCAAATTCTTTTTATTTATAAATAATTAGACAGTACTGCTAATTTAAAAAAGAAAAGAGATTTGGAATCGTACATCAAAGGTGGAAAAGACGTATAAGATGATTAGAAAATGATGGAAAATGGAATATAATGACGTTTGGAAAATGTTACTACCTAATGAAAAATGATTAAGTCACACGTAGTAGTGTAGAGGATAGCGAGTACCACAGAGGTAATTCACCTGAAAGCTATTCCGATATAAATAAGATGACCCTGTGCTTTATGGAGAGACTATTTACACTGATTGTTAAAAAATTCCTTGACCTCTCATAAGTTCAGACTGAAGCACCCGAAAAGTGAACGGACTAAGTTTGTTTGAACCGATTTAAATTTCAATGAATCAATGATTTATTTCAAATTGCAAGTTTAATTAATATGAGACCGGGGCAACGGGTCCGTCCAGCGAAAAGTATTGAATTTCTGGATTAAATTCCGTTATCCACCGGGACTGTAAATCGGGGAAAAATGGTTTGAAAAATACCGTGATACACGGGGTTAGATTCTGTATCGTGATAGTATCGCGGGATGCGGGGAACGAGAGTCATAATGATTTATTTCCGCGAATCGGCGAACGCATTTCGCGCGGCAACACCTGTGCGCCTGGCTAATTTATGTACCGTGCATCGTTCAACGGCTGGATTTTAAGGGATTTTTTTACCTAAACCGTTAAAACACTGTTGCGATATTAATCATCTATTATCTTTACACTCGCCTTATTCGACCTATAGGCGCCGGCCAATAACTTGTTGGATAACTTTACAAATAATAATACCGTCGTATCCCACGTTTCCGCTTCGTAGCTTTCACTCTGCGAATTCAGTTGCAAATTGTTCCGTACAATTAATTTGTAATTTGAGTATGCCTCCTCCCAAAATTAAAATAATTTTATATTTAAAGTTATTATTATACAGCGGATTTTGCGTGAATTTATGGCGAAAATCAGTAGGTGAAATTTAAGGCAGGGATTAAAAGAATTTTTGAAAATGTCGACGTATTATTTTCATCTTATTGAAATCATTTTCTTCGTGCTCCCGTACGTTCAATAAAAAGCATGTATGAACAAGTGTAATGATGTTACGAATAAACTTTTTCTATGTCATTAAAATATCAAACTTATGCTCACTGACAATGAGTTTGTATTCATATGAAAGGACCTCACTAGTAAAGTCATTTCCTAAATTAGTATTGAGTAAAATAAAACAAAAATAAACTTGTCAAATAATGATTACGTACTTTGCACAACGCGACAAGCGTTAAAATTATCAGCCCGAGAATTACATTGAACCTGATAAATGTTAAGTATATTCAGGCGACAGTGGGCCATATGTTTGTCATAAATTGCATCGTTAGTTCAAACGCGATCACTATTATTATTATTATTCGCCGATGTAATTGTTCACGGCACCGAGGGATTAATTTTATTTATATTCTATTGGCGAATGAAATATGGCGTCGAATAAATTGAATGGTACTTTTTAATCTGGGACAACGCGTTTATTAAATGTGTCGCGGTGCCGGTGGATGGATCCTTCTTTTTTATGGGAGAGTTATCGCCCGACAGAATGATAGAATAATCCCAATTTATTCAGCAAATCGGCCGGCACAGTTGGCTCGGTTACAAACTTCGAACTTCGTTAACTTATGTGCACCGTCACCAGCCCGGATCCGCACAATATACTGCCTCAAATATTACGCGGTGACGAAAATCGACGACCCCGTTCGAAACTTTATGGCGACGCGGCCATTTGTTTCTACGATTAACTATTAGAACCAGCTTTATTTGTAGCTTTTCCCTGTTATACTTATCCATTTTATTCGACACTCGTCTATCTCGACCTTTCTTTAACCCTTGAAGTGGACCTTCAAAATGTACCTTGAAAATTTATATTTAATATTCATCTGTATCGAAGTAGTAAATAGAAACGTAATTTAAATAATTGTTATCATAAATTTGAGTCAGGCAACATCGTTCTAAATTGAGTACTTCGAAATTATAAAGTGCACTCGAGAGATATTACATTGCGATACAGATTACAGTACGTTCTATCAGAGAATAAAATCGATACACTTTGACTGCACGGTGCTCCGAATGTTAATCTTTTTTCCATGCGACTGCACTTGTCAGAGTTAAATTGCTGTTGTTGCCGCTGTGTACGTGCATTCCCTCGGAGGATCGAATATTGATGGTATCAAAATAGCATTTCACTTCAACTCACGGAAAATGAACGACAATACTAAACTCTGTTTGAAATCCTCACAATTTTCCGTCTTGTGACTCATTATAAGCATTGAAGTTCACAAATTATATATATATATATATAATATATATATAATACATATAATATATATACACATAATGGATAGTTTAAATCAGAGAGCACACAAACAAGTATATGAAAGGAAAACATAAAAGTATATTGCATTTCTTCAAAGTTCTGGGCTATAATTTGGATAACTGTATTTTAATTATATTTTAACTCAATTAGAGACATCTGATTAAAAAGTACTTAGTAATTTAATTAATTGAAAGGTTTTTGAATTATGTAATTCAGTTACGGCGTAGTTGAATTACTATACATATAATCGAAATAGAATGTAATTCAATTGCGCAATTGAATTATTCTGTAATTGAATTAGCACAACTCTGCTTTAAATTTATTTCTTTGGGTACGTATTATAAAAAGAATTTGGATAGATACATTCTTGTTATTCGTATAAAGTAATGTAAAATAGTCATTGTTAGCGCTCCGTGACCCCATATTAATAATGATTTTTTAGAACAATAAGTTACAACTGATTAACACTAAACCTACCATGACCGGTTCCAGATTTTTTATTTCACGATTATTGATGCAATAAAAATAATTTCATAAGCAATGATTGCATAGAGCTGCACAAAGTCTAAATAAAATTAATCTTGTAATTTTCATAAGGGAACATTTACCAGTTACTTTTAACGCTCGGTAGGTTTAGTGTAAATATACATATACAATTTATTATTCTCTCCCGCGAATAATCTGTCCTGACAAACAAATTTTCTGTTTCTGTTACAGGTACGTATAAAACACGAGCTCGACGGTAATGGCTTCGTTCACTCTGCGGTGCGAAATCGTTATCGCGATCCTCTGCGGGGACTGAGATCTGGGTGAGCGAATAACATTAGTCCGTTTTAATTAGATCTATGGATCGTCGTGCTTTATCGCATCGACCACCGGACGGGCCATCGAAAACACGAACTAAGAGGTCGGATATGCATTAATCGTCCGGCAAACACAATCGGTTTTTCATTGTCGCAGATAGACCGGCCATAATCGTCGATTTACAGTCGCAATTTATTTCGGCCGATATGCTCCGGCCGCGTTTCGATCGAACGCGGCGGCGGCCGAGGGATTCTCACGCGTTTCGTTTGTTTATACCCGTTCACGATCGATCGGTGGTTAATGAAGAAAATCCGATTGGGAAAAATTAATTGGGAGTCGATCACCGTTCGAAATACATAATACCGAAGCTTACATACGGTATCTGGCCAGTTCGTTGTAATGATCGTATTAACGCCCATCCTCTTTCAAAGCCCGCGTTTTATATCTGATTGTGTTTGATGACCTGCCGTGGGCGCACGCATTATCTTGATTTTCTCCGTGTGCATGCAAACACCACTGCGCCACGCCACGCCACGCCGGGTTTTAGTTCATCGGCGTACGTTAATGTATCAGTCATGCGGAAACGCTCGTTCGAAAAATATAATCAATACGTTCAACAACTAATTTTCCATCGCGCTGCTACTAACTGAAACTTTCGTTCCAATCGCTATTCGAGTCAATTCCCCTCACCTGGACACTCTGTGTCAGACTGTCAGACATAATTTGCCTGATTCCCGACTTTTTAATGTTCCAATATTATTAATAATAATGACAAGAAGAACACGGTACTCATTCCACACAACAGAATTTAATTTTTAGGGAGGGAATACCTTTTCCAAAACGTCCGACCGGCATTTTTTCTTATCAAATAATCATTTATAACTTTGTCTTACATTCAGACCTTTTACTCGTCGTATTGGAGATCTGTTCGTTACTTATAAAATGGAGTGTACGCGTGGGAACTGGTGGAAATGATTTACATATTTATTTTGGTTGTTTATAGATAATTAAACATTAATTTGGACTCCCATCTTAATTGAAACCTCAAAGACTCAGAGTAGTATTACTTCCAGTATCAATATTTGCTGCTAGCAATCAAAACAGTAAACTTGTCAACGGGCACATTATTGAAGCCATAGCGAGAGAAATAATCAATTTCATAATAGTCGCCTACTGTAATAAGCGGTTCGAAATGGCCGGGCTTTCAAAGATCTCGTTTCGCGGGGGGAGCACTTAATTGGCGGCAAGTATTTAACAGGGAAATTTATGTTATTACTCCGCTGCCTGCATTAGTTATCGCCCAGGCAGAGGTTGAGCAGGAGAGTACAAAAAAGAAAGGCGAGGTATATATCCCGAAAGAGCAGGCGCCAGCGAATTAATACAAGTCGAAGTTGCACGCTTTCCCCGTTGGATGGACGTCGATAATTTCGTCGTTGGGAATTGGAACCTGTGTCCCGATGCGATCGACATTTATAAAATTGCACACGGCCTGTGAATTTTTCTCCCCTCTCTCGCACAGGACACAGAAGTGCGAGAAACGCGGATTCGTGCTTCCACTCGGTCGCCGAGCTCGAAATGAAAAACGAGGAACTAATCCGTGCCGATATCATAAGCTAAATAGTTTATGGTGCAAGAGTTATGTTTGACTGCGGGAACAGTTTAGACTCCTTACTTTTTAAATCTTTTTAAATGTGAATGCATTCACGAACGAATCTCTTCGAACTGCCGACATCTTCAAGAATATTTGGTTCCTAATAATTATGGAAGTGATTTAAAACCCGATTACGATTGAATTGCTTCGAAACTGGGAGCCCGGAGTATCGAATAGCCATCACCGGTGATCACCAATTCTCGCCGCAGTTCCATTTAAGCCGGGTCGTCGGAGGTCAAAAGCGTCTGTGTTCCGAATTGTTAATCACAGGCATGTTGATTATTATGGCGAATCGAGTCACCGTAAACGTCAGAGTATGACTATCATAATTACTTAATTGTAATTTAATTAAACGGTCTGCTAGGGTCGATTCAACGATAACCAATTATTTATTACAGCCGGCGCGGCGGCGAGTCCGCGCGTTCTCGAAATAGTTTCGAAAGTGACAAGTCGGATGTTAAGTCGGATAAGTTGGCTGAATAAATAGCTCCGGTGCGTAACTGCGAGTAAACGGGATCGATATCTCGATTCCTTCGCCACTCCGCCAGTCGGCCTGTTCCGTTTCCTCTTCGAAATTTCTAAATGACGCGGAATAACGTGTTCCAGCTACAATCTTTTCGATATCCTCTTTCTCCGACGCCGATAAAGGATATTTATATTATAACCCCCGCCGGATGTTCGTTGCCCGCACGTAACATACGGCATCGTATCTTCGCGAAATGGCGGTATTGCATCTATCGACTTGAGTGCCGGGCAATATACGGAGATAGTGGCCTCCCATGCCAGGCACAATGCCTAAACGCTTACCTACGCGCATATTAATTATTGGCATAACAGTTGGCTGCCATCCGCGATTTCTGGTTAGATTGCATTTACTCTACGGGAGTGTTTCATGGGAAACGAGACTTTTCCACTCGCATGTAATTCTGTAGTTTATGTTAGGTCGCGGTCGTAATCACTTATCAACACGGCATAAATGCGCGCTTGTTCAAACTGGTTTTGCAATTGCAAAGAATTTCGAAGCGCTCCGGGAAATGTCATTTAACACTTTCAGCGCCGCGTCCGTCGTACATGGCCGACGCCATTTTCTTTGCTGAACTTAAAAATTAATTGTTACTACGGTAATGTAAGTGTATTCAACACAGTCTCTTAAGAAAGCAAAAAAGGTTATTCAACGATATTAAACCACATTACGAAAGAATCTACAAAATCTATTCCTGTACCCCCCTTTGAACAAGTTTTATTAGTAACTAATCTTCTGCAATCAACTATTTTTAGAAGATGTATTTTTCTTTGATGGATATAAGAAGAATAAGGTTTTACGATCAATTTATTACAATATTTGTATATTATACAAAATCCAAATTTTAGTAGTCCTTAAAATATTTTTTAAAATACATGCCTTCATGAATTTTTCTGTCCTGTCATTTTTACAAGGTAAAACATTTTAATCGCTTTCAGTGCTTGGTAGATTTAGTGTTAATCAGATAAACCTTCGACAAATGCATTGAAAATTTGGAATAAATGTCGTGCACCATTTTTGACAAGAACTTGGAAAATTCAATACAATCTTCAGTACGATTATCAGACTGTTGCAGTACCACAGCTGAATTTTAGACTTCACTTTTTATACTTGTGTCTACTATTGATTACCTTCTTATTTATCCTACAGCAAAGAATGTGGGAATATTAATCGCAGCCGCTGTCGCAAATACAACCCACGATGAAGGAAATCTGAAATGTAAACAGGAAAGGTAGTGGTCGTCGATTGGTGATGACAGGGAGCCGGTTGTCGATTGCAAAGTGTTAAGTCAAATAATGATTACTCTATTTTGCACATCGATCGGGGGAAACGTGAAATCGGGTGAAAGTAGCTAATCATAGATTCCTGTGTTCGTTAGGATCGGCTCGGCGCGGCTTGGCGGTACGTAGGGGAAAGGGGTAGCACGCGACGGGAACGCAATAGAGGAGGCTGCAGCATGGCCAATAATACCGATGCCGTGGCCCTCGTTCCGAATAAATAATGCGGCGATAACTAGTTCACGGTTAAGTTTAACGAACTATCGTTAGCGGGCCAGTGTCTCGCTATTGCCACTCGCCGTAGCTTGCTGACGTTCGGTTATTACCCCCGCTGGCTCGACCGGCCTTAATACGCAATCGTGTAGCTCCCTTCTTAATTAACCGGCTGTTAGTTAGCGACCACGGGATCGGAACGAGGTGAGGCGAAAGAGCATCCCGTGTTCCCTAATGACGATCGACTCCAACGGTCCCTAAATTTCGACGGGAACGACAGGCCGGATGTAAGGGTAGATAATACTGGTTACATTGCCGGGGGTAAGCGGCACGAAGCAATATCGCGCGCTTCTCCGCGAGCCAAGCTGCTACGAGATGCCAGATAGGGGGCGTACGGCACGGTGTTTTGGAGCGTAGCCAGCTAACCTGGCTATCGTACCTACCTCCGTAAGGGGTCGCAGACCCGAACCAACCCTTCCGCACCCCTCTCTACCCGCTTACCGCTACCCTCAGCTGTGTACTGTGTGTCGTCTCTTTCCCGTGTATGTATGCCCACACGTTTGCCCACGTACAGGGTGGCCCGCTTACTATTACATTTCGATGACGACGAAATTGCTCCGACCCTAGACTCGATAGCAGACCCGCGCATTATTCCCTTGAAATTATTTCAACTGTTCGCAATCCCTACCCGTCTTCTTCGAAGTTTATTCCAGCTAAGTTCGATTAAGATTGTACGCCGTTCATCGTCGAACAAAGGCATGGAGATTGAAGCAGATTTACGTAGACAGTACCGGATCCGTCAAAATGACGGATCCATACTTTTTAACTCGCCGGCAAGTTTCTGACATAATCCTTTCCAAACTGAAGATCAACGGCTGAGAATCTCTTGATCAATTGTTCGAAAGCAACTGCAATTTCGTTGATGATTCAACAAATTTTTAGAGTTAATATTGGGGTGGAACGATAGTTCGTAGTGCTTCTGAAATAAAATTAAAATAAGTTTTAAAATTTTATTATTTATTTGAAGTATGAAATTGTTCTTAGATCGTCCTAATGATCATAAATCGGAATGTTTTTAAAGAGAGTATTGCTCTTTTACGGTTTCCGAACACCTTTCAGTCGAGAGGTAAGCAAATAAACTGCTTAACTTTATTGTGTTAATGTAACGTTTGATAGAATTGACATTTGAAATGAGAAACGTACCACTCATGATTTTAAGCAAAAGAATAATTCCGCGTGCAATTGCCTCACTGGCTTTCGTACTTTTACTTATCCTTCACACGTTCTCTATCGATTGTGTGGTCTATTACCTTGTCTTACAGTGTGTCATTTTCAAAGTTCAGAGAAGTTGAAATACTACTCTATGTTTTAATAACTAAAAGAGATTTATTGTTTCATTTCATTTCAATTTTAAACAATTTTCTTTACGGCACAAGTAAAATTCGAAGGGCAGAAGTGTACATCTTTAAAGTTCTTTAAATTATTTTTATGAAATTAGACAAAAGATTCTGTATATAAAATTATACGTATAATAAAACATTTTTTGGCCAATTCTAATCAGAAAAGCAAATATTTAGTTCAGAGGCTAATATACATGTATTTACTGTAATATAATATACTGTCCGAATTTCATGAAAACATTTTGTGTAAAATTATCCGAATACAGTAACGAACATTCTAATAATATTGCACCCATTTATACGTTTTCAATTCGTTATATTAAGAATATAAGTTTCCAGGATTAGAATTCCATAAATTCTAATCCCAATCGTACTCTTATTTGATTTAGAACCTTCCAATTTCTATTTCTGTAAATAGTTATTTTCCCGTTGCTCCTCATAGATATTTACGGTCTAATGATTATATGTATAGCCAAGATTACACGACTGTGGATCTTTATGCAAAATAAAAATATTGTACATCGATTTCAAAGAACAGTAGCCAAGTAGAAAATTCCTTACTTGTCTAACAATTTTAATAAGTTGAGAATGATACATCGATGCTTCTAAATTCTCTTAGTCCGTTCACTATTTTAAATTGTATCTATCTATTACTGCCAGAAATGCATAAAATCTACAGTCTAGTAGGCACTGTCAAACCTTTTGAGATTTGCAATCTACGATAGTCTGATGTATTATAAATATCCTGCTTCTAAAAATAAGCTATTACCGATCATGCCACCCCGTATATACATCGGCGTCTATACCCTTGGCTAGATATACATAAGCAAGCATGTGCAGACATTGCATTTAGATATAGCCAGTTAAACGGTCTACCGCCCACAACCTACGGACCATGCTAAATAGTTTATCACGAAAGTAGTCTCGTTAAAGTATCGCTCGATCTTTCGAACGATGCTGTTATTAACTATGACACGTGCGCACGTACATACTCAAATGTGATTAACCATCGCATGACCCGTCATTCTTCAGTCATTTCTGCCTTGATCGTTATTTAATACCAATGATTCACAATTTTGCGATTCTTCATTTCAAACATCCAGTAAGCGTTTCTCCTCAATTTGCGACGTTCTTCAAGCTTAAACTTAAAATGATTAAAAAGAGAAAGGAGTATAAATTTCGTAAAATGAAAGTTATTTATGTCACATAAATTAGTTTAGCATAATACGGCCATGATATATTTGACTATTTCAAGGCTGGAAATTGTTTAGGAAATCCAATGAAAGTTGTTCGAATGCGCTATCAGTCAGAAGGGTGAGAGCATCTACAATTTTCTTATTTGTCGAGGAGATTGGTATTTTTCCAAAATCTTATTTGTTGATATATTTTCCTATCCCGCATGCATAGGTCGATCTAGCAGTCTATTTTCTCGGTACAGAATTCAACGCAAGGAAGAACAAGATGATAGATGGTTAATTTAGTGTTGCAGGTGTTACAAATTGAGACGTCTGTCTTGCTTAGGAGATATGAATGGGCTATCTTGGCTTGGCCAAATCTGATGCGTAATATTGCTGCTAGATTTTCTCTTGGGAGATTTCAAGTAGTATTCTCTCACAAAAATTGTTTGTTAAAAATAAATAGCAATTTTTTAATGAATTTACTTATTCGTATTATTATTTATAAAGTAACCATGAGATACATTTACTACTTTGTTAATGGTCGATTGACACTTCCATCAAACGGTTATGAAAAATTAAAACAAAATATAATCACTTCCTCTTTATTCGTTGTTCATTATTTGTTTGTGCCTATTTTCCGTTTTACAAACTGTTTCAAAAACCTAATTGTTTAATACTGCCCCAAAAGTCGCAACAAGCCACATGCTGCAAATGCAGATGGCTCAGTATCGAACCGAACACTTCACATTATTTGAAGCTTTCAGCTGTAAGCTGTGTCTGAAGAGAATTTTATCCCCACTGATGAACACACTGATACTGCACTAACACACTGATACAGTATCGGCGCGTTTTCAGTCCCCCTGATAAAGCTAACTACAGCACTGGCAAAACGCTGGAAAAAGATTCCTTTTGGATACGGATTACACCCCAAGACTTCAAACAATAATACGCATCCGAGTTATAAAAGCCTCAAATCCCTTAACAATACGTGCTTAATCCCTTATACATCATGATTGATCCCTAGCTTTTCAATAAAATACAATTCTTTGTTTCGTTAACATGCAGTAAGACTTCAAGAATGTGTTGCTGGCTTTTCACTAGAATTATAAAAGAAAGAAATATCTATATAATATTCGTTTATTGCTATTGATGCAGAACATTTCTATTCATGTGTATGTAAATATGCGTATACTCATATAAAAACTGTATACAGGGTGTCTCACTTAAGTACGACCCCCTGAACATCTTCGTCACCGTGATACTACATGTAAAGATAAGTCGAAAAGAAAGGAATAACATTTTTTTGTTTAACGCTTCGTTTTCGAGAGAATCGAGTTTGAAAATGCAGCGAATACGCGTGCTATTGCATAGGAATCGTCTGACGCGTCTGACCATGATCAACCAATTCTACTTTGTCCATATACTGAAGCACGCGAACCTGGCGGAACTTTAAACTCGATTTTTTCTCGAAAACGAGGCGTCACACCCTGTATATAAATAACTTTGTTTGAGAAAATGTAGAGGTCGCGAACTTAGTTGCCAAGCTAATGCAACCCGTACCCTTGCGATCCCGGAAACAAGTCTACCCCCTTAAGATTTTTGCGAAAACGAGGGTTGTTCCAAACTACGCGGGCAACCTGCATCCGTAACCCCCGCGTCGGGGTATATACTGTTTCATTACCAGGGAATCTTCGCCTGATAGTTTCGGCCGGTATATCAACGAGGCGATAGCCAAACATAAGTTCTCAAATGAATCTCATCAGGGAAAGTTCGGCTGCGGGTAGAATTCCAATCGTTCACCTTTAATTATCCCCACTATTTGTAACCGAGAACTTCCCAAACGGAAAACGGAGGAAAAGTGGCTATCACTTTCGCGATTCTTCCTCGCATTCGCTCGGTTCCCTGCTTTTAAGTACACGGACCAACTCATTTTGAAGCCTGGGCTCTCTTTACACGCGGCTGCTGTCGAGACTTCCAATAAATACGGGCGAGCCGTACAACAGAAACCGGAACAAAGCGCAGAGAAGTTAAAAGACTGAACGCGAGCGCGTTGTCTGCTAAATTTTTCCTTCAAGTCTACGTGCAATGTCCGACTCGTTTTCTCGGACGCGTTCTGTTCGCGAGACTGCAGTTTTCTTCAACTCGTCCGCGAAGTACTGCAGATACGGAAAAACGTTTACATGGAAATTACATGGCACGGGAGAGCAGAGTTATCGATGAGGGCGTACTATGTTTTACAATATCTCGTCTCAGAGGTAAGACGGTCAGATTTTGTTTTTTTTTTTTTTTAGATGGAACTGTTAGTTTTTACTACAGTATCTGTCAGTACGTTTTAATAGAAATCCAATAATGAAATGTACATACCCAACGGGTTTGCCACTTTTTTCCTCGTGAATCTGTAGAAGCGATATCTTGGGAACCATAAAACATCAAGTGCATACTTTAGAAGCTGTTGGAATCGTATTAACAGATACTAACAAATAACCTAGAGAAAAATATATTTTTTTTAACAATCCTTATTAACAAGTGCACACTTTTTTACAGTATACACCTCAGTTCGACTTTAATTAGTAGACAAACTCAACCCAGTTTTTATCATATAGGTATTTGAAATAGTTTATTTCTCGCTATTTTCAATACTGTTATTTGAAAATAAAAATAATATTATATTCTTTATTTCAAATTCAAAATGATATGCAACAGATGGGGTCGGTGTAAACTGGACTCAAACTGCACTTATTCCAAATAATTATAAAACAAGATAATCCTTATATCTACCTTAACCTACTATAGCTATAAAAGTATTCAGCAGAGTTAAATTCGAGCACCCCGTATATTGCACATAAAGAAGCACTCCGTTAGCCTCTCGTAGCTTCCCCTTTTGACCAGTTCGATTCGTTTCGTTCCGATACAGAATCGACAGTCGTCTGGCCTGAGGAGGCATAAAAAGAGCCAGTTAAAACTCTCGGAAGGATATCTCTTAATATTTTTCAGTCGCGAGAGCGTATCGCAGACGCAAGTTAATCGATCCCTTTGACAGACCGACTCGCTTTGTTACACAAAGAGTTATTCTTATACAGAGGAATATTGATAAAGGATGAATTGCAATTCGAGGATACATTGTCCTACAAGCCGAGGACACTGGAAATCGGATTGTTCGGATCGATGTATATACAGTGTACGTGTGGTAGTTGCGAGAGGAAAACTTCACAACATTTGTTTGTTTTTCAACAAACGCGTCGATCGGACACGCGGCGGCTGTGGTCCGCTTTGACCGGGTCACTTGTAACGTTGGAGATCTGCCGGGAAAACAAATGGGAAACATCGTCGCGGCTCTCGAGGAAAATCAAAAGCATTCCCGCCGTTAATTTTCTCTGCGGGGATGGTTGCAGAGAGGCTCGGGGTCCGTGTTTGCCACGGTGCAGCGGATCCCGGAAATCTGGATGAGTCGAAATCGTTGATGTGTTGCGGCTTTTGATTCGAACGCCCGGGGAAACGGTGGAAGTTTTCCCCGGGGCTGCGTTGAATTAAATAAACTTCGCCGAGAAGAATGCGAGTTTCCAGTTTCCCCCGTTGATCCCTGTAATCATCGCGCGTTCCATTCCGTTCCGAGGCGGGTCGAGTCGACTCCAGCACATGGCGCGCCACGGCGACCGAATAAACCCGAACGTTTATCTCGGAACTGTTCCGAATCCCCGTGCCTCGATTAATTGACCGGGTTTTAACTCCCAGATATAAATCTTCATTAGACATCGGCCAAAATTTCTAACCTGTTCACACCGTGGTTAATGAACCCCTTCTAATTCATTTTAATCGAGCTTCTGACTTTCACGAAGATGATTCAATGCTCCAAGTTCAACTATAAATTTCCTATATTTACAGCTTTTCAAATGTGAACGTTTTCTATTAATATTTATTTAATTCAATATTATTTCGTGTCATGTCTTCAAAACCACCTAGCCATTACTAACGTCTCCTAACTTGAAAAACTCAGTAAAATTAAAGTGTTAACGAAGTTTACCCGTATATATAAAATTCTGTCTAAAAAAAATTATCATTTTTAGAAATTAGCTGTTAACACTACGAATTTACTGAAACTACAAATATTTAACAAGGTTCAAGCTATACAACATTTAAAGTAACGTTGGAAAAGTATGAAGAAATTATTCGTAGACTAACATTTCACTAACATGTGCAGTTAAAATGAAAAAGCATTTTTAAAGAAAAATAAACTTGTAGCATACAAATAATAAGTGAACGCATAAAATAAATATCTCAGATACATTAAAATCTTTTTGTGTCAATTAAAATACTTCGTTTTCAAAGTATGCACAATTCGAAATGAAACAAACAATTCTCTATCATCGGCTTGTAGTGTTCCAGACGTTGATGTTCATCCAAACCGAACTTTCTTAAACTGTAAACTGATGAACATTAGAAGCGACAAGTCTAACAAAATTTGTTCATCCACAAGCTTTAAAACCAACTGCATCCGGCGAAACAATAAACAAACCCCGACGACAAGGGATTGGAAACAGTTTCTCTTTTTCCACATTCCACAATATTTCCAAGTGTTTTCCACCGACTGTGTCAAAGTCATTCGGAACTTTTCCCGAAGTTCGTGTTCTGCGTGCTGTTCAACAATACAAGTTCGAAAAGAATTCCGAATGGAAACGTAATCACAACGTGGGCACCTGTGTATATGTATGTTTCATGGAAACGTGGAAAAAGGACTTGAAGGTTTTCGTGTGAATTGCGAGAGAAGTGTCCTGCAGGAAATCCCGACACATGAATTTCGTGCGAACAGCGTATTTTCAGAATACGTTGCGGCCATCTCTCTCGCCATCGTTATTTCCCAATTGACAAGAGCTGACGAGAACACCTGTATCTTCATCGTTACTGTGCATTCGCGATGACGTTAACGCATAAAATCGCCGACCATGAAATTACTTGCCGCGCTACAAACGTGAGCTTAAAGGCAAACGAGCAGCATGAGAAAATACCTTTGTATTTGCTTCCTCTTTCTTATTCGCTCGTATCGCCGTTCTAAGCGCCATTCCTGCTCCATTGGAATATCAAATACCTCGAGCAATTACAGATATCTGTGCTCTTTAACAACCATTCTCATATTTAAATAAATCACGTAGCTTTTTACAAATTGTACTTTCTCGTCTGATTTTAATGAATGGCAAATAAAATTAAACCACATAAAACTTCAATTATTTCCGTATTTCGTAAATCGTCAACGATTTTTCTATTTTTATATATGTACTATATATATGCATAATGCATAATTATGGAAACACTACGTTCAATATGTAGTGTACTGACGTACGTACACATTCATTATTAATACGATCACTCAGTTCAAAATGCATTTATTCCACGTCTTGAATATTAAACACATCGTTTATTCCTCTCGCATTATTAACGTTCTAAAATATATGAAAATTAGTATTTATTGCAAATATAGCTCGTTATCCAATGAAATATGGTGTACCCTGTTATCAATTATATCGACAAATGATAAAATGTGTGCACTAGAGTATCATAAATCAATAAATTTTTTAAAAATTGTGCGTTGCAGATACCTCGTGAAACATACATAAATATTCACAATACCGCGGGTGACTACGCTACCATTCTATAAAACTATAAACACGTCTTAAAATCAATCGAGCCCGACTATAAGTAATTGCGAACAAGTCCATGTATTCAACACTTTATTAGCAACATTTCTAAACTGCTGATTGTACGTTATTTATATCAACGAAATGAGTAAATAAAACACAAACTAGTAGAAAGTCTATGAATTACGTACATTCGCATCTGAAGTATGAAGTTCTTCCACAAGCTAGATCCCAGAGAGAAGTACGAGATTAAGAACAAACCTAATAATAATTTATCGTGTGTCGAAGTTAATAGTACGATCACTTGTTAGAATGGCGATGATATTTCAGTCCATTGTTCATTTTGGACGACAAAACAATTTGCAAATGTTCGAGAATAATTTCTCGCTTCTTTTGGGACACATATTTTCTTGAACTGTCGTCAGAATCGTCCGAAATGGAAACGAACGAGTGATATTTTTATATAATAACAACCGTTTCAGACGATTGAATTTTCAGTTTCAACCGATACCCATTTACGACCGATGAGAAGTGCAAATTCGTGGTAAGGTAGCAATTCCCAGACCTAGTCGATCCGGTTCCTTCTAGGTGTAATTACCGCGGAACCGGTCGTCACCAATGAAAGAGTGCTGTTCTTTTCTTAGCCCGTGGTTCGTAGGAGTCCGTTCTCCGTGCTCGTTCGCATGGAAATTTCTGTTAAATAAATTACAGTAGAACCGCCCGCGCCCGTGCACCCGGACATTCATTATTCGAATACTTCAAATCTCCGAAGGTTCTCTAATTACAAAAATTTCAGTTGACCCATTTTTACGCCCCTCATGGCAAGAAACAGAAGCCACATAGAAAATTCTGTCTTTACTCATTTTTATAAGTTGGAGACAATATGCACTGACATTCTTGAATTCTTTTCACTTCTATTTGAAATTGCACCACAACACGTTTTCGTCAAGACTGCATAAAATCCGCTACTAATCGCTAAAACCACAAAATAAATAGTAAGAGGTTAGAGTGATCTGTGGATCTCATGCAAAATAAAAAATGTTTGCATTGATTGCAGGACACAGCAGCCCAATAAACGTACTATTCTTCTTTGAATTATCCCATTACGCTGAAACTAATACATATTGATGTCCTTAAATACAGCTACCCATTTTTGTCATAAATGCATAAAATCCGCAGTGATTTATCATCACCGATTATTAAACCGCCGAGAAACCTTTGAACTTTTGATTTTCGTCTTACACGATCGTGAAGAACTACCCCTTTAAATTTTCTCCCACCTGTTGCCGAATACCACGTACGTATATCGTAGCTCGCCACTGATGTATGCAGCCTTCTACCTTGTTAATATCTCCACGAGTACCTATGGATTTTACCAATACCAACAACGCGTTATTTTAATACCTGTTTGATGCCGTATCATGACACTCGGCAATTGGTATACATACATATCGCTATTAATGCGCGGCATGAATCGGCTCCATCGTTCACGTATCGCATTCACGGGCGAGCAATTGAGAATCAAGTCAGTCCAATATTGCACAATTTTTCCTTTCAACATTTGCAGGTCGTTCACGTTGAAAATTTACGCGAATCGATGGCGATGGGATCGGGGTGATCGAAATTGTCTTGTCCGACCGTATTTGCCCCAACGTAGTTCCGAGAATAATACTGAACAAACTTCTGTTCAGGGTCGTATGGCTACGGCAAACCCTTCAGAATTTCCATGAAAAGTCGGACCGGCAAGGTAATCCTCGAATGCATCGGCATTCTGTTCGACCACGAATGTCCTCGAGTACACGTAGCCCCGAAAGGGCACTTGAGAACTGCACCTTCAGATATTGAACGGTTCAGCTTCTCGTAGCTCGATGCGATGTTCCTGACGGACGATCATGCCTCGAGATCTTTTTATCGTTATTAATCGCAGTTTCGAGAACCTATTCCGACAAGTGAAATAAGAAAAACCATTTATCCCAGTTTATTGTCTCCGATCGGAATTAAATTTCGAACGATAAATAAAATAAATGTCTCAAATGCATAAAATAATTTACAAAATGAATTGTTTTTAATTGTCTACATTCTGAATATTAATATTCAAATTTAATCTTGATACCATTCGTCAGTTTGCAGTTCTGTCGTGAGAATCTGACACGAAATCAAACATGAGAAAATGTTTGGAAAAGTTTCATCTCGAAAAATTAAATTACATAAAATATCCTCGTTCGAAACACTCCAGAAAAATCGATCCGCGCGTTCGTTAGTAACAATAACTACGCTGATGCGTCTGAAATTTTGTACTATTTCTAATGGATGCGAATATCGATGGTGATACGTTATTATCAGATGTTCTTGTGGGTCTTGTCATATTCGTGTTGTCGATTCGCGTTAGCATATTCTCGATAAAAAGGTGATACGACACAACCATCACAGTATTTCCAGCTATTCATACACGCAGGAATAATTAATGGAAAACATACACAGAAGTAGGAATGCACACGTACGCACGCGACGCGGATACTTTCATTCGTTTTATTAATTGTACTCATCGATTTCTTTTCCCTACAAAAAATGTTTCGTATGTAATTAATTAATATTTAAAGTGAAATAATTTATTTAAATAGGCAAGCTTTTGTGCGGTACCATACATTATTCTGTTCAAAACGAAGTTCTGCACGGGAAAATGTGGTTTCGCGATTCTCAATCCAATTTTATACTTTTTAATACGTGACATTAATATCAGCATGTAACCGTAGCCTGTTTTTCGCACAACGGAATATTTAATTCTCGTGTTGATTTTGATATCAGTTCTCTTCTTATTTTGATTTGATAAAGAAACCGTTTATGCGCGTATTAATTAACTGTCTCAGCGAAAATAAATCGGAAAAGCAGAATAATATTATTCCATGCATAACTCCGTTTTCGTGAAAGCCGATGTTGAAAAATTTGACATAATAATTAAAACTGTATATAACGAAAGGATATGTAATGAATTATATTGTTATGTGTGGAAATAAAAATTATTTCGTTATTTTAATTCGCACATTAAAACGAAGATATGGTTCATTAAAATTCTAACAAAATTAAATTTCTATTTCTAATTTGTTCATCAGTTCTTTGTTTCTTTAGCTATTTATATCCTGAAGATGTTTTAAAATTTTTCATTAAAATGTTGTATGACATAGAATACCCTTATAGTATTTTTAGTAATAAACCTATATAAAGCTTCGTGAAAATGTTTGGTAAATATAATTCCCAAAGATGTATTATCTCTTTCATGTAACATTAATACGAATATTGTGACTCATCTGAATAATCTAAGACATAAACGGCAATAATATTAATTAATTAATCGATGCCGCGGGTTGGTTGAACCCGATGTTTCAATTTTAGCAGGATTCGATAGCAAGTGCGCGTTTACAGGTGTCAAGATAATTGCCACAACAGGTGGCCAGGACCGAGGTGATTATAATTTTTACCAAGGCAGCCGCTTTGCGGTTCTTAGCGTGGTAATCTCGACCGAGACACAGGATAGCTCCCTGGTAATCCCCCGAAAATTCCGATCGGCGACGGTAATCCGGGAACATATCGGCTTTTCGCCCGACGACGGAAATCCTTGTCCGCTTTTAGTACAGGAAACGTCCCCGACAACTGCTCGACGAGCCGTCGAACGGTTCCAGTTCTTGTTTCTCGACTTAAACCGAATCGAACCGTAATGGTCGTAGCTGGATCGACAGGAACGGAGAAATGAAATCATTGCGCTGCCTGCCCGTAGAATCAAAAGGCGCGGATCGCTCGTAAACCGTGCCGCGGTTTACTGCTCCTTAGTAAATAATAAAATGAAAAATAACGACCGCGACCGGAGAACTGCAATGATAACCGTGCTATGTGCAATCCATCGCGAACGTTACTTCTTACGACTGCGCTATCAAACCTTTCGTTTACATTCGAGGATTTACGAACCTGCGCGACTTTTACTAATGCCGTATTGTTGGCTGCACACTTTTTCTTCCATTCCCCGTTGCATCCCTCGATTTATTGAAAAATCTTTATCGCCATTTTCTGCTCCTAACTGCACCGCGTACCGGATTATTCGGCTAAGTGCTCCACTTAAATTACGTGTAAACTATTTGGTTTAATGTTTTACAAATTTTTTTATCGAGTTATAAACTTCTCTCTTGTAAAGGGTTAATTTTAAGGTTGTGATTGAAGAGAGAATTTAACTCTGAATAAAAATGTATGAGGTGAAAAATTAATAGTTAATGAAAGTTTTTTATTCGGAGTTTATTTCTCTCTTCAGCCACGACCTTAAAATTTATCCTTTACAACAAAGAAGTTTGAACTCTCTGAATAGGGTTAATTATTATTGAGTAATTCAAAAAATTTACGAGACGGACAAATATCGAAATAATTTGAAAAGCAATCGCACGAAGAACTAAAGCTAAATAGAATATTGAAGTTACATCGAACCACGAAAATAAACACGACTTTTAAATGATGAGCATGTTCATCAACAGTTCAACTACATTATCAATTTTCCGACCAGTACGATTTATTAAAACATCCGTGCATTCCAGAATAATTTTTAACTTCGTTATACTTCGGAAAGTACGATGAAGTTCGAAGACATAAAAGACTCGGAGAAGAGATTTCAACGTTATGGGCGAACTTTCTTACCCGGACGATGCAAACGGACGTTTCGTTTAATGCCGCGTCAGTTCGCAGAGTCGCGGAGGATTTAAAATCGAAATCAGATAATTTCCGAAAAAACTTCATTCTAATATCGAGAAACTTGCAAACTAGAAATTTTGGAAAGCTCGAACTGGGTTCTGCACGTAGTCGCGTTTTCGAGTGGGTACTTTTCGATAAACGTTAGATCTTTGTTCGGGGGATCTTGGATTCGGGAATGAAATTCTGCAAAGAAATCGGTTTCCCGATGATTTTTAGCGGAATACCTTCTCCTTCTGCCAACATAGAATGTCCTTGACTGGTTTGGAAAGGCCCTCGAGCATTTCGGAACATTGAACGGTCGACCCCGTCTACTTCTCGTTAAACGCAAAACGGAGAGACATATTTACGACACTTCTCCGGTAGAATGAAAGGGCTCCTGAAAGCGGATGGAATTTATCAAAATAATGTACGCCCGGGTGTGCTACAGTAGTTTACGAGCGTTTCGGTGTGTTTCGTGGTGTTTCACGGCAGAAGAAACGCGAAGGGATTAACCGGAGAGCGATAAACTTGGGACACGAGATACGTAGGCCCGCCTAATGCTTCTTTACTCCTTTGTGTTTGATACTGGTTTGATCTTTGTACCTGCTGATTTAATAACGTCGATTCCGTATTCATTCGGGAAGAATGCTCCTTGTGAATGAATCGTAAAGAATTTCGATTGTGTCCTGTAGGCTGTCATATATCTCCTCGTCGAAATTTTTCAGAATTTTAACCCTGGCAGAGAAAGTCTGGTTTTAAAATAGTTTCACCGTTGCTAAAACAGGCGACTGCAGTAACAGAATTTTTTTAATCCTCTAGCGTACGGGCGAAAAGCATTGCCAGCAGTGTAAATACGAGCAGGATCCGGCGGATCCAATTTTTGTCTATGCTTTTATATGTACTACGTGTGTATGGTAATATATACAGTTCTTCTTGTTCGTAATATCACAATTGCTTTGTTACGTTCGATGAGTGCAAATAAAACGAGAATTTATTGACGCTGTTGGAGAGTTCTGAAACGATTAAATTTGTTTTAAATACATTTGTAAAAAATTTGTATACACAGTCTGGTGGACACAATAACACCATGCAACTTTCGTTGCAACTTTTTTTTGGATATTTCACGGAGATATTGGAATCTTTTCAAGGGCTGACTTCACTTCTTTAATGCGAGAAAAATAGGGTTATAGGGTAGCTTCCCTTGTAAATAATAAAACGTGAAGATTTCCTATTGCTGTAAACACAGAAAGATCCACAATGAAAGGGAACACACTACCGAGAAAAATGTCTCGACACAAATTAAAGAACGCAACGCACGGAAGTTTTAATTAAGGAAGACTTTCCTCGTACGCAACTATGCGGCACCCTTTCAAATGAGAAAAACCCTTGTCAAAGGAAACGCAGCCGGCGGAAGCTTCCCAAACAACTCGAAACTAGTTCGAGAAGCTCGTACCCCGGACGCGATAGAAAATTCTCGATGCAAGACCGCTCGGTAAGGTTTCAGTAGTCCGGAGTCGACTTTGCGAATAGAATCGCGCAGAAACATCATCGGCAATAGATGTAAAAGAAAGTCGATAAACTACGGCGAATTTCCGTGGATGAGGTTCGCGAAAAACGCCGCGGCGTTTCTATAAAGGAAACTTCCGACCACTGGTAGTCTCCAATTTTGACTACAATGACTAAAATACTCCACTCCCGAATCACTTTCAATCATTTCCAAACGCATTCTACTTTGACAAAACAATAATGCATCCCATAATTTCAATATTTTAACTTCTTTGGGACCTATTAGAATCTCTTCTTCCTTGTTGGATGTATTTTGCCCATTGCTGCAATTGCAGAATCCAAAAGTAGCAGCGGCATTGCGGTGTCTCGAGATTTATCATCTGAAAGTGACAAAAAGGAAGTTCTATGAAGAATACGGAGAAAATATAAGCGAAATTGAGAAATGTACTTTTGAGACAGTAAAATTCAATTTTCGAGAAATGTGAACTTCGGATCCCGTTATAAAAGAACTTATGGGATTTACCTAAACCAAACCCATCAAGAATGATGCATCTACAACATCTACGAGGATTGTAGTAGGTGTATTCAATTTTATAGTACGCGAATGAATGAGATTTTCAAGTCATGCTGATTTTGGTCCCACTTTTCTGAAGAAGCGACCACTGTGCGACGCGCGACGGGCGACACGCGACGGCTGCGATCGAGGATGGCGACCGTGTTTGAGCGGATCCGGGCCAGCACGGTGCGACGATCGACTTCGGAAAGTGGTGGCTGTAGTCCGCCGTTTGCCGGTATCATCCCATAAGTCGACTAGCCGGTGGAAAAGGAAGCTGAAAAAGTGTGGAGAGGAGAGACCGAAGACTGGACGGGATTTAGCGATTTATGCCCCGGCCACGCCCGCTTTTCGTTCCTCGTACAAGAGGAACGAAATTGCCAGACAGGAAAGCGTAGTGCCGGGCGCTGAGGGAGACAGAAGGGGCGACTTGGCTCTGGCCGGTTGAACAGAAAACGCTCCACCGCCGTAGACACCGGTATACATACGTACGTACTTCCGGTGCACGCGGACCTCTCGCGTAAATCTCACGCCGGAAAAACTCTCTCTCTCTCTCGTCCCCCACCCCGACGCTCTTTCTGTTCTTTCTTGCTCGTCTTCCCTGTCCTTCACCCCCGCGTTCTTTCTGTGTCCCGTTTAATCCCCTTCCCCTCTTCTCCCGCTCTTTCGTCCGTCCGGCTTTTAGCTTTTAGCGAGCCATTTCAGTGGCCCATTCGCGTAGCAAGAAGGACCCTTCTTCACCCGCCCCTCCCCCACCCTCGCTCTTTCTTTCACGATCGGTCGGTCGGCTACGCGCTGACAACCCGTCCGCCTCAATTTCAGGAAAACGGATCCCCGGCAAAGTCTGTTGTTAATTTGCGCAGTTAATCGAGTGGCGAGCCGAAAGTTTTTCCACCGAGAAATTGAAATCGTCGCGTTTGCCGAACGACTCGCGATCCTCGAGGATCGATCCTGCTTCCGCTTCCGCTCCGGGACGCTACTTTCTGGTCACCGCGAACAATGCACTCCTGTATAATGAACGTCATGATAATTTCTGTTCGTTTCCTGAATCGTGTTCAATATAAAATGCAAAAATATTCTCCGCGGCTTTGTTAAGGAGTTATTAACGAAAAGCACGGACCAATCAAAGCGCTGCTTCGACCGTCTCCGCTGAGCGCGATGCTGGGATTGGCCGAGCTGGAATTCGTCCGCTATAGCCATGCTCTGGTTAGTCCTTGGTTTCCGTTAATAACTCCTTAACAAACCTGCGGGGAACATTTGTGAAACGGGAAAATTTACTTCAAATGACTTCAGGAATCACCCCTTTCGAGGAAGTACTTTTCTGGAGCACCCTGTAGGCGTATTTTCAATAGTTACAACATTTGTGAGTAGACTGAGGATTTTTATGCATTTATGGCTAGGTGAAATATAAAACAATGGAAGATTGGAAAATCTAAGAATATCGTTATAAAGTTTTCAGTGTAAAAAATCTATTAAGGGATGAAGTGAATTTTTGTTCAATTCCTGCTGCCCACAATTGTTCCAAAATATTTTCATTATGCATAAAGATTCGCAGTTTATTTATGAGATGTCCTTTTTCATTTAGAAAATCTCGGTAGAGAGAGAGAGCGAGAGATATCTGTATAAATGTGTACCTATGCTTAATCACCAAAAACATTTACAACTGATACTGAAATCTTCGGATTAATAACATCAACGATACAAGTTAAATCTACATCATAGAGCTATGTATAATAACATGTATGGTAAACAGCTACATTTAGTATGATCGTCATAAAGAAAGTAGGAACGCGAAGCTCGTTTAACTCTGATTACCAACCACAGTGTACGTCTCACAAAGGATGGTAATAATAATAGGAGTAATGATAACCATGATCACGATGGCGATAACAATAACAACAAGAACAACAGTAACACGACTTTATTACACCAACTAAATTACGAACCAGTGAGAGTAAAGTAAATTAATGCGCCCTAAATTCCAAGGTACAGTAGAGTTGTGCTACTAAAATTTTGGTTCAACAACGTTAGAGATATATGCAAAAATATTTTCATCGTTTCAAAACCCACTATAATGCGTAACCGCCTAAAAGGCAACATAATTTCTAAAAAAACAAATGTTTTGAGCATCTCATATGTCTGTCGCCATTCAATAACAGGCCACGTGCTCGCAAGAAGTCGGAGACATTGAATTACTGCGAGACTCGCCTCGTGAACGTTACGCAAATCGAAGTCGACCGTAGATATTGAAATCTGCTGAACATTGAGAGAAGCGAGGCATATTGAAATCAGCTCGATACCAGAAGAAGTAAATGACTTATGGAATTTACTTATTTCCCGGAATCACGATGCGCGGAATTTCCCTCGGATCTCAGTTTCGACGAAACCCCGGGAACAGACAGAAAAGAGAAATAAATATATATTTTCTACGTCGTCGTTTCTACGTACAAGTTGGCTCGCTCCTTTATCGTCCGTGCCTTTTTCCTGCGGCTCCCATCGCATCGGCCCGTCCCGATGCTTCTTTTGTGCGAGCTCCGGGGATATTTGTCGCAACGAGATTCGTACGGAGGATCGCTAAAAGTGGCCGGCTCGTATCAGCAATGCAAATAAATACGTGCGCGCAATATAATTCGAACCGGTGGAAGGTAATTCGAAGACGATGTATAAATTGGCACGACGTCGCCCGAAGAATCCGAAGAGATCGATCGCGTTTATTTAAAGCCGATGGAATCCGGTCATCCTGCTCCACACTGCTAGCACTGCCTTATCCGACAGATGCTTTTCAGAGCATGAGCTTGGATGAAAAAATTTTGGCGGCGCTGAAGACGTTTTACTGCCTACGAAAACAGATTGCCAAGTTTAATGGCGAGAGGATAGCCGGGTGAAATATGCGTGTCCCAGTCTACCAGTACCAAAATGTGACCCGAGCCCCGTAAGGAATCCGTAGAATTTATTCGCAGGTGTCGCCGACGCGACGCGCCACGATCGTGATCGCAGCAACGTGTAATAATACGATTCACCTGGACGGATATGATCTCCGCAGTCCGGCATCGCGCGTGCCGCGATGTCGCCATCTTGGAAGCCGTGCAGTCGTCGCACCTAGGGTGACAAATCCTCGCGATCGTATCGTTCCTACCTGTTCGAATCTCTGGACACGTTGCTCCGCGAGGTAAACACCGGGGACTCTGTTCCTCGGTCTTGCGCAAACGATCTCCGCTGCCGACAACTCTTCCAATTCGTGATGCTCGTGACTGTTCCATTGAACGCTCGCCCGTCACATTTTCTTAGGAAATCATTTTGAAACTTAGTTGTAGATACACCATAGAAAGATTTAATAAATTATATTTATTAACGCGTTACACCTCCTTGAGGTAATCCAAGGTTGCAAAAATAAACAATTTTTAATCGTTTCGTAAACCAATTGACCCAATTTTGGTAAAATTTTCAGCATGCGCGTAACTCTACCAAAACACATTCTTAAATCTTCGTTACAAGCCTAAATAAGGAAGTTGTCTACAATGTTGCTCGTAATGCGATGTTTCCAAAATTTTCGTCGCACATCTAGTAAACTAATATCCATCCAGCTGAACAGAAATGCTGGACTCCTTTGGTCCATTTCTAAAGAAGTTATTCTGGTTGAAAGCGTGTGCCACCGATCATGGGACCGACTGTATCGGCATAAATTTATCCAGTAGTTTTATAGTAATTTTATAACAACGCTCCTCGAGCGTGCAGGGTCGAATGAAAAGTGCCATCGGGAACAGTGGCAGCTGTTGTAATAAAAATGGAGTCAGCCATTGGGCGCAGTTTGAAACACTCGACTGCATACGGGGCTGCGAAATAAGTCAGTGCTGGCAGCAGTCTATCGCGCGGGAGACACAGACCGCAGAGGGTTAATGGCGAGCAATTTAATCCGCATCCTCGTAAAATGTGATCTATGTTCAATTAATTTTTGCCGGGGTCGTCGCGCGCGCCGTGCCGCGTCGACTTTCCCGCCACTTCGAATTGCATGGCTGATGGATGGCGCTCGAGTAAATGTTGCAAGATAGAGGAGGGAACGCGATGCCGGTGGTCCAGACGACATATTAGTACTCGCGGGAAGCTGGAAACGCGTTTCGGGCTCGGTATCGCGAGAACACGGCCTGGCTCCGCCATCCGCCATCCGCCATCCGCCATCCGCCATCCGCCATCCGCCATCCGCCATTCTATCCGGCAAGGCAGCTCGTCTCTTGCATATTTCAGCGACGCCGCGGCCGAAATAATCGGAGAACTCGGAGCCGCCATTAAATTATCGATAAGAGCCTATACGGCACAAAGCGGCGCGCACCGTAGGTAATGCGTAGCGAATTCGGCGAAGCCAGTACTCCTGGTCGGCGAGTCTCGGCTCCGAGCCAGCTCGAGACCTGGAAATTGGTATCGATGAGGAACAGCTACGAACCGGTGAATAAATTATTCATTTACGGTTAAAGACGTTCCGTCCGGAACATCTAATAAAATCTCTGACTTACTCTCTTCGGACGTTTTCCGTTTCCTTAGCCGAGCTCAGCGGGTTACGCCTCCTTTATGTATAAGTCACCGATCATCCAAATATTTCGAAGGAAATAATCATTTTGGTACCGCTCCAACCAAATGAAGCGGCGCTGATGGATTATTTTATCTGCTGTGAAATGATATTACGTTTTTCACTTATATCACTCTTTCCGACGTCGATAATTGCAACATTTCAGGCGTCAATAGTTAGCTAAATTAATATGAGAATTTATATTTGCTGTATGGCTATATTTAGTTTCTCCTTCTAACTGCGGTTAGAGTTAACTCGGCATTTGTGTTTGCTACCACCTGTCGGAAATTTTTCATTTTCTGTGTAATTCAACAATTTTCGTTTTTATTGTGTCATGATATTCGTATTAGTATTAGTCATATCGTATTTACGTTGATTGTGGAAAGATTTTTGTTTTTAATGTACGAACTTCGACGATAACGTTAAACGCAACTTTTCCATCAAGATAATTCTAACCAATGTATTCTATCAATGAATTGCAAGTTTCTTGTTTTGGGATAGAACTTTTGGTGATTCGTGATCTTCATTTGCAAGATCGTCGTCTCTATTTTGTAGTTTGTCTTACTGTCAACGAATAGTACGTTTATCAATCATCATATTTTCAATATGTTGTTTTATCACCCATATAAGAAGAGTACAGACAAAATAAGAACGGATTGAAAGTTTCGAAACAAGTGAGACGATCAGTGTAATCGAACCTTGAGAGAAGGAAGATGCGATCATGTTCACAACAGTCTAACGCAATACATCTCACTGTGGATGGACAGTGACCTGACATCTAATATCGACAATCTGGCGTTCCTTCATTGTTGATTTTCGTTTGATCCGAGGGGTCCGAGCTACAATTAATTAATTTGTAATTTCGGTGCGCCGTTGAACCGTGATTCCTCGATTCTCGAACTTCCCGTCTGTTTCTCCATAATGTCGTCGTCCTGCTTGATCTGAACGCCCGGCAAAGGCGCCCGATGGAAACCGCATCTTGAGTCTATTTCAAAGTCACGACAAGCTCTCCATGCGGCACAGACGACCCGATTAACCGGCAGATCGAAATAAGCTCCGGCGCTTAATTAAGGCTAATCGAGTTAACGAATATACTTGCTGTACATTAGTCCCCTCCGGGATCCACGCCGATGTGTCTTGATACCAATCTACAGTTGTAGTCTGGCGTGCTGCCTGGAGACCGAGGCTCATCCATGAAATTACCTTATTCCTGCTGCACACTTCGCTCTCCCTGCATCGAACAAGTCCTCATCGATGTCTCGCTCCACTGTCTCCCCTCACGATCATTTCTCTGGGATTACTCACAATATCCGAGATCTCATTAGCGAGAAAAGCATTTCTTATATTCGTACTCGCACTAGCACCCAAAAAAGTATTCTCATATACAGGGTGGAAATTATAAAGCGTTACAGGCGTTACAGAGGTGTTTCCATTAAAAAAAAAATCAAGGTGACCTTCTCCTCACGAGGTCATGTTGTACCTCCTTAAAAGGGGTGCATGCATTCAGACATCTGTGAAAATTTGAAAATAATTTTTTCTTGTGATTTTTTAACCAAAAGTATGACTAACCTTTTCCCGCAAGTAACGTATCCGTCTGATGGAACGACATACCCATTTTTCTGTTTTCCAGATTGGAATAACCACTATAAAAAAACTATCCTGTGTTGCTTCAGGCGACGAAACAACATTTGTTAAATAAAATAGAAGCCATACCCGGAAGGAAAGTTTCAGTAGTATTAAAAAACTTGAAAAAACTGGTCAAACAAATATTGAACGATTAAAAACTTTATATTTCATTTAATTTCTCCTACAACTTTTTCGATATGATATTTTCGAATATACAATTGAATTATATAACTATAATAGAAATTATATAATACAAACTAGTATTACAAGTAGACTGCGGATCTTTAGAGCAAGGAATAGAAACCCCAAACAGTTTATCAATAAACCAATAATTTTAATAGATGAGAAACCATATATTGGCATCTTTAAAATTTTCCTACGATTTTCAATTCCATCTACTCAATTTTGCTATAAATACATAAAGATCCGCAGTCTAATTATAAGTTAATGTTTTTAAGATTTTTCCAGTTATTAAAGCTGTCCTTATTGTTTCCTCCATCGGCTCACCCGAATGATTTTTCCTGTCAGAATTCTCTTCTCAAAAACAATAAACAGAAAAACTGTTTCAATTTCGTTGCTTCTAGCAGCGGCGAACGACAATACGCGTGGAAAGTGGTCAAATATTTGATCGACCCGTTGTTTGCAACAAAATTGAAGAGCTTTCGCTGAGCTAACTTTCCAAACTAGCAAATGAAATATCGCGAAACTGTGCACGTGCAACGGGAACAAACGATTTAATTATGAGAACCTTTTATGAAACGCTTTAGAGTGATTTCAATTGTTTGAGCCACTGATTTTATTATGTAACAACGATATTCTCAAGTATCCTCTCGCAGTCGAAATCGTTAAATGGCTTTAAAAAAAATTAAGATCAGAGTAAAATTCGTTGAAGCTTTGCCTCTTTTCCATTATTCTCAGCATGTCACAAAGTTATAAATTTGACTGGTAGATTCAGCGTAAAAGGTACTTCTTTCTCAGAGGAGATCCTTCTGTTCGTTTGAAAAGAATTGTATTCGAGAGCACATCATATCGGATGCACGGAGCGAGGGAAAGAGAGAAAAGAGGATGGGAAGGGAGAAAGAGGACGAGAGAGAAAGTCTCGTGCAGATAAAGAATTCTTAGCGTTGCAAGCGTTGCGAAAAATTTTGCTTTCATCGAGAGAAAATCGAGAAACGCGGAGAACGCAGAATGCGTTACCTATACGATTCCATGGTAAATACAAAAGCGGCGAGAGGGTGGTGGCAAATGTTAAACAATTTTCAGTATAATCTAAGAAAATGAACTCGAAATGAACCTCTAAATGAAAGAATATCTTGAAGCGAACTAAAATAAGCACGAGTAATTTCATTTTGTACATAGCGTGTAGTGTACGAGTACGTTTGAAAGTTCCCGTCTGCACACGACGACTTATTAATAATGAAACTGTGGAAATGAAGTTTTCCCAGATTGAGAAACGGAAGAGGAATAAGAAACATGGCGACCGTTTTTGGGGAAAGATATTCCCCTAGTTTTATTAGATCCGCCCAAAATATCTCAGCCGTGGCGACGTACAGAATTTTCTGGATCGATAAGATAATAACTAGAATCCGAGTTTTGACCCAGATTACTATATTTTCACTGATTACTAGAATAAAGCAACAACTAATTTTGACTAATATATTCCTCGTGGTTAAAATAAAATAGAACTGTTATTATATAATGGTTAATATAAAATTTTGCTTGTATTATGCATTTGTAAATATTAAAAATGTGAAAAGTAATATAGTAAATCTTCAAATAATTCAATAAAAAAACTTTTTGAAAAGATTGCACATTTATTATCACAATATACAATCTTTTTCCTTCGAACAAAATCGTCTCAAAACTTATAATAAATATTGTGAGTATTGAAAAAAGCATAATTTTTTTTCCAATCACTTCAGCATGTCGAATAACGTGTACAGGAATAAATAAGTTTATTTTTAATATCTCTCAAGACCATGCTACCGTTTAAATGACGATAAAGTAAGAAAAACCAATCACTTTGATACATAGTTACTGACCGGTAGGGTAGTTCTAGTAGTCCATCAAATACCCCCATATCTAAGCCAAGTTCTCAAACTCTCCTTTTCATTTTTTAACCATTTTTCTTCTTCCCTCCATCTTTCATATCCACTTCAGCCACTAAAATATAAATGGCGCGGAAGTATTATGAAATACCGATTCGCGAAACTGCACCGAAGACCGAATATAAGTATTTGAAGAATTCCGTAATATAGATGGGCCAAGGTCTCGATATTTACTCTCTGATGGCGCCACGTATCCGCGATTGGATTAATATTTATTTTTCATATCTATTTGTTCTCCAGAGAGAGAGAGAGAGAGAGAGAGAGAGAGAGAGAGAGAGACACACACACACATATACCAACAGCCACGTGTAGAAAGAATTGATCAGCAAAGTAATCTTCACTATTTACTTTTCGAATGGAAAAGAAAGATCATATTCTAAATTACTTCGAAACTAACAAAGTTAAAAGATATCAGAACCATTTGTTTTTAATCAAGTGTTAATGCTGGAGAAAACAGTTTTGAGCGCAACTGAAAATCCTATAAATACTTCATCCGTAGCTATAAATAGCTGAAAGAATCCTAGTGGCATACTTACAATTAAGTTTGTCTCAAAGGGGATTATTAGTGGAAACAATTCTGCGTCGTTTTGGCTGATTAAAAACCTTGATGCCGTACCAAGCGCGAAAGCAATTAATGAATTACGCGATCGTGAATGCATGACACTGCTTTTCACACGGACCCCGACGTCGTCGGTTCCAATTTCATTTCCGGCGGACTTTACTCTTCAAACCTATCCTAGGTAACCGTCTTTGCGACGTCCGCCGACTACGGACGTCAGATACTCAAATTAGAGCGAGACGCAATTTAAGACTATCGAATTAACTTAATGGATGAATCGACGCATTTACGAGTAACGTACAATCGGGACACAAATTAATGAAATCGCCTGCAATGCTTAACAGACTTTTGATTCGGTGCACACACTGTACAGGTTTAAAGTGCAGATAATAAACTGTGTCCCCACTCTATCTTCCCCTTTTACGACGCCACACCCCACCGCCGCGATACGGTCACCTGACGCGTTCCGACTCTGTAAGTTACGCTCTGATTGGTCCGCGTTTTTCGTTAATAACTTCTTAATAAAGCTGCGGAGAACATTTTTGCAAAAAGAAAGATACTTCAAATCACCTCAGGAATGACTTCCCCAAAGGACTACAAGATTTCTAGGCCACTCCGTATAAAAGTCTGATCCTCGAAATGTCAAGAAGAGATAACTAAAATATCAAGTTTCAATCCTGAACAGCCATTTAAGAAATAAAACACTGCATCATGCGATGACCCACAGAAAAAAAATCATTTGCAAAATTTGTACCGAACAGACAGACAGACAAGAAAGCGAGCTAATAAAAACGTGGTAAAATGTAGAATAATAAATTAATTGTAATCTCCAACGCTAACATTCAAACCATCTAAAAAAATACTCTCTGTGTAAAAATGTTTACAAAACTCGTGTTTGCAGTAGAACAATCAACCGGCAGCTATTATATTCGTATTTCCTTTTATTAACGCGGCGAATGACATTTCCCCTCAATACCGCAAACAGTATTCGATTTACCATAATTTCAAATGGAACTGTTTTTTGGGATTTCGTAGTGTGTTTTACAACAGTTGGACCCACAAAAAGTTGGTCGGTGTATTGTGCCGGTACGAATGAAGCTGTGAGAATTAAATTACGACATTGTTACCGGAAGTTCGTTTGAGAACGACGAGTGAGAGACGTTAATAGTTGAAAAATATGGCGTTTTTAATCCGATTACTTTTATCACGATGGCAAGCACGCGTCCAGTCACTTGCGCACACAGGAATTTGATTTTTATATGCAATTTATTCTAGTGGAATCTTCGGTGTGGGATTAATCATTTAATTAATTTCAGCCATTTTTCTCGCCATTTATGGCGTTCGTGCGCGGTTTTGAAAACGTGGAAAATTGATAAACATCGGATAAATTGCGTCAATAAAAATTCAGATTATCGCCATCCGCGTACACGTTGTATCGGTATTATACATAATGGGTGATATAGAATTTTAAAAAGGTTTCAACAAGTAAATAAACAAATACAAGGAATCTCTCTCTCTATTTCGATCTATAAAAAGGTTTTCTCTTTTCAATACAAATATAATATACAATAGCTTTTAACACTAAACGTACAGAGTACAAAATTGTGACTGGTGTATGTTGTTTTCAGAGAGTAACCACTAAAAATTGCCGTACCATTACATATTCAAAATATTGTTTGCGTTATTAAATATGTTAGTATTTAATCAATTATAAAATAAAAAAATATCTAATTTTCAAGTTAAAATAGCTCCGCGCGCGCGCGCGACTGCAAAGAGTTAATAATTTCTAATGGAAGCGTGTTTTTGTAATTTCAACAATTACAAACCGTGAAACTGGTTATTTGATCAGTCGTAGTACGGTTAGTGACAATAACAAAAATGACATTGCAGTAGGTCATCGGACAAAATCTATCGGATATTCGAGGAAAAATAAATAACTGCCGGACGGGATCGCAATTTTTGCAAAACATTTATCAATGAAAGTGATAGGTGGATTGAACTTAGTATCTTCTGCAAACGATGCAGCGTGAAACTTTCTATCAACAGTTATCACAGAATCTTGTAAACAAGAGCACATTCAGTGACAGTTTCACCATAGTCTTATCAGAATAATTTGTATTTTTCCAATTCTATAAATATCACTCGCGTTTGAATTCAACTGCGTGTATTCTCTTGAAATGTTACACACACCTTTACACCAATATAGTTGAATGAGATTGTCCGAAGAATATTTATTTCGTAATCTTATTACAATTACACCCATAAACAGTGCTTATTTTGTAAACTTTATTGTTTCTAATGTAATGTAGCCGTTCGTTGTTTATTGTTTACCCAACACACATTGTTAAATTCGATCGCAGTAACACTCGCGTTCTCCGCGTGGGAGAGCAGAAACGTCGATGAAAAGTTCAAACATTTAATATCGGTCTCATCGGGCGCCGGCAAATTACTCGCAGCGAAGAATCCACGTGGAAAACGTTTACAAAAACCGGTTAGCGAGAGAGAGAGTAGACAAAACTTTCACGGCCGATTCCGGTATTTTTGTGCTTGTATGTTTTTTTTCGGCTTGCGTTTTGTCGCGAGTTACGCGGTTCGTAACAAGGTATGTAATCGGCTGCGACAGACGCCGCGACGCTCCCTATTGGTTTCCATGACGTTCACCAGGACGTTTGTACGCGCATTGTGCGTTCTCGTATTGTTCTTCATCTTTGTACATTAATTTGACAGTTAGTATGCCGGTGCGGGGAGCCCGGTCTTCCGTTATTAACAATAAGTTGCGACCTGGAGGCGCGGTTACCCCACCGGGAAGCGTTGTCGTCGCTTTGATCATCGCAAAACAATGTCGAAAGGATGCTGGGGTCGCGGTATACAACCTGTACACTCGGGCTATCCCGTGGCTCCCACGAATTATACCCGAAAACAGGGGGAGGAGCCCCGTAGCTATTTACCGGGAAGGCACGGGGATGCGCCCGACGATTATTGTTTTACCGCAGAATTTATCGTACTTGCCTCGGCGAAACTTTTACCCGACGACTTTGTGCGCTCCTCCGCTAAAGCGTAATTATTATTCGTACGGGGTTTAATGCGACGGATTCTCCAGCTACCGCGTCGCTTGATTAATTTAATTAATTAACGCCGCGCGAACGGCGTCGCGACGGACGCGCGCAGCTCTGGTTTGCGCGCCCGTTCAAAAACCGTGGTTGAGTGCCTGCTGCAAGGTTAATGACCCCTTCACCCACCATAAAAGACGTCGATTGTTTCACGGAAAGCATTGTACATATACTGATATATCCATTAATTTTCTAGCGTGTATTAATTATTGATAACGGTGGCATTTATACTTGCTTGGATCTTGATATTTTTATTATTACTTTCATTATTATCAATTATATGTATCTATTTTTTAAATTCTGCAGAGAGGGTTTATATTGAACGTACAATTTAAAATTCGAAAGGAGGTTTCTTTGCCTAAATTAATAAAGCAACCTGTGCACTTCACGATGATGTAACAAACTAATATATTTGAATAATGAATTGGCCGATAATAGACGCCGAAGTTGCAGTTACGGAAACTGTAAATATTTTTCCACCGACCTAATAGTTTGTTATTCTTACGAAATGAACACAAGGCCAACATGAACCACACTCACTGCGACTATTGTTGAACCATAGAGGAAGTTTTAGAGATTGCTACACGCGGATAACCACATTTTCTCGAACAACAATCAGTTCATTGTCTTCACCGTATGGGGTGGATTGTGCCAAGGGTACGTCTCAACATTGCTATCGTTTCTAGCACCGTGCGAAAACTGCTAGGTTAAAGTCTTGTTCCCTTGTTCGAATAGTTAAACAATTCTACAATATATCACGTTCAGTTTCTAATTGTAAGCCAAACATTTAATTATCGATACATTGTACTACAAATCGTGTGTGTGTATAAAAATACAAATTCTTTTAAATACTAGGCTAATAATAATATTTATTTGGTATCTTCTATACTTTTTACTTCGTATAAAAACATAATAGGAAATTATACTAAAAATTTTTTCAATTGTTATTTTTAAATAATTATGGGGACAAGTTTCTTATTAACAATGATAGATAGTTAAGGTACGTCATCATTCGTGTAACACGTTGTAAGGAGGTACAGTCAGTTTGTTCAGTTTCGGAAACAGGAAATTATCGTGTCTCACGAAATTGTCATTCTTCACTATGAAGAACGTGCCATGGCAAGTACTGGTGCATAAAACAACGAAGGGGGTAGGGGGTGTATTAAGAACTGTTTGAGTTATACTTTACAATTAATCCCCCCTCCCCAGCCCCAAGAATTTAATTAGGCGCATTAGATGACATAATACTTGATTCTATCTCATTGTACTTATTACAACTCCGCTTGTGTTCAACAAAGGACCGACAAGTCCGACGGTCCCGACTTTCGCAATTGTACCCCGCACCGTCGCTCATTCCTATAATTCTCCGGCAGATTTCCGGAATTTTGAAAGCAAAATCGGTCGACACTCCTGAAGACACGAATTTCCAAGTTAATTCTCATTAAAGGTATTTCATTCCAGTAATTGTATGAAAGCAGACGTCTCTGTGTACCTATGTATGTAAATACAATATGCGCGCACAGTGTTTTCGGGAATCGTTTCCTTTCCGTATACATATAATAAAGCTAACAATCAAATCACCTACACGCGAGCGAGAACCTTTTATCTCTGTATTAGGGGCTGTATTATTTCACTCTTGTTGTCAAAATAAAATATTCTTTAAACTATTAACACTTTTAGTCTCAAACAGACCATTAGTTCTCACATATTAATTCTAATGTCGGGTTTCCAGAATTTGCAAATTTATTCAAATAAATTTTTATAATCTACAAGTGACTGTAACTGTTTCCTCGTATTTGGACTATCGTTGTAGTCATGCAATACAAGTACCCAAATTGGTGATCAGCGGTACATCTAAAGCGGTGAACATCTAAACATTATTCTGAGACCCTCTAGAGGCTATAAGAAAATTAGACTCATTTTAGCGAGGCGCGAACGTATCGTGCGGATGTCTGAAATTTTTCCCGCGAGGGTTTCTCGTCGCGTATGATTATTCATGAGCGGAAACAGGCGCACCAACGCGCGCCCGGTTTTTCGACAGCCCGACCATCCTATCGTGAAACGGGGACGATATATTCAGAACGCCTTGTGTAATCGCGGATTATATGTACATCGCGGCACTCGCGAGGCAACGTTTGTTTTCACGCGTGATAAATTTCACGGTATAACAATAATTATAGAAGCCCCGAGGTTCCCCGTATTCTGTCATCCCGGAGAAACACCTCGTGACATAATTCGCGCCGGGCCTGAAAACCGAAGCATGCTTCGACGATCCGTTGTTGCTACATTCGTCGCGATCAAAATAAAGATTCTGCGGGCCAACCTAGTTTATGTCTGCCGCGAGACTGTTGCCGACAATGAGTGCCGCTCGAAGCCGTCGAATGCAATGAGAACTTCGCGAAGCTTAAAACAACGTGGGATCTTGGGTTCCCCGAAGTAAACGATATTTCATTCCGCTTCACGGGAAACTGAAGCCCATCTAACATTAGCACGGCTCGAGAAATGATCGATATTTTCAAGGGTAAGGTAAACGACCGCTTTGCCATCCGTAGAAGAATGCCATTGCGTTATCGCGAGCATCGTTTATTGAACTGTGCCAATATTTTCATAAAATATTAACTGTTATTGATATCGCCGAGGCTTCTTTTTTCTTAATTTTTTTGTATGCATTTATCGCAATAATGAGTAGGTGCAATTTAAAACAGCGAAAAGATTAAAAAGAGTACTAATATATTATTTTCACTACATTAAAGTTATTAGTGAAATATATAAATTTATATTCAGCTCTCGTGTCTTCCAATTGATGCAGAAACCATTTATTTTGCATAAAGATCGGGCGTCTAGTGATAACTAAATAAATAAATATTGTAGTCGTGCATTGAACATTGGTTACAAGTCTCTTATTTCAACTCAGAAACTCGGTAATTCTTGTTAAATGGAATTGATTGAATCCCAGCTTACCATTGGGTGTAGTTTAGCGAAGTGGAAAAGATAGGGAACATATATGTTGCAAACAAATTCCAATTTTCAACTTATTGCAGTCGTGCATTGAACGTTGGTTACAAGTTTTTTATTTCAACTGAGAAACTCGGTAATTCTTGTTAAATGAAATTGATCGAATTCAAGCACGCCATTGGGTATAGTTCAGCGAATTAGAAAAGATAGGAAAGAGATTGCTGCAATTTTAACGTCTCTCGAAGACATCGGAGAAAGAAAAATTGCTCAAAGAAAATCAAGCTCCAAATGCAACAAAACGGTTTAAGGAGTTACGAATTTACTACGAAAACGTCTGTGGTTATTTTTCTATTTTATCTTGATATTATATTTTCATGTGTACTTTTACAAATATATTTTTTTATTCCTGAGATCAATGTAGAATGTAGCTTTTGAAGAAAAATAGGCCATCACTGCTCAACTTATCCTATCCAAATAGCGAAATGATATGTCAATAGCACACAAATTAATAATAACATTTTTGGAATTTTAGTAAACGTAGAAAGAGTAACTGTTACTATTTTTTTTTTTTCATATTCATGTCCATAACATCTAACTTGAAAGAGGAGCTGAGGTCGTGTGGTCAATTTAAGTTATTCTGATTTAAAGTGTACACCATCAATTATGAAACTCGATTCGGCTTTATTAATGACATATTGTCACGCAGGGGATGTCGTCGCTTTGATCGCTGTTGAGCAGGTGTGGTCCGAGAAGGATAAGGAGTGAGACGTGTACAATTTGTAGCCGAGTTTTCTTACTTAGGAGAGCAGCAGCGTGGCAGCAACACGCGCACCTACGAACACTAAGACGAAACTCGAGTCCCCCGGTGCTTCGTAATAATTATCGTTTTGTCGGGAGATTTATAGAGCAAACCGTTCCGACTATTGAAATTTTCGGAGTGCGACGAAGTAATTGTAATCTTATTTACAGAGGACAAGTGCCTCGTGTCTGCGTAGGACATCTATACGATTAGTACGCTTTTGTTATCTCGAAGATGAACAGGCAACGCTGTGAACAATTCGCGTTTGCATTCTAGAGAAGTTAATTCTAACAGATTCTTCTGATAAATGGTGTTCGCAGTACTGCAGCAACCAACTCCTCCTATTTACGTATAGTCTCGTGATCTGAGACTGGAAACGCGATTGGAGAAAAAGCAGTGAACACGATTCTTTAATAGGTTCATCAGCTTTTTCTCTCTCTCCCTCTCTCACTCGCTCGCTCGTCACCGACTGTGAATGCACTTAGTACCATATGCACAGCTCGGCGAAATATAATGTACGAAAATTTTAGCGAAGACTCCATTTTCTTTTTTCTCCGGTAAAAGGATTTGCTGTGATCACGAATGTTCATGATGTCCTGACAATTTTAATGGACGTCGCGAATATCTTGCATGCGGATGTAACTTCGTGCAATTGTTAGGAAAAAGGAAACTACTCCCCATGCTTCAGTGAACCATATTGGATTTCAATATTCGCATGCTCTTCAGAATAATTTCATGAAAGGTTCTAGGATAATATTTCGTTGTACTTTGCTTAAAGTTTAAAAAAATATATATAACAATACAAATGGAATTGTCATCAAATGTTTTGCAAAATCTTGTACGAAAGATTCTAGGATAATATTTTATTGTACTTTGCTTTAAATCGATAAATTATGCTTTGGAAATGGAAATTATGCTTCAAATGGAAAGAAATCAAACGTTTTGCAATATCTTGAAAATAGATAATTTATATTAAACCCTTGTCACTCTAAATGTGTAAACTTAGGAGCATGTTTATTGCTGCTGCACAATTTGCATTTGCAGCTTATTATTTTACGTTGTATGCATTAGCTGCGTAATTATTGCACAAGCTAATTTTATGTTATAACTGAATTGCGGATTATGTGAATTTCTGCTGTGTACACACGTTACGAACACACATTGAAACGAAAACCCTGTGATGCTTATCACATACACACCACGTCCCTAAAATATCCGAACATGTTTGATAATATCACCGAAGTACTTTATGGATATAAATCCTTTTATTTGAGATTATTAAGTTATTGTTGAAACATTGGTGCATTAACTGAAATAATATTTACTAATTTTCAACGATGTTACCATTTCGTTTGTCTTTTCTGCACTTTGTAACGTAAACGAATGTTGCTTGTATCCCATTTGTATCTATTTGCGTAAACGACATTTTCATTCAATATTAAAAATTTTATATTCAAAAACAAAAAGAGATTTCTAAAGATAATCCATAAATTATTTTAAATCCAAAACCTTTAAATAAACAAGTTGTTCTCTGTGATAATACGTTATTCAACCAACCTACATTTTTTTACATAGCTACAATATGATTCTTTTATTTAATGAGCTTGATCTGAAGGTAAAACTTTAATTTTCGAAGATCAAGGTCGTTTCAAGGTCATGTTGTTACACAAAATGTAGTTATGTATCAAAAAACATCGATGACCTTGATAACTCCGAAAACAATGACCTTCGGAAAAAAAATATTCGTGCATCACAATAACCTGAAGAGATATTTAGGTGTCCTGTTTTAGACGAAACACCCTGTATTATAGTCTTGAAATTTTTCGTGTTAAAAACTTCTTGAATCGTACGTTTAATTACTTCCGCACAATAAAGTTCGAGGACCGAGTAATCCCGTGCAGAACCATGTGTGACGGTTCCACAATAAATTTATCGCTGTTACAAAGGGAGTGCTTATAAGGATTTAGCAATTTGTTTGCAGGACGTGTCTTTGCAATCTCTTATTCGCGTTCCATTCGTTGACGCGTTCATCGCCTCGTAACATTTGCGTTCACATGAACACGAATGTTTCTACGTTTTGAGACCCCCGTTTCCGAAGTGAGATTGTTCACGACACTCGTTCCGCGCACGCGATATCGTGTCAGTTTCATTCGCGAGCTACCGGTCTGCGGCAACAAATTATGATCGGTTTTTCTGTGCGCTTTGTACGAATATGACGTCGTGAAAGAGACCGACGACAAACGACCCTCTCTCTCGCGTGCGCGCGTGCATGGTGCTTCGCGATTATTGGTTATTTTATCGCGAAGCTTCCAATACAACTGCCCAACGTTCGAGGCATAAATTAATGACGTATTAATATAAATATCGTTCGCTTATGAACGATCATAAACCGCGCTGGCGGAATTTTACCGCGTTACAACATCGTTCTATAATTTCAAGAGAAGCACACGTTAAATTCAAATTAATGCAATCGCGTACTAGTGAAAGGTTCCTTTACAATGTTCCCGGTAGAATTCGGGGGGTTGCGTGCTATGCTTTATTATGCTATCATTGTGGGCAACGATATTGGACGAAGTTTCTAAATAATGCAACGTTACGCCAATCGAGATGGGCTTGTAACAGCTGCGTTCGCTTTAAACAAATTTAATGCACTATAACTTCGTGTATAAGTACGTGAACGCAGGAGAATGATGAACGAAGTTGTTAATTTGAGAAGTTCCTGCTAAAATAGTAATTGCGCGAGAATATTCAATTATTAGGTACCGGCTCTCTTCACACTTTCCTTGGGATGTACCGGTTGATTGGTAACTGATAGCACTAAAGCTGGCGATTCTACATGAAATAGTAAGTCCAGATGTATGATCGGATCAAATTTTTGCTACGAGGCTTTGCTTTTGAGAAAGTCGAGTTTGAATATCCGGCGAACACGCGTGCTGTTCAATAAAAAATTAAAATTAAAATTGGAGAAATTCAGAAAAAAAATGTTTTTTTTTTCAATGCACTGTTTAAAAAAATAATATTAGAGATCTGTTTTTTCAGAGATCTAACCCCAAACTACCCCAAATGTGGATCTTAGAACGTCAAACTCTCTGTTCCATTTCGTCTCTAGTTTTCTGATTGAAGCAATCAAAGTTAATATCCGAATGCATTTGGCGATCATGCTCGCACGAACCTCAGCCGGCTACACCCCTTAATACTTTCTGTACATCTTTTTCGGCGTTTCTATTTCCTGGCTTCCTTTAAGTTCCTCTATAATATTTCCTGTTTCTAACGTTTTCCCCAAAGTTTCGCGAGGTCTTGGTACGCTCGGTATACGTTTAAGCACTCACGAACCCCCGCACTTTCTCCTTTTATTGCTTTACCACTTTCTCCGAGTTTTCCGGGGTGTTCTAGCTTTTCTGTTCTCTTCGTCAGTTAGCTCGCTTTATTCTAGCCCTTCCTTCCTTTCTTCCTCTTTGAGGATCAACGCTTTTGACTGAGAGACAATTCGTAATATTTGTCTTCTGGATTTTGAAAAGAAGCCACCTATAGTCCACGATTTTGTGTCTCAAAAAAAATTGAGAAATAGGTGCCATTGTTTTTTTCTGTTTTATACCAAAAATAGTTGCATCAGAACATCTGAACACGAAAATAATAAAAATTTCCCCCAGACCGGCTTTATCTTTCGAAACCGTGATATCGGATGAGTTCTGCAATCGAGTAAGATTTTATCTGCATTTTTTCAGCCTTAAAATCGCGAGTTCTTGTCCGATAATGCCCGTTGACCCCAGAATCTCTGCTCGGTAAACAGCGCAAACAATGCGCTTATTGTACACGCGCGGGACACGCGAGAGTGGGTATAAAATAAAAACAAAAACAAGGGGGGAGGGGTGGCAGGGAACAAAAGAAAATAGGGAGGACTTCGATCAGATAACAAAACCGCCGGGATATTAAGCGGGAGAATTAAATCCAGGGTAAACAGAAGAAACGGGGAGCGTATTTAGCGTCGTTAATCACGCGGGCGTTTATCGTTCAGCGAAATAATGCCGAAAGAAACCACAAGGTAAATGCACACCGGGGCTTTTTCCGGCCACGGTACAAATTGCATCGTTCACGGCAGAGGTGAAGCTCCGCCAGCTATCTGCCGGCCCGTTCGCAATTATTGTTTCACAACGGAATTTATCACGAGCTTCTTCCCGCGAAAGTTTTAGGGCCACGCGGAAGCAAACGTTGTCGGCCTGAGCCAGCAGCCATCGCATCGGCGCGGCTCGGCGTGGCTCGGCGTTGCTCCGAGAGCGGGAGTGGTATGGCGCGGCAGCGCTGAGCCAGCCGCGGGGCAACTTTTCTAATTAATGATAATTAGCCTTCGGTGAGAAGAAGTTTAAGACCGTGATAAGAAACGGATCGCACGTAAACGGGATTTATAATTGAGCTTTGTTCCCATGGTTTCTGACTCGCTGCCGCGCCGCGCGCGCGTTTCGATTGCCGTTTAATTCCTCTGACAATCAGGGAGATGAATTCTTCTAGTGTCTCGAGGAGGGGACAATAGTAACAAAGGAAGAAAGTACAGGTTGCGACAAGTATGAGCTTTATGTTCCATTTCTAATTTGACCCTTCTGTATGTGATACTGGTGTTACTTGGAATTTTTAAGTGTCTCGTTCGTAAAAATTAGGAAACTATTTTCTATTTGCAGCACTAGTACAGAGAGGATCGGAGCAGTTTCGAAATTCCCTGTCACTTAGTTACATCGACCGTAAACGGGGATCATATTTGATTTGCAACGCTATAAACGTGATTGGATTACAAGGGATTATATGAATCTGTAAATAATTGCGTCGATATACGGAAAACCATTTTCAGTCTAAAGCTGCAGATTGCCACGGCTTGGCAGCACGCGGTAACACGGATTAGAGTCAAAGTTAATTATTCTGTATTTAATTTGTAAATTTTTTATATTTCAGTTGCTCTGTAAGTATGCATACATGTTAATTCAATAGATGATGTCAAACGTTTCTCAATTCGCGAAAAATTATAAGACAGTTAAATTATTCCAATCAATTAAAACTGCAGTGTGCTTTGCAATAGAAATAGAAAGTAACGACCAATCCGACAGCCCGCTTGACACAGCGTTTAAATCTTCAACCTTTAAATCTGAAATAGCATTTTTGTTCACAGTTAACGTAATACGATAAAAACTAATCCGATTTATACGGAATTTTGAAATATGTTCATAAATGTCACTGTTATGACTTCATCGGTTTTAATTATCTCTCTGTATAACTTCGCTAAAGTATAAATTGCTTTGCTTTGGATAAAATATTGCGTACATTTCAACCTTACAAAATTTAAAATTTTCCCATTCAATAGTTTGTTTCAAAAAGCTAAACGACGACACCATCGTGTTATCCACATTTCGCAGATGAAAAGTTTAATTATGGAAATAAAGTAGACTGCAGATTTTTATGCAGAATAAAAATTGTATTAATGGCAAACCACGGGAACTAAATAGACATTTGTGTCTTTTTCCAATAATTTCAATGAGCTGAAAGTAATACACAGCAAGATTTCTAGTCAAATGTTTTCACAGTTTTGTATTTCGTCTAGTTATTTTTGTCATACATGCATAAAATCCCCAGTCTAGTGATAAGTATACGTATGTACAAAAAAATTATCTTTGTATTGATGTTACCTTTCAATCAGGTAGCACACTTTAATTTTATCTTTACCGGGAGCTTCGTTTTTCATGACTACAGCGTTTACATTGAAGTTAAGTACGCGCCTCCAACTTTATTTTTCTCTCTCTTCTGAACGCTTTAATTAAAAATATCACCGCGCAATCTTTACTTAACAGTCTGACATTCTTTCGGAAAGTTGTTCGTCACGGAAATTATCCAACGGGGGAAAAAGCACAATTTATGAGACCGATGTTTTATAAAGTTAATTTTTAATAGAAAAGAGTATGTCAATGTAGTGGTACATGAATTCTGTATTATTAATTTATTTCTTGTATCCTTTAATTTGACGTATTTTGGAGATAATGTGAACAGAATGTATGCAATAAACTATTCATTCAAGTTTTTTACGAATATCTGGGAAACTAAGACCGATCGGGGCTGGGTCCCCTTTTGAAAATATTCACCTGATTAAGAAATTAAGTATATCAAGATATTTTCTGGGTATCATAAAATTAAAAGTTAATTATATCTTTATAAATAATAAGTATTGTCAATAACGCTTTTACATAGGTCTGCTTATTTTTGCTCTGGATTCACCAGAAAAAGTTTAATTAAAATCAACGATCCCATCACTGTGACCTCCTTGCAAAATTAATATATTTCCAAAAATGTTAAAAGCGTGTTCAGTTTCGCTGCATTTTCCCAGGAATGTTTAGTGAAAGGAGCTTCACGACCAACTGTCTCTGCAGATAATTTACGAAGCGACTGCGGTTCATCGAAGTGCATCGAAATGTAGTAGAAACCGGCGCGTGATTGAAAACACTGCTGGTAGGCAAATGGAGGGGTGCGCCGCCCGCTTATTCAATTTTTAAATTAGAAAATCGAAAACGAGCGGAGCGCGGAAATTGGCGAGCACAACGGGTGTGTACGCCGTTCTTATCGGGGGTGCCTATCGCCATCGTTCCTTTCTCTCCAACTGCTATCCTTTTGTCAGTTTACCTTCGAGATACTGTTCCTTGAACCGCTCGCAATTACACAGTTCCCGCTAAAGTGGTCCGCCGCGAGCCGAGGTGCTATACACCCCTTCCCTTTACCCATCATGCACCACTAACAGGGCGAAAGGGGGCACCGTAAGAAAATGAAAGAAAACGGATCGAGTCCTTTTAAAGTGGATCGTCACGCGTGAGCTAGAGAATACATAGCCGGCCGAACTTTCGAATCGAACAGAAACGCAGCCTCGAATTTCCCAGACGCGGCAGAATAAACGATCCATCTTATTTTCCATCGATATTTCCCATCGATTCATAGCAATGCAGTCGGGGCCGAAAGGAAGATTCAAGTATCAATTTTATTTTGATTGCTGTAAATCCATTTTCCCTTGCTTCAATATTTATCGAAAATTTCGTGGGAGCGCTCCTCGCGGTTTCTTTGGCTGCTTCAATCGGTTCCGAGGAAATCACTCTATGCAACGTGTTTCCGGAATTGTGGCGCAACCGGAAACTGCGCGGATTCTGCCCAGAACACTTTGTCTCTTGTGTACTTCCTATCCTGCAATGAGTAGAATTTAGTGACGACCGCGAGCCGTTCACCGAGCAGAAACGCCGCGCCGGTCCTTGCCCCCCTCCCCTCCCGACGTCACGACAAACCAATATGGCGGCGCCTTTACCTGTCAAAAACACTGCAGATTGCTCCACTTTAAACAAGCATAACTCCTGAACCATTGATGCTACAGGATCGAAACTACGGTCTGCAGCCGCCCCGGGTACAAATCTACTGGATTACATACCAAATACATCATATTTCTAATTTATACATCGTTTACAAGGAGAAAGGCACAAATTTTGAGTCCGGTAAAGTAAGGAGCAGCCAGTTGTTGATGTTCTGACCTCGAAATTAATTTTTGCGGCCGCTTCCTTACGTGAATTTCTACCAAACCGAAGATATAGACCCCGTACGAAGCGATTTCAATAACCATTTACAATATCCCTGTAACGGACGTATTCAAACCCATTAGCTCTCACTCGTTACAAAGTTATTATTCTATTACAGCAAAAGCAATCGATCGAGCCAGAAAATTCCGTTCATTATAACGTGCCACGGTAACGTGATTTGAGAACTTAATGAATCTGCAGATACTTGGTCCATCAATCCTGCAGGGCGATCATAATCCCTGAGCGAAATTCATCGGCTTAGCTGTGATCCAAAAATTTCAATTATAATAGGGACCAGGCACTCGATCCGTATAATCGACCGTGCGAAACATGTCGTCGTCGGTCGTTGCCGTTCCGATGGTGTACCTTCGCTCCCTCGAAGAGCAAAGAGGGCCAAACGTACCGCGCTATTTTCACGATCGGCAGTATCGATCGTCGCACCGGTCATAATTCGCTCCGGACGCTGCATATATCAAAACGTTTTCGATTCCGCGGGCTTCATAAAACATCGGCCAGGCAAACACGACGTGGGTTCTAAATTAAATCGTATCTATACGGAAGTGGTCGATTATGATGTGTAATCAGCGTTGAAAAACGCCGCGACCGCATGCGACCAGCGCGCGCGGCGGTATTAATTATTTTAACATTTCATCGGCGGTCGACCATGGCCAGCCTCCGTTTATTCAGTACATAACCGGACGCAGCTTGCTCGAATGACGAAAGACGACCTCGTGCACCGAATGCAAAATATTCGCGTACCGCAGAATTTCTCGCGAATTCCGGACCACGTCATTACTCGATCGGAACCAGCTTTTCCGATTATGCATAATCCCTTGTGCAGCTCCGAATTAGAATGTCGATTCGATAAACACGCACAATGCGGTCCTTTTTATTAGACCGTCCGGGTCGTACACCGCTCTCGTTTCCTATTCTTACCGCCCTTCGAGTGCTTACCATATTGGAATGAATTTCACAGAATGACGTTTAAATAATTTTTCTTGTAATTCATCCCGACGATCCATTTTATAATATTTCCATTATATTGTGATTTTGAAACCCTCAATTTTAAAGATCTTTTTTGCTCTAACAATGTTCTAATACTCGCCAATATTACCTATATGCAGTTGGCTTTACATGGAACAGATTCTGTAGACTCGCTGAAACAAAGCGATGTAGTTAATAAAGCGAAAGCACACTTGGAACGCGCCAATTGTTACGGATATCGCAGTAATTGAGCGCGGAAATCAGTTGAACGGCGAATTCTACTATATTCGAAAGGAAACTTCTATTTTCCATCCTCTCTTTAATAATAATCGTTTGAAAAGTCAGAGTAATTCCTTCGAATAATTCAATGTTCCCGTCGTTATTCGTGCAGATCGACAAAAATTAATCTCTCGTGGTCAGTACGGGAGTTGTTCGACAAAGTAGGTACAGAATACATAAAGTTGATATTTTGTATCCAACTATAAAGCGTTTCACGTGTCCAGCAGTGTATTATTTCGCATATAATGCTATTAACGAGTAAGTCATTGAGCCGATACCACCGCGGCGGGAGATCAGGACACGATCCTGCTTCTCCCAAACGCGAACAAACGTATTCTCGCAATGAAGGGGTCGCGTTCCCGGCTGAGCGAGTACACATAATTAATTAGCGGCGGGAACGAGAGAAAACAGGGACGACCCTTCATGAAAATAAATTCGTTTCGAGACTGGGAACGCGTACGGACATCACGCGCCGCAGCGGTGGCACGTCGCAAATTAACAATCATGTGAAAAGGAAGGTTAATAGCGGCTAATGAATTCCTGAATGCGGGGCGTGGGTTTGTCAGTATTTCAAGCGTTTCCTCCAGCCCGACGAGAATTTCGTTAGAAAGTGGAGCAAAGGGGACGATGAGGAGAGGGGAGTCGAGGAAATGAGAGGTGAGGAGGCGAGAACGGAGGAGGGGAGGAGCGGAGGTGAGGCGTCCTAAAAGGCGGCACCAGAAATCCCGGCCGCATTGAACGGGTAACAGGACGATATTACGGCGCAACAGAGGCGGAAAAAGCGCGGTGATATCACGTATTCATCGGCCCTCGCCTCGTTCGGGACCGTTCGCAGGAAACCCTCCGATTTTACGAGCGATTCGCGTATACCGCGACTCTTCGCACGGTTCGCTAACTCAATCGAGGACTGCGAAGCGAGCCCTGCACGGCCCTGGCATACGAATTCGCCCTGTTAAACCTGCACGGTTACCGTGGTCCGCGATCTTCTTTCCTTCCGGTCGGGCCGCGCCCTCGCCGAACTTGCTTGGGAACGCTGTTCCGTCGCGAAAAAACGAACAGAACTGGAAGGTTCCCTTGTCTCCTATCCGCGTTATTGGAACTTTTCGAACCGAAGACACCGGCAAGAGCAGGCCACCGATCGGGACCAAAGCTTTCTTGATGAAACCCGCCGCGGAATGTAGAACACGGCGAGCGAACCTCGGAATATTAACCGTTGCTGCTTCAGCAGTCTTGGCAAATAATTACTGTCGCAGATTACACACGCACAGGTAGAAGATAAAACCTTTCAGACATGTGTTAAGCCTTCGCGGTCCGAAGAGTTTCATCTCTTTTAATTTCAGAAATTTCTATAGCATAATATAATATACATATAATATTTAAATCTAAATGGTATGATGATATATCGGGTCCCATTTTGAATCGTGAGGCTTCTACCTTTTCTAACCACGATTTTTACGAAATTACAACAAGTTAAATGTCGATAAAATTTTTACTGGAATTCAGCTATATTCTCGTACGCAACTTCACTAACCTATTTGGAACAGTTGTGAAATACCAGAACTGCTCTTACTCTAACTTTGACATTATAAATGAATGTAATAAGCGGACAGCGGATTTTATGCATTCATAACAAAAATGGGTAGGTATAATTGAAAACCATTTCCAACTTGTTAACCATATTAAGAAAGAAAATAGATTTCTGTTTCACTCCAGTTTGTTGCAATTCAGATAGAAAATTTTTATTTTGCATAAAGATCCACTGTCTAGTGATCAATGGTGCAAAAATGAATGTCGAATGATTAACGATGTAATAATCCGAAGTTGAATGTATTTGGATCACCTGAAGGGATACATGATTTCCCTGTTCCTCGGCAGGAGAGAATTACTAACTACCTACTAACTCTGAACACACTACAGCGGAACGATTAAGTTTCCAGATTGATTGAACAGCACCGATACTGCTGTTGCCAGCTGTTCGCGACAAACAGACGTATAATTAGTATTGACATTCGTGTACAAGGTATCTTATTTTCTCAGAGAGTAACATTGGATACATAGATTTAGAAGTGGTTGCATATTAATAAATAGCGTTTATACTGCAACATATCTATATGCATTATAAAGGGTCTTCCACAAATGTAAGAGGTGTCATTTTTTTCGCGCTATTTTTTATTTGTGACGATTAGAGTTGTCACTCTTCGACACGTGGTTAGTAAAATTGTAAAAAACGGCGTTTTTTTATCATTTAAAACAGGCATGTCCAATTCGTAGCTCGATCGGAGGCATTCTCAAGGAATGCCCCCACTTCTCCCGCCCGCTCCGAGCACTAAGAGCTACAAGTTGGACATGCCCGATTAACCGAGACTCCCACTACGTTGAGGCACGCCTAGTCAACTGTGATGGAAAATTTGTTCCCGTCGTTAATACTTATTACGAAGAAAGAGCTTTCGACTCTTCTCTGGGAAAGAACGATTTTAATGATCCCTGAACCTAAGTCTGTTAACTTGTCTTGAACAGTGGAGCCTCGTGCATCCGATTTTCTATTACGTACGCGATATCATTTCCTGTTTCTCCCTTTTCGTGCATCGGATTGAAACGATGCACACCATTTCGCATTGCATGCCGACATCAACTCTCCTAATTGGAGTTGGTCGGACGGGAACACGCTAATTTTCTGGACTGGAGTCCATCCAGGAACGCTGATTCGATCCAAACAAATGCGCGAATACCTGCAGCTAATATTAGCCCGTGAATCAACGAATAATTAATAAAATCGCGTGACGTGTGAGAATGACTTTAGCATTGTCCTTTCGAATTGCGGCTGTAATGAACTAATGCTAGAATCAGGAAGGTGAAAAATTCATGACGAATAGCTCCGTGTAAAATCAGAGTAAAACCTAGTGATTTCACTTATTCACCATGAAGCAATCTTAATTTCCCATTTCTGCGCTTCTGTTCATACAATATTTAGTTGGAAAGATGGCGGCTCGATCAATACGGAAATGTGATGGCGAATTCCGACATCTCCATTGTAATTATATCGTTGTTGAGTGGTTCGACAGCTTCGATACAGACCAATATCAATGTAATGCCAGTGGAATTACGACGAGATCACGATACCGAAAACGTTATCTTTTGTTGCTAAATTTCTTCGCTGTTCAAACGACAACAATCCATGTCTATAACAATGCACACTATTATACAATAACGAGGGCACGTGTAATTATTTAATTTGTGTATATTCTTTTTCATGTGGGACATTATTGACAGCAAAGTAGCTGCGAAAGAAATGATAAGGCAAAGTGCTAAAAATGGAAATATTCATTTGTATATTACTATACAATATTTCAAAGCATAATTCCGCGGATCTTTCCGGTTTATTTCCACTTCAAAGCCTCTAAAAGCCGAATGAATATTTTAAAAGATCCGCTTTACTCGAATTTCTATTTCGGTTTTTAATCTGTCTGTTCGTTCGTAAATTCGTCGATGCTTTCACGTGTCGCACAAAGTTCCATTAACAAATATGGAAATTTGATTTATTATAGCCAAACGTAACTTGATGTTACGTGTACGACATAACATTTCCGAGCAAATTACCCGAAAGCTGCCTCCCCATCGCAACAGTATCTTCTACGAACCTAATAAACAATGTTTATCACAAGAGATTCTCATGTACAGTAAAGTCGCGTTTACTGTCCGTGCAGAACACAGGCTGTTGGACAGTGAACGCGACTCTGCTGTATTAAGAGTAAACTTACGGAAAATACTTGGGAATTTCTATTTTTCTTGAATAACTGTAGTGGGTCGGAATATATCAATATGCATTCTTTACAGAAAAGGTTTATTTCCGACACGGACATACAAAAATTTAAATCGCGAAGAGCACTTTCATTACCTTCCCGTAATACGTTGAATCCTCTCTGCGGATGACAGCAGCCCTCCACGGGCGCACCGGAAGCGACTCGCGGAACCGGTTCAAAAATTTCACGTGCAGGGGATCACTGTGGACAACCGCGGTAATGCCGCGAATGCGAACACTGTCGGTCGTAACCGTCATAAAGAAATTGGAACACGGCTGCACGAGGCCGTGTCGCTGAGCACGCATTCTCTGCCTCGCGTTGCCTCGCGTTGCCTCGCGTCAAGTCGCGTCACATGGTGGCGGGTCTCATCGTATCCTGCGACGCTGTCTCGAATCTCACGTACCAGCCGGGATCAACTTTTCTTCCTTCACTTCCTTATATTTGGTTTCTTCGTCTTCCTCGTCCGCTCGCTTTTCTCGAACAAAAGTCCGCACTGCTTTTCCCGTTTCCATCTCTCTTCCTCTTATAATCCCCACTCACTCTCTGCGTCTCTCTCGCAGCGGTTGCACCCTTCTGTTTGCAGCGCTCTCTCCCCGGACCTCGTTCCTTTACCTACGGGATAAGTTGATTCGGGAAACTTGTTTTTCCGTTTCGCCGTCACGCCATTCGTCCCCGGTTTCTATTGCACTCGTGTCTCCCCGTTCGGTTTCGCTCCTGTAAATATTGCCATCTGAAATAATTTGCTCGCTACTCGTCTTCGGAACGCTGCCGATTCCTCGATAGCGGATCGAGAAAGATTAACTTTCGAGACACGGCGCGGCGCGCCTCTTGTGCACAGACGCATCGAAGTCTCTTCGCGGAATTAAAAGGGAAATCAAAGTCGATTCCGCATTGCGATACCCGGAACATCGCTGAACGAATGAGATTCCCTTGCCTCAGCGTTGTTGATCGCGAACTTCGGATCACCTTTCAACAGAGCGCGCGTCCCGGTAATTGATTTTACGTGTACGATTCCTTTGGAGAAGTCAAACAATTTCATTATTGTTCAAAGAGTCTGACGAGTTTTGGTCAAACGTCGTTGTGATGACTACACTGTGGATTTTATGCGTTCAGGACAGAGACAGATGGGCATCATTTAAAATATTGAAATGTTTAAGAGATTGTAAATACACATTGAACATCGTTGTGATAACTAGACAGCGGATCTTTATGCAAAATAAAATGTTCCTACCTGAATCACAACAAACTGAAGTGAAATGGAAACATATTTTTCTTCTTAGAAAGAAATCTTCTTTCAAGATAGATCCTCCTAATACATATTGGGTTGTAGTATAAATTCTTACTGTACTCCAGCGTCTTATTTTGAAAAACTGACGATTATCCGATACCAATACAGCTGAAAGAGAAAAATATTTCAAACGCTAATTGTAAATGGACAGTGCAAGTAAAGATGGTCGAAATTATCAATGCTGTCCGACTTTCGGCTGAACGGTTCCAAGGAAGAAACGAATTATTGGGCAAACGTGCGGATTTTCGTTGAACTTGCTGGCTCGGACCACGCGGCACTCATCGGGAGACACCTCACCAGAAATACAAATACGGGAAAGGACGAGAGGCAGGACGGAGAGGAATAAAGTGTGCTCGCCGAAACGGGCCAATTTCGACGTCGCTCCTCCACGTGCACACAATGTATCGATTGTGTGCAGCCAAGTACCCGCTCGTGGTCGTGTGCCCGTGATTTTTCGATTTTTGCGCCTCGTTGCCGCGAGTACAGAATTCGGAAACTGCAAGACGATGGTGGCCTTCAACTTTCGTGCCACCGACGGTTGATATTAGCACATTCATACAATATATATCTTGACTGAGTCAAGTTTTCTTTAGTTAAAATATAGATTGCCATTCTTTATAAAATAAAAAATAAGGAAAGGAGGTCTCCTCTCTAGTGACGATTCCGTTATACAATATTTTAAGACAATTATTTACCAGTCTTGTTAAACTTGTCAATTTACTTCGCAATATTGAGTCTTAAAAGAAAATGCCACAATTGCTTAATATAATCCACAGTCAACAGTTGAAAGTCTTATTAAACAATTTTAACTTTACTTTATATTAGAATTGTATCGATTTTCAATATCTTGTTAAGACTTGAAAGACATTAAAAATATATATGTTTGTGAAAACGTTATCCTTCACGAATATGGGTACATATACGTTATAGGATTTTTTCATGGCGATCCCTGATTTTTTTTAAATATAAAAAACCGACAATTTGTCCGACATTGTGCTTTTCAAAGTCCACTATGACAAGTCCTGTTTTTATTCGTCTATTTTGAAAGAAAATCCATTTTTTCCTGTAGAGGTAAAAATTGACGGACCATATTTCTAGTACCGCAAAACGTCGTTTTCGAAAATCTGTCTCGCACAGATTTTTGTATCTTAACTATTTCTGGGAACTTGGCAGTGAACTCTATTAATTAAATAAACCATATTAATCTGACATTTCTATGGAAAATAAATATTGTCGAACATAATTTCGAGTTACGGGAGCTACATATACACATTTGTTTATAATCGTAATGAGTTGAGAACGATGCATCAATATTTTTAAATCCCTTGAATATATTCACTGTTTCATATTTGATCTGATTTTGGCCATACATGCGTAAAATCCGCGAACTAAGAATAATCATATTTTACTTACTTTCGCAGTCTGCAGCGTGGCAACTTTACTTTAAAAATATTTTCCTTTTTGTTTCCGATCAGTTACATATTTTTTCGTCTAAAAATACATTTCATTCAGGAAAGATCGGACGAATGTGGATTTTAGGATCGCGACGTCCGCGCAGTTAAATGATTGAAATTCGAACATGGTGTTTGGGTGAACGAGTGAAACAGCAACACACGACAGGCAGTTTTTCCTTTCCGTTTGTGGCATAGAACGCGTCCGCGTAGTAAAAACACGATCCGTGTATTTTTACGTTTTCGAACTTTTCGGAGTCCGAAATTTTATTTTTATGCTCAAGTTAGCGGCACGATTTTATCTTCCTTTCCCTTATAAACCGTACTCATTGTTTGGTTGGAAAAAGGATCGGCTTGAATCACGAATTGAATAATGTTGTAGTTGCTAAATAATGTGACTGGTACACACGTGTTTTATAGAAAAAAATTACAAGACTGAATATATTTCAATTTCTCTCAATTTTTGTAACTGTACGTGCTTCTGTATGAAGAAATTTATTTAATAATTCCTAAATAATTACAAAATATAAAGTTAATAATAATTTATTATCTATGTTAAACAATAGAATTTTATTAATGAATATGTAGTATTTACTAGTAGTAATACGTTTCCGAAGCGCATCGACTATTGATACTCAAAAAAAAGACGAGGAGGAAAAAAGCAGACTGCTAATAGTAGCTCAACGGATAAAATGTACAATTAAGAATTTCAGATATGAAACATACCAGCACAAAATTCACCGCCCCATTTCTACAAAGCACACATGAAATTCATTCTCTGCAATGCACAATCAATGTTATTCACGTTCAAACAAGTACTCCAGTTGAGCAGATTTTAATAAAAATTACTTTTGCAGAAGTTTGAAAAAATTCATTCTGTATTGTTCAGTCGGTCTCCGTGCGGAATGAATATGTTGTTATTTAAATGAACGTGACCGTATTTATTTCGTAATAATAGCCCATACTGATTAAAATTGAACCGGTGTAAAATAGTAAGCCAAATAGTAAGTAAAGTAAATCAAACAAACTGGTGAATTAAATACTACAACTTGCGGGAGAGATCTACAGAAATAAATAAACTTTATTTATTATTATGTATATATTACGTGATATAAAATCTAAAGAGATTATTTGGAAGCTGCGGAATTTATATTTTTCCATGGACAAGAAAGATATTAAAATGAAAGAAATAAAACTGCTTCCGATAAAATAAAGCTATGTACAGCTAAACGAAATTTAATAGCCATTTTTGCGAGGTTTAAATGTGAAGTGTCGCAACCTAATTACAGTACTCCATAAAATTGAAGCACCGGTGAATTTTGACCGAAAAATTGCCGGTCTTTGAAGTGCTACAACTTCGTGAAAAAAAAATCGAACGATCGTTTACCTGGACCCATTTTAAAGGGTAAACCCTCTGCTTTCACATCTCTGAATTGATTCTTTTTCGAGAACCCTTTCACATCGAAAACCGCGGTGGAAAATTGAGGTTGGTTTTTGTTCTAAAAAGATTTTACAGATTCAAACAACTGTGCAAAGTTGAACTAACTCTATTCGATTTGAAATCGTACGAGTTTTCTGATCGTTTGAATGAAAAATGTGCTGCTGACATTACACACGTGTTCACTGTGATCATAGTGTACGTTTAGTGTATACTTAATGTTTAGCGTGTGTTTAGTGTGCATAACATTAGAACGATATCCCTTAAGAGTTAATGCGGCGATACATCAACATGCAAGAATGATACCAGGAAGTGATAAGGCAACGGGGGAGTAGTACCCGTTTCTAAACATACTAAACACACACTAAACATACACTAAACACTTACCTAACCTAAACTAAGCATACCTTACACACGGGGAAGGTATAAAAGTTCGACCACACAATTTCCTCGTAGTGTACTTTGGGCTAACCTAATTCCGGTGGCGCACTTTTCATTTAAAGTGCGATAAAACAACCACTAAAAATCGTACATCAAATTTTTAGGGCTCGTTGTAAAAGCGAGGCATTCTCCTACGGAACCGTTTCAAGAGACGAGTCGTATATAAGATTTTTGTAACTCTGTAAAAATCGTTTCGTCTGCAAAATTTCTTAGAGTCAAAATCAATTTCAATTTTGCTCTGCGTTTTGAAACGTAAACATATGTTTGTGCAACTTCAGAAATGTGTACATAAAACAATCCTATAATTTTGTATGTAACATCTGTTACATCAGAGATATGAGCTTTAACCTGAATTTATTATCGTAAGTCACGAATGTATAATGCTGAACCGTCCATTATACACTGCGGTGCAAGCCTAGTGTATGATATGAGCAACCATGGTAAACAACGAACTGGATGTATAAAGAACAGTGAAGTTGACTGCGTATATGTATATCAAGATAACAGCGATAATCTTGATATTCTTTGTGCTATAAAAGACCATTTCGACAGATTTACAAGTGTCAACATTTTCCCTACAAACGAAACTGAAGTATTGACCTTCATCTTCGGAGTTCGAAGTCATTTGAAGGCCACGCCACAGTACAAATTCGAATTAATATTTTCTATTTAAAATTATTTAAAAATAACATTTTAAAAAATGTGTTGTTGTGTCAACATGAAAAAAGATATTCAGCCTTACTACTATACGATCAATTCGGCCGCGAGATGAATGCGTGTTCGCCATTGGCCCATTAAAAGAAAATGGCGCCCGGACTATTGAGAATTATACCGGCGGACTGTTATTAGAGCAACGCGTCTATTCGCCGTTGATGTCCACATCTCGCATGGAATATCCGCATTTATCACGCTGTTTCATATTATTTGCATAATCTAATCACGACCGTGCATCCGACATTTAATAGGATATTCCACGACACGGACCTCCGGCGGGAGATCAACCCGCCAAAATTCCTGGCGCCGCGCCGCCAATACGGCGCGTCGCGACGACCGCGAATTTTCCGCCGAACAATCGAGGGAAAAATGCAGCGATCACGGTGTGGAACAACTTTTATCCGGGGGAGAAGTAATCTTGTAAAGAGAAGGAGGAAAGTTTATAAAATACATAACGCCGCGAGAAGTTAACCGTGCTCTTTGTGTACGATCACGTACAGAGAGATAATTCTTTTTGCGAAGTAAGGCTGCAGCGAGAGAACCATAGTTGCCGAGTAAATTTCACCGGAAAGTTCGAGATCCGCTGTGGCGCAGCAGAGTAATCGCGCCGAATATTTATCATCTAATATCTAGAATATTTATAATTATCATCCAATGAAGAAAGCATTAATCATTTCAATATTTTAATCGTTTCCCTGTGCCTCCATCGATCGATATGTCTTTCCCCGAGGGGAACTGCGCTGAATAAAAAGATCATTTTAGAGGAATTTTTCCCCCAACCGCGCGTAACTACGTATTTTGCAAGGTCATTCGGGGATATTACATTAACGCGGAAAATGATACCGTCAAATTGAATTTCAGTCAACGAAGGGGGACGGAGGGGGTCGTTGCTGAAGAAAAAGGCAGGAAATGAAGTTTCCGGGAGGAAATTCTCCCAAAGAAATTTCCCTAGGGTACACAACCACTCTGCCTTAGGCTAGGGTTAACTTCGAGGGAAACCGTTCACTGTACACTAGTCTGCGATTAATAGTTACTGTACTTCCTGGAATCTATGGTTTTGATGTAGTGTTGAAAATAAATATGTATTTTCTACATATAATAATTCTATAGATAATATATAAGATCAGTCTTAAAAACAAATTTATTTTTTATTATTTTATTTATTATTTATTTTTTATTTATTTATTTTCTCGATCTAGCTATAAATTATGTAACATATTCCTAATTTCTGTTTCACAGGATGGCACATACGTTAAAGACAGCGACACGGATGGGTTGGGTTTGTGCCCTTACGATCCACGGCACAACAGCACCGCACTTTTCGCTGGTGAGTTATCTTTATAGCCTCTTTTTTACCTTTCTTTCGGCCCTCTCCTACAAAAAGGAGAGAAAGGAGAAATAAGCGGACCAAGGATGTATAAAAAGTCTGGTCGAGAACTGCGGCGTCTCGTGCGGGGATAGAACGCGAGTAACATTTACGAGGAATACCTAAATATTATCATCGAAAATAAATATGCAAATCAGCAGCTGTCCAAGAAGAGAGAGGTCGAACTATTTTAGGGTTGCCGTGCGACGATACGATCGTCTTGCGTAACAATTTCGCTCGGTTTCACGATCCCGGGCAACGATAAGGAAATACCTTTTTATGCATAAAAGGGGCCACGTTTCAAAGGAGTTTGTTCTTCCGGGAATTCAGTAGCCTGTGGAAAAGCGGGGGGGATAGTTTCTTTCGGTTTCCAGAGGAATCGGCATGCGTTACCTTCCAAATCGTTGCAGGATTCAAGAGAAAATTCGTGTCTTTCTATTGACGAGCCACATACCTTCGATAAAATAAAATAAAACAATTTTTCACTTACAAGGAGAGATCACATTGGCGGGATCGTCGATTTTAATTAAAATTTTTCTGGTGAATTTAGAGCAAAAATAAGCAGACCCATGTGCGAACGTTTTTCACAATATATACTCACTGTTTATAAAGGTATACATAATTGACATTTAATTTTATGATATCCAGAAAATATCCTGATCCACTTCATTTCTTAATGAATGGAATGAGTCGTAAATCACTTTCACTCGAGAATGAAAATTGTTCACTTTTCCTCGCGTATGTAAATTTGAGCTCTGAGATTTTGTAATACGTAACTTGTAGAAGATATAATACCATGATCACTCTGTAAAATTGTTTTAATATGACACCTCACCACTAAAGGGATGGTAGTGACTCATTTAAGAACAATATATTTTTTTTACTATAAGTGCCATCGTAAAATTTTCACGATTTCAGGCAATATCCATTAACGTCTACTTTTATTGGAAAACGCTTTAAAAGTTTATCCATCCCCTACTGCACCTTCATACTCTTTACCTGTAATTACACCAAGGGCATTAAATAAAGTTTGAACTAGTCCGAATACAAACTTATTGTTTAAATTTCGTGATAAGAATACTGTGTTAGAAATACCTAGTGTAATCTGTATCTAGTCGCTTGAATTTTCTAAAAATCTCTTTTGATACCTCGAAGTAGGTACACTATGCCATCGCAAACTCGTATAAACATGATGCATCCTTAAAAGGCTCTATAGAACTAGGCTCTTATTCTTTTATTATAAAACTATAAAATCTTTTACTATATCGAACTTTTTGCGTTATTTTTGTTTCGGCTAGATGCACTTAGAACAGATAACCAACATTGAATCAAATTTAAATTAAAACAGTAATTGTGAAAAATTTAGTATTTTTTATGAACTTTAAATGCTCTATAAAATTGGAAGAAGAACGATTTTGACATTATTTTCGTATCTGTGTTGCAGCAATAGGTGTAATGAAAGGGTAAGGTTTGAAACGGAAATTCAACAGTTAATAGTTTTCTAAACAATAATTCCATTCAGTCGGTATTTGTTATTTTATACTTTAACAATGCGTTCCGTGGTTCAGTAGAATATTCTCGAAACTAGTCCACCAATTTCTGCGAGACTCTCGTGATCGGTTTGCATCGGTGGCGATCAAAAAAGTGATCTAGTCGGGTCAAAGTTGGCGTCCGTTTTGGCGGAGGAGTCGGATCTGTATCGAGGATCCCGGTACAGCAAACTGTCCGTAGCAGATCTCTGGGCAAACGTTTTTCAAGAATGTTGTTATCACATTCGGAAACGCGTACATGTCGAGCTCGCCACGGTACGGGCAGGTTTGACAGGCCTTGGCGTGGCTTTGATGAAGTAAAGAGCTGCTTTCGAGTGACCGGGATCGCTCTCGATGCACGGATGCACGGGATGCACGGTGCCCGGGCCAACATAACTCGTGTTGACCGAGTCACGAACACTTCTGGGCCCCTTTACGCGTCCGGACGATGGATGCACACATTGTATACATCGACGGCCTCTTCGCGAATTTGATAAACACGCCGGGGACGTCATCCCGTCCACGGCGCGGCGCGTCATCGCGAATTTCGTGCACACGGCACACACCGGACGCGCTAAATGGGGTGGTCGCAGATCTGACGACACGTCGCGGTGACATGCTTTTTAACGCGTTCTCGACCGACCATGGCCGTCCGATGCTTTGCTTAAGGGGGCAGTCTCACAATTGCAGGGTAAAATTTGGAAGAATAAATATTTCGAATACAGGGCTTTCCATTGACAAGTGCCATTTTAAATGATTAAAAAACGCTGGTTTTTTTTGGTTACTAGCGTGTCAAAGAGTTACAACTCTAATCTTTGGTTGATTACTTTGAAAATGAAAAAGTAAAATTTCTAATCTAAACTAATAATTATACAGAGTAGGCTAAATGAAGTGTTACCATTGGACATTCGATGTTACAAAAGCAAGTCTTAACACCATTTGTTAGATTCATTTTTGTTTTAGTCAAATTGCTCATGACAATAACATTTAATTGGAACATCGTTTTTATGTAATTTTGGTTAAGAATTATTTTATTCAATAGGAGATAGGATGTTTATAATAATATCTTTGATATTAGTCTTCTACGAATATCAGTTTGAATATTTAGTAACATCAATGGAATGTTATATACATATAGCTTTATGCAAACTTCATCAAGGAAGATCATCTTCTCATCGTCAAGTAAACAGCTAAATAAATATACTTGTGAACAAATTCAAATTACCTGCTTCTAAATGTACTTGGAAATGGACTTCATTTCATATAAAATATCCAACCCAGGGAATGTTTAAGAAAGTATATGATACAGATCAAAAATTAAATTAAAAGTTCCAGCATTTTTTATGATTTGTAAAATTGTACAATCTCTAAAAAAAGTTTTTGTACAAAATTTAGCGCCCCACCAAATATAACTTTTTGAAAGGTTATTTTTTCACGATGTAGATAGTAAAAGTTGCTAAAACTTTTAATTTAACTTTGGTCCTGTATTTCGTATACTTTCCTAAATATTTACGGTAATATGAAAAGACAAGATTTCTGCAGGAAGGTGCATAGTCCCTTAGGACCACCACTTTTCAACAGAAAAAAAATTTTCCGATATTTCCATCGCATAAGCTACATTTGTGAAAAGTTCCAAACTTCTTTTAATTTACGATTCACCGAACTTCCCCTGTCAGCCGTCGAGCCAAAAAGTTATTGCATATCAAATGATCAGTCTTTCTGTTCCGTTTAATTAAAAAAGTAAGTGGGATATCCTCTGTGATTTCGAACAAAACAGATTTTAACTCTTTGCTAGATTTTCACTCTCTCAAATGACCGGTTTCACATTCTTTCTAATTATTGAAATTGCACCGATGCTTTGAACAGGAATTATTGAATTAATATCTTCTTTCAAGTGCGTATTGTTATACAAATTTACGTAAATTCAATATTGTGATTTTTATAAAATAAAGTATAGCGCGTGCACATTTTGTGCTCTGTACGGTTGGTATTAATTTTCTGTATTTGTACATTTACAATTCTATCTTCCACCAGAGTAATTTGAGTATTTTTCGATAAAGGTTAATCCTGTGATATGCTACATATATTTGCTCAAACGTATTATTCGATGTGGATTATGTTACCACAAATGCTACGTGATAATATAATCAGAAATATTGATACTGATAATACAATAATAGCGTTGTTACAATTTTGATAATACGATCTTCGTTAGCTGTGTAACTGTGTAAACTAAATTGCTAAAACCGGAACCTCGCACACTGTGTTTATTAACTATTGGAGAGCAAACAGTTTTCTACCTGATTTGCAACCAACTGGAGTGCCAAAGGAATTTATTTTCTCTTAATATGATTAATGAGCTGAAAATAATATTACAATATTTTCAAATTCGTCTAATGTATACAATGCTTTAAATTACACCTACTCATTTTTGTTATAATTGCAAAACCATTCGCAGTCTAGTAATGAAAATTTTGAAAAATTTTACTGACCGAGTTTGTGAGATTGTTAACGAGATGCATTTCAAAAGAGTCTCGCTGTATGTATTTAGGACTCGCGTATAAAATGACAATAAAACTTGTAAAATTATTATAAACCTTAAATTTTGAAAAGACTTTATGAATGTCTAAAAATTTCCATATCAATCTATATTTTCAGTAAATTTGATAATGCAAATTTCGCAAATATTAACAGCGATACTGTATTATTTATGTCCTCCGATAATTTTATGCAAACTGATAGCATACGATAAGCATAAACAGATATAAAAGAGACACTTAGCGTTCCGTCATCAATATTCATTTCGAGTAGTATTAACGAATTATAGTCAGACCCGCAGTGACTCGTACTCTGTCGCAGATGTTTTCAACCGATATTAAAATTCTAGTTTCTCGGAAACGAAATTCCATGGAAAAAACAGCATCCTGTCTTTTCGATTAACTTTTTATCACCTTCTTCCGGATTCTGTCGTCAACGCAACGGACACTCTGTATATGTATAAGCCACACACGTCACGAACCTGAAGAATTTCGACTCTAGGCACGTACTTTACGTGGAATTCATTAAAGTTAAATTAGGAATCGGCGGCAGCTCTGCGCTGTTTCTAACGTATATTGGTCAAACTTGTTTACAAAGAGCTTTCTATCAAGCAGAAGTAACAATGATTATTTATCATGTTTCGACGATGCGTTCTGTACGCGAGAAACTATCAAAGGGATTCGACAACACGTGCGATTGCGTGTGTTTCTTTTTTCTTTCGAGGAATTGCTTCCGGTGAAATCGATACCTGAAGCTGAAAAGGGTAAAAGCGTGTCGTTTCGACAGAAAATTGCGCGGAAAACGACGCGGGAATATGTAGAGCTGTGACGCGGTTTGAGCTCGTTTGTCACGCGTTATGTCGAACCATTTATTTAATATATTGCACATTACGCGCTGCATGAACGTGGCGTATTAGCACGCCTGATTTATGTTAAACGAAGATTATCCTTATCGTTCGTAATAAATACTGCGATTTGACGCGGTGTATATTTTCAGATCCCCAACTATTTGTTTACAATATAATCATGAGCATGGTCGCGTTTAAAAGCGACGAGTTTAGCTAGAACGTTCCAATCAAGCTGCATCGTGATTTATAGCCGGTGACGCGACTCGTTTTTTGATACGTGAGGCTCGAATGTTTTATATTTTGATAAATCACGGTGACGAATTTATCGGCTAGTAATATCCCTCGTTTGAAAACGGTAGGAAACCTTGCTTGTGGAATAAGTTGATTGGCAATAAATGTGAAAATATACAGGATGTCCCACATACCGTGGACAACCGATTGGGAAGTAATTTTATATGCAAAAGTCAGTCGAAAAGGAAGAATAACATTTTTTTGTTTGACGCCCCGTTTTCGAGATAGACGAGTTTCAAGATCAAGGAGTAGAATTGGTAGACAGAGTCGCCAGATGAGGGGACGCACGCACGAGACACGGAACGCGTCCCGTGACCGGGCCGCGGGGGGGAGTGGGGGTAGCGTCGGAGAAGGGGAAGCTAGAGTGGGGACACAAAGTCTAATCTTCCGATGCTTCCCGGGCACAAAATAAAAAAATAATAATAAAATCCCGAGCGGATAACCAAAATGTGTGTGTGTGTGTGAATAGAAATGTAAAATACATTTACATTTAACTTCGATTTCTTAGATTTGACATGGACAATTTTGAGTTCCTAATGCCAAAATTTTTCCATACAGTTAATATTATTATAGTTTTCTCTATAAATACTTAAAAATTGTACTACAGTAATTACAATACTCTTTGTTTTCACCTTTCTTTCTACTAGTCTCTTTGTACTTTTGATTATGGCTACAGCCTGAAGGTCATTACAATTGCAAATACCATTGTCACCAAGAAACACATAATTTCAGTCATATGTATTATCAACGTCACGATAATATGTTTTCAGTGCTGCGAAAACTGTCTAGGTCACGATCTATCGTTACTTTGTCTGAACTAATTTGCATAATTTCCCTCGCCTTAGAAGTTCATTGTAATATTCTCCGCAAACTTGCATCATATATTCTGAGACAATAAACATAAATTATCCTTGTGTACTAAATTTAAAGTGAATATCATAAAGGTATAGTGAATATTGAATTTCCTCAATTAAACCACGCGAAGGCGGCAGGCACAAATATCAAACAATACTTTTTTCTGTACAATTTAAAACAGTGACAGAATTGGAAAACTTTAAGAGTATTAATATATTATTTCCGCTACATTGAAATTATTACTGAAAAATATACATTTATATTTAGTTTCTGTGTCTTGCAAATCGATGCACAAGCATTCTATTTTGCATAAACATACGGAGTCTATTGGTGATCAAATTCTTCAGTTACTACTGTGTGTGAAGGTGTATATGCAAACAATCGTGACAGTTTTCATTGTCGATATGCTTGTACGATATGCTTAGTATGAGGATGAGGGCATGATTGACGATAATGACGTCAGCAGCCTTTGTAACTGACGCATCATGACAAACAACAACCGATTGTTGTGGTATTAATTGCTTGTCTAGTAATGGAGCATTATGCCTGTTGCCGATGCACATGAATGTTTCTCTAATCTTTTCTACACATGTAGGATTGTATAATAAGGAACATATGTGTACGTACATGCGAACGTGTCGGCCGCTTTGCACAATACGTGACGTCAGTGAGACTTGACTAACAATAGAGAAATATGCGGAAGCGCACTGCAGTCGCGTCGTTTGCTGAATATCGATACTTTGCTTGAATTAGAATAGCGTTAGAATTCTATACTTGTACACTACAATTAAACTATTTATGTGTAAGCTTGTTTTATTGGTTTACCATTCAAGGTCTGTTATTTGTGGGTACTATATACTATTCCTACTGAATACTATATTCCTTTTCCTTTCAAGAATGCAACGTCGGACCTAGGCACGGGCTTTATGGGCTGCAGCCCAGGGCCTCCTTGGCCCTAAAAAATCCTTAGTCATGAAACACAGACATTTACACAGAACTGAATATTTACTTGAAAAATTACAATAATTGCAGTAGATAATGCAATAATTTCTAAGTAGAAAAATAAACGAAAGTTGCAAGTACATTTCCTATTGGCCTTACTAAATTCGTAATCATATTGATATCAGTATTATCTCTATAAATTAATAACTAGAATGAATTGGTAACAGTATACAATTGACAGGTAATCACAATCAACGGTAATATAATATTAACTGCGGAAGCCACAAGTTCATTAGATTGATGCAACAAATTCAATAGGATTTTGTATGTACATATGTTTATTCGATCCCGTTTTGATACAAAATGGTCTGGATAACCGAGATCTCATAACCGTTTATTCATTCGTACAATATATGGTGTGGTTTATTATACAATGAATAATTATAATGTTCGGATAAAATACACAATTTTTATATTGTCTATTAATTTTCACTTAGAGTAAATTAAAGTTACATTTCAAGCAAATCCTCCTCACACACACACATCTCGTAATTGCGTCTGCAAAACTAACTAAATCTGCTTAACCTATAACATGATTTCAAACAGAATGATTTACTTTATGGTCCTGAAATGGCTTAACTCTTCAAATCGATTTTTTCGCTGTAACTACGTTGAAACTTCATCAAAAACTTTCGACGCGTTTTTCTTGAAGACGAGTCTTTTAAATCTCCGCGCAGGTTAACTCGGGCACTATTTAATCGACAGATTAATTAAGGAGCAAACTGATTTCTGCCGTTGTCTAGTTTTTCTTTGTATGTATCTCGAAGTTTATTTTTCATTTGTGTTTTCGACGAGAACACCAAATCAATTTTTCTGTCAAGAGAAAAAAAGTTGATTTTTCTGTCGAACGCTAAAAACATTTTCAATTTTTCATGTTTTTTTAGAGATAGGTGTAATCTCAGTGTAAACTATCCAACTTTAAGAGAATTTATCATTTCTCGCTGTCAGTTGATTGTGACAGATGCTGCGCTGCACGCCGGCAATGGCTACATGGCTGGAATAGGTTGACACGATTCTACACTGCCCAATAAATGTTAGAGAAATTCTCTACGATATTTTTATATACCATATTATATGCGATCAATATACGCAGCTTGGTGTTCGATTCGCACTGTGTATTACAAATAAAAAGACCCGGAATGAATACAAACACAAACTGAAAAGGAATCGGAAAAAAATGTAGGCAACAGCTTCAATAAAAAGTGTGTATGTAGCATTGCGTGATGGTGAATGAATAACTCCATTTAATTATTCGTGGTTCGGTACGAAGGCATTCATTATAGAAACATTTTCAATACTAATAAACTGAAAAGGTTACGTTTGTGCTTTGCTCACGTTCGTTTACTTCGCAACAAAGCCTTCTACAACACCGTGAATATTTTAGGAAAATTCGCTTTTACATATGTAGGAAAATTCTTATGACAGTGGTGACTCCTCAGGTCGTTTGAAGTAACTTTTTAATTTACACAAATGTTAACGAACAACACAGACCAATGAGTGCGCGGTAACAGCAGACGGTGTCTAGCTCGGCCATCGGCAACACCACGCTCAGCGCCACCTGTCGCCGAACCCGAATCCGCTCACTATAGCTGCGCTCTGATTGGTCCGTGTTTTTCGCTAATAACTTCTTAACGAAGCCGATGTGGAAATTTTCGGCAAGGGAAAAGTTACTTCAAATAACCTAAGGAACCACCCCTTTTAAGGTTCTTCGACATTTTTGGGACTACTAGTATATCTACTTATAATTTCTGATACGGATGGAAATCAGTGAAAAGCGGTGAAAAAAAATATTCCCGTAATGTCCATCCTCAAAATCTCTTGACCCCTGGAAATAAAATAAATACAGTTAGAAATACCTGTGAGAGGTAATTCACCTGTCTCAAATCAGATTTAACCGGCACGCTCATGTAAACTAACGGCTTCCATGGAAATGATATACAAAAAGGCTTAAAAAAATTCGCTGGATTTATTCGATTCACGCTTTTAAACGCAGAAAACGCGGTTACGATGCCGCAGTTTTAAATTCCATTTAGAAAGTAAATTATTTCGGTGCTAATGAAGTTATTCACGGTCAACAATCACAAATTCACGCATGGACAATCTAGAAAACCCGCGGGGAAAAATGGTTTTATACGGAACACCGGGGAATTTTTCGCTGGAACATGTCGTGTCAGCGTTACGCAAAATCCGTAAGCCTAAAAAACGCGGAAGTTTCGAGAACGAAGTGAATATTCACATTGTTTGTTAACTCGCGGTGAACATGTGTAATCAAAGGTGCCTTACCTATATTATTTTCACACTTCAATCTTTTGACGGCTGTTAATGTTGACCCTCTAGAAGATTTGTTAGTTTCAGTTCACTGTTCATGTAACGTACAATTACATTAACGGAAACAGTGTGTTGCAGATGCGAGTTAAAAGTTTTCTTTCTGAATTAATCAATTACACATATTTGGTTTCAGTTGCGAGAAAAATTCTTATAGACGTTTTAAAAACAATGTCATGCAAAATGTATCTCAGATAAAAAAGAACGATGGATGGCAAAGTTAGAGACGTCCAGCTTTAAGGTGAGTTCCATACCTGAACGATTTTTTTAGCGAAATGATCACAGGCCAAATATCAACAACTTCTTGAAAATGGGGAATTTAGTGTTCAAATACTTTATGCATCTACCGTACGTTTTTTCCCACGCTTGAAATAAAATTCACAATTCTCATTCATGGAATTGCATGACTTTAATTGAACAACACGTGTTTCCCGCGTTTAACTACGCTAGTGAAAATTGATTAAATTCACGCCAACAGTTAGAATACTGCTTAATAATCAAAGAACGTAATCGATCAAGATTAGCAGCGGAAGCCGTTGACGGGAATTATTCGCAAAAAGAATAATTTTTCACTGTTCCGTAACGAAAATGAAACAGCCAGTCGCCGATAACGGTGGGAACGACAGATATCGTTTCGCTGTAATTGCGTTATCGTTTTCTTTCGTTTTGGTTGCCCGGTATCGCGTATATCTTGTTTACAAGTAATACATCTTAATTTTCGCATTTAACTAGCGCGATAGGTGCAACCCCGTGCATAAAGCGTTCGCGTGACTGAATCGCATCTTATATGACCTACTCCAGAAAAAGAAAAGATACCGGGTCCGGTATAATTCAGATGAACGTCGGAGAAATATGTAGATCGACGACGCCACGCCGTTGTATCATCGGCGCGCGATAGATCGTTGCACGGGATTTTTTCTCGCATCAACCCGATAACCGAACATTTCCTGCAGCTATCAGTTTTGCATTAATTCCGCGTTAGCTGTCGCTTTCAGTGTATCGGCCGCTGAAAAATTTGTATCGTTTGCGAATGGGGCGAGTGAAATTTGTAGGGTCTATCTCTCCGCGATTTTCTACGGTTTTTTTTCCATTATGTGCTATCATGTAGCGTACAATGTCCCGATAGTAGATGCCGGAATAAGATAAATTTTGTGCTCTAAAAATTATTTTATTCTAATCCTTTCTCGCCGATCTACAACTTTAATTCTATAGAGTTCAGGCAGTGGAGTGGTAAGGCATTTTATCGAAATAGCTATTGCAATTTAATTTACTTGCAGTCATAGAAACTTTACACAGCATTACATAACACACTGAAGTGAATTATATCAACGTAGATTCAACCAGATTTACTAATAATCTGATGAAAGGTTGAAATTAATGTTTTGCCACGATTAAATTTAAATATTGTTACAGAAATTATTCAATATATTATGCTACTGTGAACCTCGAGCGAAAATATCGAACGCGATAGTATCAGTAGTACAAATGTTATGTTTAAACCACTCGGTTTAAAGCATCAATAAATAAATAAATGTTCCGTTTATGAAACTGTTCAGAACGGACTCCTCAAAAATAGGTAATTTCTTCGCACGTTTCATGGACATCACTCAATACAAATTCTGGAGACAAAACATTAACGTCCGAGTAACATAATAATCGGATTTCGATAAATCGCGGCGTTTTTCGTCTCATTGTCAGATATAGCCATTCAAATTAAATGGGAAAGATACTCGTTAAAAATTACTTGTGGTCCAGTCTCGTAAACATTCATACATCGGAAAGCGAAGTTAATTTCGGTTGATATCGAATTATAACGAATGGTTTCAATCAGGACTGAACAAACAAATAGCAGCGAAAATGACGATTCAGATCATTCTGCATTCTCATTGGTAGACTCTTGACCGTTAAATCGGTAAAATAAATTAACGCGAAAGCGTCGACGGATTTATCGTTGATTTAATCGGCGCACGTCACAAAACCGTGGCCACTCAAAGGCACGAACACGTTGGGAGAAAACATTATCCTCGCGAAATACAAATAAACACTACCCGATGAATGATTAGGAACTGCAAGAATATATGCTGAACATGTGAACGAACTATGAATTTTATTTTATATTATAAAATATTTTATTTTAGAATACGTTCTCTTAAAATGGTTTCTATATAATTTACTTTACGAATATCCAATTTTTCATGGAATAAATGGTAACGTTATTTATAGAATTATGCAATCGCCCGATATTAACCTATTCTGTGCGTTTATTTTCCTTTTACATTAATGTTATTCTCTACATAAAACAGAACCAAAATTCGTTGAATAACAACAGAATCACTGCAGAATTTCTCAACGAGATAAAGACAAAAATTTGAATTCTCCCTACTTTAGAAAACTCGTCCCCGAAGAAGGTTAATTAAAGTAATATCTGCAATGGAACATTTACGAGCTCACTTTCTTATTTTAATATTTTATATATTAAAACGGGACCCGTTATGACAAATAGTTTCGAAGGTAGAATTAACCTGAACTTAATCTTGCCCGGACTCCATCAACTCCGTGCAAGTAGGATTTTCGCGAACAAGAGCCACCTTCGAGGCTTGCGAATCGGGCGGTAAGTCACGCGACATCTAAAGCCATAAAAGAGCGAGCACGAGGCTTTATGCGAGTAGAGTACGTGAACTGGTTCTAATCGTGTAGGAATCGGGTAGCAGAGGTAATTGTGACAGTAGCTCACTCACCGATTACCCCATAGCGAGACTGTAGCTCTTTTGGGGCGTGGCTTTAATAATACGTGACTGTTGGAACTTGGCCCAGTGCAATTGAATCATGTGAGTAGCAGCTTGGTCTGGCCTGGTCAGGCCTGGTCTGGCCTGGTCTACACTAGCATTATAACATCAATAGCTTTCCATTGGCTGACTGCCTAAAAGTCCTGTCCCAATGAAACCTTGACCTAAGAATCCCCTAGGAGTTAGGTTGCCCCCACCTTACGGTCCCAGTGACTCTTCGATCTTAAAACACCATTTTATATCTAGGTTTCTGTCTTCTATAATCTAGATTAGCTCTGAAGCATCAATGACTGTTCTATCTCATTGGATGGCTCGCTGAACCCTTTATCACAATGTGATCTTAACCATGGATTTCTAAATGTTGCTATGCTCCAAGCCCCGAAGATCTTTCAATCTCTTTGGTTTCTCTTTTTGGTTACTGGGGTCATCCCATAGTCTTACCAGTCTTGGACTATCAGTCCTGAACCATCAATGACTGCTCCACCTCATTGTCTAGTTTGCCAAGCCCTTTATTCCAATAAATCTTGAGTTCTTCCAGATTCACTGGCTTGTTAAACTCTTTATTCCAATAAACTCCTAGCCAGGGATCTTCTAACCGCAACAATGTTTCAAGTCCCAAAGATCGTCGAAGCTCTTTGTTTTCTCTTTTTGTTTACTGACCATCTGATGGCTTCGTCTTACCAGTCTTATCCAAGTACGGAGTTTGCAAGCGACAACCCTCTTCGAGATTCACGAACCAGGCGGCGAGTCACGCGAACAGCCAAAACCATAAGAGAATGGGGGCACCGGTGCTGTGTGAGTGAAACTTGTCGAGGGACTCTAGCCGTGTTGAAATCGCGCGGCAGCGATATTCGTGACAGTGCTTCATGTGCGGATTACCCCATCACGAGTCTTTGACTCTTTCGGGGCGTGGCTTTACCGGTGAACGACTCTTGACACTTGGCTCCCCGAAATTGCTCATATGAGCTCGGCCAGACCTATATTTCATTTTTATCGCGTTCCCCGACATCGAAGCCAACGAACAGTCGGCTTTGTAGCGAATGACGCGCAGGAATATGGATATATCTTCCTATATTGATGTTTAGTACAGATTAGTTCACAACAAGGATACGCGAATGGATCTTTCAGTTAAGTGACGTAGACCTATGAAATAAATTTCTTAAATTTTCAATACAAGCCCAGAGAGAAGGTCGTGGAAATAACGTTTAGTACATTTGTTGTCCAGTAACCTAATTCTCACAGCTTTTCTTGAAAAGCTCAAAAACCAGCTGGTGCAATTTGAAAAATGTTATCGAGTTCGGAAAGTTGTCCGAATATCAATGCGAGTGACGGTAGGTTGTTTGTTTCAAATCAATATCAAGATATTTACTGGGACAGAAAATGTTTTGATCCACGACTTACCTCGAGCAAAATATTTGTCCGTGTATAGTGTACATCAAGCGTCGCGTGACACGGCTTTATTCTCGCGCCGTAGATATTTCTTTCTGTGTATATATTTTTTCTATTTTCCGTGGCACGTCAGCCTCCACCGATGTACACGGCCGATCCATTTGTCCGGGAAATATCAATTCCGGTGCATCGATACAGGGAGCCAAGCACGTAACCGGCGATGAAGTTGTATCTGCGACAGAAAAACGTGGCTGGAGAAGATATCCGAAGCAGGTTCTCCTCGTTATCGCGGGCTTGATGAATGACGCGAACAATGGTACCACATAAATCAAGTTCTGCGTGATCGCGTTAACGGAATCATAAATATTCACCTTGGTGTCCTTGATACGTTTTAATCGGCGCGGCGGACTCGCGGTACGCGAAGAGGAAAGGGAAAAAGAAAGAAGCGAAAACCCGGCAGAAGGAGAAACACGCCGAAACAAATAACGAACTCGGTGATACGAGTAATGAAATACCGTCGTGTTCGAAGTTATCATTTCCATCAAGGATAGCTGTACAGGCAACCATGACTGATGACTGGGTTATGCTTTTGTCGGAAGTTTGTAACGCCAGATATCAATTCATAACTTGCAATTAGATGGAAATAGTAAAACAGTATTCCCTGTACACGACACACTTATGATTTGCTACATTATTGTCTTTGTTGATCGATATTATTATTATTTACTGTTAATTCCAGCACACCGAAGCCAAGGAATGGCTTGCAATTTACAAATGGTTAAACCCACACTCACCATTCTTCAAACACACAACTTATTCTGCCCCTGCTCTTTTATCCTCCCTGCTCTTCCCTTACTTTCTTTAACTTATACACTACTTTCTTCAACCAGTCTATTTTCTTTACCCTCTTTCCTACCGGATAATACCTCCTGTAAAGTAGAGTTTCCTTTTCCAACGTACCCCTATTCCCTACCATTATTACATATTTCCCATCTACGCTCCCTATCCTCTAACCAATATCTATTGTTCTACATTTCCGTATTTTGCCCCAGCAATTAACTTCTAACTATTTTTCTCACCCCTTGCAGCCCGGTACTCCGGCAACCTACACAGGGTGTTCCAAGAATGTTGTACTACATTACACCATACATTTTTCATCGCCATACTTGCTTTTCTGACCCTGCCCTTTATGTTCTCATGCCCTGCACGACCTATTATGAACAATGTTAATCTCGTCTTTTTAGTTTCAAAAGCGAAATTTACAAATTTGATTGCTTGTCTTGTCACTGTATTGAATATTCAACATTATGTTAATTTGAGAAATTTTTTTTAAATAGCATAGTTCAGAAAAGTCTTCAAGATTACGAATCTGCGTTTCTTCCAGTCTCCTTTTTCCGAGTTTCTAAGGTCACCTATAGTTTGTTATAAATTGACCTATAACTTTTTTACGCTCATCAAAAGATAAAAAAGCTAATGTAGAAACGAGTGCAGAATCGTAAAATATTCTTCCCTTTCTAGTAAAGGAGAAGTATGTACTCGAACAAAAAGGCATTTCGTGTGGCTTTATTAACGTAGGTCATTTTTTTCAAACCGATGATTAGTATTATCGTGATTGTTACTTGACGTGACAAATATATGATCATTCGTACAACATCTGTAAACATTTCTCTCCATACATAAATTTTTATAGGAAAGAAAATATTAATGTCTTTTGCACATTTTTCTAAAATTAAAGTATTGTTAAAACTTCTTCGCCGGGAAGTGAAGTAAAACAATTGGAACGAAAGAATTAAATCTACAATTCAAACTGATTCCCAAACTAGGAACAGAATTTGCAGATCAGAATCAGCGTTCAGCCAAAAAACGGAGGAAGGAATTCCAATTTAATTTTCGCGATATCAATATCACAGCACGAAATAGAAATCAAATTCCTGGAAATGAATTGCTGCGTCGTCGTTTCTTTGCGAACATTACTGTAAAAGTGGAATTAATTATCTACGGTTTCATTTATGCCTCGGTATCGGTGTGCGTCGCTTGGTGACCAATGGGTGGCAAATATTTGATTAACGTTCAAGAGAGGAACAATGCGGACGCAATGCACGTGCGTCGATGTAGAAATTTCATATTCGTCGGAGAAATAAAATGGAACCGGTCTTTACGATAAAGAATAATTGACTGCGACCTATTGTTACACCTACGATGACAACTTCTGATTGCACAAAATAAAATATCGAATTCCATCCTGCTATCCCTCGCACAAATATTCAAGAAAATAGATTAACATTTAATTGGAAAAATGAACAAAAAAGTGTTCTTTCTCAAGACTTTCTTCAAAAAATACACAACTTTGCCAATTGAACTAGTCTAGAACGCTCTAATAGTTTTCGAAATGTTCGATCAAATACGGTTCCGACTTTGAGGACAGTTTTCACCCCTTCAATGTGGACGATGGCCGATCGAAAAAAATATGTGTCCAATATATTTTTGAGATCTACCCTTTACCAAAGTTTCATCAAAATCGATCTGTATCACTTCGGTACGTCCCCTCGTAAGTGTAAAACCGATCGCACGACCGATAACGAACTTGGACAGGCGCGGCCGGATTAAAGAGTGCAACGATACCGTTGGGATAATTCCCTTCGAGCGGCTATTATCGAATGATTGACGAGACGCGCACAGTGCGTATCGTTTTCATTCGGGACCGAAATTTTAGCTCGATCAAGATCGATGCATCTGTTGGGTAAACAGCGGCCAACTACACGATGCATCGATACGGTTTAGAATCTGCGGGCAGGTATATGGGTCGATAAAGTGGTTTCAACCACATTGTAATATACGCATTGAAATATTTGTCACCCGTTCTCCGCTATCATAAATCAAATTCCGCGAGACCGTCTCGGTGGAATTGTTGCACGATCGTTTAGGATTTTCCCCCGAACATATCTCGTTTAATTGTTAAACAGCGCCGTGGATACATCGGAAACCAGATTCAACCGTGAAACTCGGTCGTGTGTAATCCACTCAATCATAAATTACAATGTTCGAGATGTCGAACATTTTAATTTCCGATTTAATTCGATGCTTGTAACGCGACGGGATCGATGAAACTTGTATTAATATTGGCCGACGAGTTTCAAACTGTCCGACAGTTTTTCGTTGCATCGTACATAGAAAACTTCATATTCCTCTCGTATGCGATTACTCGCGTAATTAATATATTTGATGCTCGCGAACTGCACAAAAAATTAATTTCGCATGAAAGATGAATTTTCATTATACATATAGATCAAAGGAATACGGAGTACCCATTAAAAATTGTAATTTTGTCGCTAGGTGTGTATGATCGGATCCGTTAAATCGTGCAATATGCAGGATGCGAGGCAATAATGAAAAATGAATTTTTCTAGTTAGCTGGAGCAAGAGAATACATGTGTGTGTGGCGGCAGCCAAAGCCACGGCAGCTGGGCCCGTCAATTCTCCATGAGATTTTATTTAATGTTAATCAACTGCAGTCTGCTTCTGATACGCTATCGGCAAATCGGATCGCTTAATGAGAGCGTTGTTAGTCCCGGAATTGCTAAATAGGTTCACTTAACGCAAAGTTAATTCGACTTTGACGAGATCCGATTTAACATGCGAAGATGAAACTTTGATCAGGCTGACGAACGTTTTCCATCGCGATCTATGTATATTTCTATGAATTATTGATAATCGCGCCACCAAGCGAACGCTTGAAATATTGATGCTACATCAGAAGTGGTATCTACGAGTTGCAGTGCCTTTGTTTGCAACTCTGAAGCCTCCGGACGGTCAAGGATTTATTGTTTTCTTATTAATCTTCGAACAGGTCGCACAAGAATAGGCGACGCTATTTAATGGTGACCTCCGAACTCGTTCCATCGAAGCTACAATAAAAGCTACATTAAAAATATATTAAGATGAATTGAATAGGAAAAAGGTGCAGTCGGGTAAGGAGATCAATGTGCACCTAAACCAAATTGATCATTCTTCATACCATTCACTAGGGCCCTCAAAGAAAAGCCTCTGTGGCAAGTCTCATGTCGGTAGCTCCTACCACAAGGGTAGTTATAGGGTGAGCACGATTTCACGAATTATGCTCTATTTATACTGTTCTGCTTCTCAAAAAATTACAGAAAGTTCATGATCGTTTTGCCCGATAGCACACATAAATGTAAATTTTTCCCGAATTTTTCACTGCAAAATCGACTTTTAAAAAATACTCGGTGCAGTATTCGGTTCTGATTAAACGAGAGTTAGGTCTGGATTCGCGGCAGAATTCTTGTAGTTTCATATTCTATGCGCTTTTTGTAAAATCTATAAAGTTAAAATTTAAATAAAACGCTTCAGCCGCAGTTTGGAAAATTTCGACGATTGAACAAGAAATTGGCCTAAACAGGCTTTTCCAGTTTCCAGTTGGCCACGTTCAAGCTGCTTAACGAATCGAATAAAACGCGAAGAGATTTTACGAACCACGTGACAACAACCGTTCCACCGTTCTAGCCAATAATCGAGTCAACCGACAACTATTAGATTACGCTTATCGCGTGCCCGCCAGACAAACGTGTAAATTTACGATGGAGATCGAAAATTCATCTCGTGTACGTTGTAATCCAGGACGCGGTCGGAAACTTTGAAAGCCCTTTGGAATTGTTAATCGAGTCGTTAGAAAATTTAATTACTACCAACCATAAAATATTCATGGTATATACTCTTGAAATTATTTTTATTACAATTAAGTCTTTCAGTCTAGAACTACACCGTATCAGTTTACTAATTTATTTATAGTGGTTAGCAAACACTGAAATTGCACTTCTCTAATTAAATACAGCATAAGCCAATGAAATATATAATTGGAATTTTAATATCTATACAGGCAGGTCCGTTTAAATAAGGCCACCTAAATATCTCTTCAGGTTATTGTGATGCAAAAGATATTTGTTACGTAATGTGCATGATTTTTGGTAAATAACTACATTTTTGTTTGTTGCATCGTATAACTGATCGAAAAATATATTCAGATATGGATTTTTCGATCAGTTACCCGATGCAATAAAAAAAAAATGTAGTTATGTACCAAAAAACATCGATAGCCTTGGTAACTCTGAAAAAAATGGCCTTTGGAAAAAAATATTATAATAAAAATTATAATTCGATGACAGAATAGCGCTAACCAGAGTGTTCTTTTCCACCGAAGGTAAATTATCAATTTTAACTATTCTTCACTGGCTATTCTCCAACGTCCAGAGCACCCTTTTCAGTGACGATTAACCGAATCGATGTAAACCCATTCGATTCCTCTCTCGCTACAAGCAACAGACCTATTCTCATGGAACGGGAGTCTGTATTTCGTAGACACGAATTCACCATGAAATCCAGCAAACCGCAGAAGCTTATTTACCGGAACGGTTCCTCGGCTTCCTCCTCCTCTTTCTCTCTCGCACCCCAGGCATCGCCGAAGACACGCCATTCGAATCCCGGGTCTAATCGCGGCTGCGGTGAACGCGACGGTTTAATTTTTCCTTGAAAATTAACACCGACATTCACTGTTCACCGAAAACACACCAGATGTCCCTTGTAATTGTTATTACGAAATGCCCGCCGCCGCTCCGTGATAATTCGAATAATTACTTGAAGGGTATTGTACGAACGAAAGACATTCCTGGACGCCATATTGAGCGTCGGGCTGCGGAGTGGTTAACATACCTTCATGTTGTTTCCTCCAAAAGTGTGATGGCTGTGAAAGGAATAGGTTGGGAAAATGCATAATTCTGCGAGAAATACTATTTCGGAATTGTTTGATGGTAACTAATGAAATTTATTCGAATGAGATGGCGCCTTGCAACCCATAGGCTTTAAAAGTGGGTTAAATACCATTTATTCCATTGAGAATATTAAAACTTTCACTTTTTACTACTTTTTAGTATTTCTTTCAGTGATTCTTTTAACAATAGCTCACCCATTTTTGCTCTACACTTTAAATCAACAAAAATTATGTTTCATTTGTAGTGTCATATTTTAAAGAAATATGTCTCTCAACACAGATAGAAAGGGATTATCATTTCACAGTGCGTAAAAATAGTAAAATGGTGAATTTTCATCATGGGAAACGTATAGTGTTCTCAATTGAGAGATTGAGACCCATATTTATAAAGCTAAATGTGCTTAATTTCTTAATTGGATTATAGTTGTAGCCAGAGTCTTCAAAATTAATATATTTAAGGAGAAATTAAAGTAATGAAATGTTCACGTGATAGACCGTAGCACAAGTGGCAATTAAACTATAATGCAAGTGCGAAGAAAACGAGAACGGAATTCGCTCGTTTATTTAGTACGTGTCAGACGCTGAGTTCCCGGAGTATCATTTATTTCGAACTCCATAAAACTTTCTAGACCGAGCACAAGTTCAATCGTTTCCAAGCAGTTTAGACCTTTTGTTTCGCTTTTTGTTTAAAAAACGAGAAACTTCTATCACGTACTATGACGTACTTCGTTTAAATCTAATAAATGACCGGGGGCCATTTCGGTTACGGAAAACTCATTGTTATTTCGACAATCAAAAGGAACTTCGTTTCGAAACTAGGCAAATTGATGCTCGTACATGAAGATTTATTTATGCATTGATGACACAAGTTTTTCTTTTGCACCTTCGACCTCTTCTTAATCATCCATCTTATTATCATCGTTCTTAATCGTCCACCAGGAGATGGCAGTGATTTCGACAGTGGGGCGCAGATCCCCCACTCTTGACGCCAGACTATTGACCCTACTCTATCGCTTAGGTTCTGGCGGGAATGGTCAACATAGAATTCGGCCAATTACGGATGACGTCAAGCGATTCGGCCAATAGGGGAAGACCTGTAGCGCGGAGTAGGGATATCACGTGGTCCCTTCAAGTTTCTCACTGCCATCTCCTGATGGACGATCAGTACATTGAAGTAGAGTAATATATGGTAAATCACACTTTATTCGATCTTTACTCGATTTATTGTAGGCATTGAGGTAAGAGTTAACTGTTTAGTGATTTTGCAATTTTAATTTTGTGTATGTCACATATATGTACTACGTAATCATACGAAGCAATTATCAAACGTTTTTGTGCAGGGAAAACTGTTCTCTTAAATAATAGCAATGTGAAAATATCTTTTTCTCATTACTTCTTACGTATAAGAACATTTAAATTAACCTGATCCGAAGTATACACTGTATAAAGTAAACGTTGTATGCCCCAGTCTATTTGCCTACCTGTTTATTAGATATACGTTAATTACTGCACAGTTCGTCCCTTAGCTGCTGTTTCATTAAAAAGTTGTCGTCGCTGCGTTAACTATTTCGTATTTCATTTTATAGGTTTATATCCTTTATAAGGGGCACGACGAAATTATAGCATACGGTTCGTTTGTTCGAAACTTTGCTGTTGGAAAATGGAATTTCGCTCCTTCACGTTGAAACTTCCTTCAATCGAATAAGTTTATTTTATGTTCGCTCGGATGACATAATTAGCGGGGTTGCACTTTCTTGTTCTGATTCCAGGTATTCAAACTAAATCATCTTGACTTTTAATGAAAGTGACCTGAAAGTGAATGAAAACCGTCTGGAATTATGGAACACTATAGACACACAGTTTACACATAGATAAAGTACTTGAAACATTAAACTGAAACGTTCGAATACATTAATCTATGTATAACATAGATAAGAAAGTTTGAGAATACAGTCGAGTAAACACTTTCAATAATAATTTCAACCAGTTTTTATTTTTTTTTTTTAACGAAGAACGACGTCAGAAAATCTTTTTGTAAAATAGTGAGCATTTATACTATGATTTTCATTGTTTTCTCCGGTTTTGCTAGACTTCTCTTTTTTTGCTGCGTACAGTATTCTCTAACTTTCCTGTTTTTGTGACGCCAAAGCAACGACAATATTTATAAACAATAAAAACGGTTTCAAAACAGAAACACGGAAAGAAAGAAATAGACGATGAAAATGTTTCTATACAACCTTTGGCTGCATTAAACTGAATTTTTGGGAAAAGGAAAAATGTGTTGTCAGCTCTTTTGTCGGTACATCCGTGCAACATTTTTTTTTTTTTACATCATTCGTTGCGGTGTAGATTAATAATTTTTTTTACAGGAAGTGCTTTGTCCCATAACCTGTCTTGGCCTCCATGTTTTAACATTCCTCGTCTGTTTTGGTTTAGACTTGGTTTCACGCAGTAACGAAACTGTTCGTTGGTATAATCTAAAAAAATATATTAACTAAAATATATTCGGCTTGAATTGGCAGTTTATGAGTTAGGTAGGCGCGTCGTTGTCGCCGAGGGGGTACCTCATCACGCAATTACCCGCCATAGTCGCAAACATCTTTATCAGCGGGTTCTTATCCAGCGAAAGCTCACATTTTGCGAATGTCGGCGTGCTCCGTAACAAAGACCGACGGGAATAGCTTACTTAGCAAAATTATACTAAAAAATAATTCTCCTCTAGCCGCTCTTACGGGAGGCCACGCGAAATAACTTCGCTCGACCGAGGAATAAAGGAACTTCCGCACAACTTTCGCGAACTTAGTTCCCATGGTCTTCGCTCGCGAAGGCGACCTATACATTTAAGAAGTTAAGTTCACCTTTCATTGTGCCACGCGGTCGACATTATCCTTTAATATCTGATAATTATCGACGTGCGTAAATTATTCATCTTAAATTAAACGGGTAAACGGGAAATAACTTATTCCGAGCTCATTACGCGAAACACATTCCACTATTCCTGTTTCATAAATATTCTAATTTTTGCTTTCAGGATTTATATATTTTTTCCTAATTTTGACATTTCTAGGTATGTGACAATAAAAATTTAAGATGTGGGACGAAAATAAATTTCAGAAACGAGAAGGATATTTATATGTATAGTTCCTGCCTGCAGTATTTACTGGAAATGTTAATTGCATAATTTTTAAATTAACCTAATTCCACCTTGCGTAATAATATATAGATTAATTCATGACCGATGTATATTATTCGGGATCGCGATTTACACACACGTTTGCAATAAATATCCATTTCAATTAATTTTAATATTTATATCAACGTAAAAGCGCTAATGGTCTTGTTACACCAGCAACGCAGTAAATTACTATACGTGGTTAGGAATTTTTGAATAATAAAGGTTGTCGAGATAATTCAGAATATGCCGAATACGTGAATGAACTCTACATCGAATAAAATTAATTTAAAACCTGAAAGAAGTGAACAATTAGATATGTATACAAAAGTTCTACTCAACTATCGATTGATCATCAACTCCGTCACCAGTATCAACACCATTATCGATTGGTTACATACCTCATATATTGACTTTAAACAAAAACAAATTGAAAAGCAGACTACACGAATATAAACATAATTAAATTAAATTAAGTTTGTTTTCTTAAAATTCTATCTGACTGACTCTTCAGTTATGAACATTCCGATAAAACGAATAACATTGAAAGCGAAAGAAGTATTTGCCGGATTAAGAAGAAAATGATAAATAGTTTTCTTCCACGTGTACAGCATAAGAAAACTAACAGCAATGTGATAAAACTTATTGCGGGCTAATATTTCGCACGATCAGTTGACATCAAAAGCTCTTGCCATAAGAAGCAAGGTATAAAAAGGCATTATCATAGTCGACGCGATCAACGTTCCGCCGTAACGATGTAACCCCCAGCCGCAAGTATAAAATCTAACCAGCACGCCTCTCGCCCGAGATTGGTTATCCATATTTCATAGGCGCGGATTTATCGCCACTGGCAACCACAACAGCTTACTTTTTACTGCGTCGCGTCTCCTCGAAAACTGCTAATTTTATAACGAATCCTGTTACGAACGCGGAAAATTATGCGGTTTTACGCGGCCGCGCAAAATTGTTGTATCCGCTCCTCTTCTGGTAAAATTCGGATGACGACAAAGCATACCGTCCGAGGTCGCCATTGTATAGCTGAAGCGAGTTGTCATTTAATAAGCTCCCGGCGCATCAAAGGGAAACAATTGGGTAAACTTTTCCTTGCGTGAACAGAAATTTTTGCCTTTCTCCTATAAATTTTTTCCTCTTTCCTGTATTATCCAGTAGATTTGGATGAGAAGATGTGAGAAATCCAAGCTTCAGAATTTAATCTTCTCGTCCAAATCTACTGGATAACGTAGGAGGAGGCAAAAATTTATAGGAGAAAGGGAAAATTTCTCGTTACGCAAGGAAAAGAGCAGCCCTATGCATACATCTAGTAAGTTTCAAATATTTCATGAAAAATACGAATCTTGTTATGGATATTAATTAGCTTATTCGTGGGTTTTACGTTCATGCCAATGATGAATGGGGCAAATTCAAAACTCTTCATTCTTCAGAATGTGTCTAATACTAACGAGTAAATGAAACAATGTTTATAAAATTGTGATTGACCGTATCCATTATTAGATATTTATTAGAAGATCATTTTGTACCTAATTAACTAATTGTCGTCGCTTTTAATCGTATCCTTCGTGGTATTCGCGCATCTCTCTGCAGTAATGTCGTTATCGTCGTGTAGAGCGTAGGTAGAGGAATAAACGTTGAGCAACAGGTCGAGCTTATCTCCGTCAAAATTTCTCGGAAAATTTTGTACGGTGAGCACTATACTTGAACATTATTAAAACCCACACATTCACATGGCAGACTTCATGTAATTATACCACCCACTTAATGCAATACCGATTCATAGCTTTTCCACCTTTAGGAATATGAAAACATTCTCCGGTGCGTATATGGTAATTTATTTACGGTCGTGGATTATCATTAGAATTCGGAATTTTCGTCGTGTCTTCACACGTTCCTGCTAAACTTGTTCACCAATTCTGCTCCTTTTCCCTCCCAATAAAAATTTCATGCTTATCCTTGATAAGAGCCTAATTCCTATTCAATTAGACTTGCAAGTCTTGTTAGACTAAAGTTACCGGCCCTGTAACAGTATCATTCCAGGCTAAACCTTCTTATTCCACATTCTCGGCACACTTCGTATTCAATTCTGCCAGATTTTAACTCCATTTATAGAAAATTTTAAAACTTCACCACCTGCTCTTCTCTCGTAACACAATTCCGTCCAGTCGCGACTCCAATGAAATATAAAACGGTTTTACTGTATTTTACATTTACATTTTACCTTTCCAAATTTTCAACTTTCAGGTATTAAACGTGTCGCCACAATCATTTGTGTTTAATGCCACTATTAGGTATTACTATACTAAGTATTAGGAGAATGGAGAATTTGTAGCTTAATAAAATTCGTAAGAGAAGAAATAAATGTTTATGTGATTTCAACTTCTTGTAGTCTAGTCATTTTCAATATCTTTATTTAGTAAAACAGTAGATCAAATTTGGATGAATTCAATTAATCGAATTTTTCGAACAACTCTGTCTTATTGATATTTTCTAAATATCCTCAATTTTCCTCAATTAATGGTTCAATTTCGAGATGTTAGAAGGATTAGTTTCCTAGCTGACGTAAAGGAATTTTTTAAAAACATTGCTAATAGCTATTAAATATCGCTATAATAATAAATAAATAACATATTATATATAAAAAAATCCCAGGTGAATGAATCACTCCTGACACATTACATGGATACGTGTTCCGATACAGAAAGGAACCTTTAAACTCTAAAAGATTGAAAAACATTTCGATGCAATTATAACAGGGACATCGATTTGGATTTTCATTACTCAATTTGCTCGTTCAATGTTCCAGCCTTTTAGAAAGAATCAGAGTCATATTGTGTAGAGGTCAAGTGAACTCGGTATGCGCGGCAACATGGCGTCGGATCTGCCTAACATTCGGCATAATTGCAATTTCCTCTAACCAACAACTACACCGACGTCTCTTCCGAGATCATGAATAGTCGCGACACGTATAATACGCATAATACTGTCATCCAATGTGCATACCAGTGACGAATGGATGGGAGTCCTTGTCTTAGGTATTACGAGTTCAAGCATAGATCATGCGTTTCCAATTTGACGCCATCGCATCCCGCGACGGCAATTCGAAAAGCAATAACATCAAATTATTTTATAGCCGTTGGCCTAATAGAGCGGAATTTCTACATAGCTGCGGCGCTTGTACGTTAAAGTTAAAGCCGTTCTCGGGCCCTTTAGCAATTTTTTAACAAAAGCTAGTTTCACGAAACCCGAGACAATGAGCAAGGAGGACAAGCAAGGGGGACTTCCCTTTCTGCGCGAATTTTTATCTCGAGTGACACACTCGCGCCATTGACAATAAGACTTCCGACCAGTCAGGGAAACATCTCCACTTTGATGAAAGTGAACCAGCGGGAAGAAGAGTCCTTTCAATATTACAGTGGTGCCCGTATTTTTTTTTTTTTTTTTTTTGCCCACTTGTTAGTGGTCGAATTCTAGCCCCATCATCTCTTAGTCTGGGTTGCTTCTCTTATTAAATAAGCTTTCTATAGCTCGCACTGAATCTTTTTCATTCTATCTTCCCAGCCATTCGGAACGAATCCTGATGCAGAAAGAACACTGTCGTTAATTACTAGAACTCTATCTTCCTGGATGGTGACTAAAGTGTGGTAACTTGAATGAAGTCGCTAGGTGGTCACTAAAAAACTGTGCATGCAATTAGTACGTATGTAAGTACCACCATGTAAGGGTATTTCACCTAACGTAGGTCAGGTCATCATAGGAAAAAGGTCAGAGAAATAAGAACAGCAATTTTGAGGCAGTAGAAAGTATAAAATCTTTTAGATGTGGTATATACGAAGATGTTTGTAGAATATATTGTACATACATAATGTAACTTGAAAATAGATGAAACGCGGCTGTAGAAAACGATATTTTGGTTTAAAGGAAGCACGAACTGATTTTACAAATCGAATTCGTAGCTTTACTTGACTGGATAGAAGTTATACGGCAACGTAGTACATTGTAATGTATACCTCGGTATACAGAAGTTAGTTTAGAAACACATTTAACTCTTTGCCGACGATCAACACATGCATGTTTGCATTCAGCGTGCACCATCAGCATAGCAGAAACACTCGTGCATCTACATATGCACGCAATAAATGTTTAGCTTGCACTTTCGATAGAATCTTTTTGATTTGACGTCATTTCCGAATATATGTTGCTTGTTGTGCATACGTAATTTTTAATGTATTTGTCGTTTTTTGATCGTTTGATTAATAACTGCAATTTTTCATGCTGTTCTGGAAGATTATTGCGCCCCCACTCTATCTTCCCCTTCTACGACGGTATATTTCACGTGACTAATCCGGTACCGACAGAGAGAGAGGGTAACCTGTTCCCCTCAATTCGAGTCAATTCCCCTGATCTACTGCAGAGTTCAAGCTTATCGCAAGGGTTACACCCTGAACTCTTTTAAATCGTACAAATTCCAACAAAGTTCAATTGAACCAGCTGAATTATGAACAAAATTAATGTTTAAAGATAAGAAATCGTGTGACTCGCATATACCGACGTAGCAGCGAACGTGTCAATTTAGGAAGCGCGTTGCTTTTAAAACTGTGTATAAAATATTCGTAACAGAGAGTTCTCTAATATTTTCTTAACGTTACGTGAACGCAGGGCTGATGCGGTTCGGTGGTTACAACGTGCTCGGTCGATTCGTTGATCCCTTGCGATCGAATGTGCACTCGAGATATCGCTGTTCGACGTTACTTTTCCGGTGGCGTCTCGTAAACGAGAGAATAAAAATACATTTCTCGTAAACTATGGAATAAGTCTCGTCCACCGTTGCAATTTGTTTGGGTCTCTCCGTTTGTGTGCAAGGTGGAAAACAATAAAACGGAGTACACATTTATCACCGTAAGTCATACGACGCGTTATTATGGTAACACGGGGTTAATACGCGGGTGTAAAATTTATACAGTGGAATAAAGCGGACCTTAGTCGTTAGACGTTAACAAAGCTGAATCAACGCGGAGCTCGGTAACGAGTCCAAGTGCAATGTCCACGTACGGGTCTAATAATAGTAACGCAAATTACGTATACGCGCAGCACGTAACCAGATGCTGGTCGCGTTTGTTAGCGAACTGTCGATTCTCCGCGTTTCATTGGCCCTCGACCGACGAAATTTCTCTGCTGATTACCTGTATTAACATTAACTATGGAATAGCAACCGTGAGGTCGTCGAACTCCAACGGAGACCCAGATCTTGTCGTCCCTTATGCTTCGAGCACTTTTAACCTTTGAAAGTTTTTCTTTTTATACGCCCTTTAGAATACGATTGGAATTCTCTCACTCTGTCGATTATGGTTGATTTTCCTTTCACCTGCAATGTATTTTGTAAAATAAACGTCCGTGTATCTTTAGAAGAATTTGCGAATACTCTTGCATTAGTTTCAATTCACTGAAGCTGTCAAAAGAAGAAATACATTTCTCTTTAGGATTTGCTTGTTCCGGTCGACGGAGAAAAATTTTATTTTGCATACAGATCCGCAGTCTAGTCATGAAATACGCATGGGTTAGTAATGGATATCCGATTCTTTCGGAACATTTGCCCGTTTCTTTCGGCAGCTAAGCCGTAATAATATCCGTCAAATGCTAATACGTTGGGACTCCATTCATCGAAACCGTTCGGGGGACAAGACGATTTGGATAACTGGATCGTTTGGATGATAGGAGTCCACTAACTCTTTCCTTCGCTATCGATCCTCCGCTCGTATATCTGGATTTATGCTCACCTATTTGAATACATAGAGTGTCGGATTTCTCCGTTGCTTAAGCATTCACAGAGGACGTGTTGCGACCGTCTGAACAGTCTAGAACGCTGAATAATGACTTGAACCTCGAACTTGTACAATTAGAGCGTCGCGAAAGTGTACCGAGCTTTGAACTCTCACGAACTTTAAGTTTATTTTACGATTGTGAAATACAGTTTTTTCTTTCGATATAAGACGATAGCTCGGGACGGTTTTCTATTCGGCTTGTCATTGTTCTTGAGTCTGCCGAGAGTTTATGGATCCCACAAAGCTGTCCGACAGACTACAAAGTGGTCGGTCGAGCTGCGATCTTTCGTTGGAAAATTATAGAATATATATGTTTGCCTTGAACCAGCTGCAATATGGGGCAAAAAACGCTGGAAACATCCGGATTTCCTTCGATGACCCTGCAGCAAGCATGAGCCGTATGTCAGGGGTGAGCCGGGTCTAATTCGTTGACATCTGTAACAGGAAAGAATGATCTCTTGATTTGGTCGCGACAGTTGTCACAGATCGCAGTAGTAATACGGTCGCAAAGGTCCCGGCACGTAGTAGGAAGCTTCCTTCAGTCGTTGGGTATTACTAGAACGACAGTGTACAGTATTTGCAGGCTTCGGCGTTGCAGGGCTCACCGTAGATTTGTAGCCCGCAACGAGCACGTTCATCCCCTAAGTCTAACGTCTACTTTGCCCGGTTATATATGACCACCGGGCTACTATATACACTTATCGCGCGCATACGTTGGCCAGCCTCAAATCCCATCGTGCTTTTTGAACGTGAAATATGGAAGCCCCGCGAGGAAGAGAGCACGGCCTTCGAGGATCTTCGTTCGCGGGAGTATCAGGGAAAATGTAGTCTCTCTGCAAACGCCACTCCGTACACAAGGACAGTTCGCAGTACGTACGTGTACACGGGCACGAAAACCACGGATTCCGTGCGGGCGTCCGCAGACGCGGTTCCCTGTGAAACGCCAGGAAAATTGGTCTCCTACGTGAGCACGCCGGGGACGGATTTTGTTGGTGAACGGCTTCATACCGGTCGCTTTCGGATGCCTCTACCAGCCCCTTGTCGAACTGCGGCCATTCCTTTATTTCCGGAAGCTGGAGATTCGAGACTTCTTCTCCGCGTCTTCATACTCACCAAAGAGCCTCGCGCCGGAATGCGTCGTGCCTACACGACCCTCTAATCAATTTTACCACGTGACCGCTCCTCACATGTTCAGCGCACTGATTGTACTATAGGAACACAGACAATTTATTGCTTCTCGAACACCTTCTACTGGCATGTTTTTAGTTGATTGAATCTGATCAATAGACTGCGGTTCTTTATGCAAAATAAACATTTTCTACGTCGATTGCAAGAAATAGAAACTAAATTGAACGTCATTTCTGCCCTTAATGATTTTAATAGAGAAGAAATCGTATATTGACATCTTCGATTTGTCAAATTTTCCAACAATTTTAAACTACACCTACTCCGCATAAAATCCGCAGTCTAGTTATAACCATTTCTTCAAGTTTTTTTTAAATACACAGTTACACACATTCTCGTCTTAATATCAAAATAATATATAAGGAATATATAAGGAGAATACATATAAGGAACAGAATGACATTTCGTAATGCAAAATGTTGTGGGTGAATAATGTCAAGTAGCTACGTAAGATCAATCGTGGTTCTAAGTTATTTAAGTTACACTTTGACCCGATCAAGCCGAGTTAATGTTAATTATTTCATTACCAATTCGAGATTTCCTTTCCATTAAATCGTACGAATAATTGGCAGATGTAATTTCCAACGTGTCTCATTTACATCCGAGAAAATTCAGGCAAATATTTGCCTGGCCCAACAAGCTATATTCGTTTCGACTGCAGCTGAGAAATGCTTCCGTGTGAATAAGAAATCATACTTCGAGGAAGGAAATGGCCTGAAGTATAAATGGGAAGGTTGCAGAGCAGAAAGTTGAAATGTGCAGCAACCCTGAACTGAAGCCTGAACTTAAAATTTCCGAGCGGCATTAAGGGAAATTAGTTTCATAGGAAATGTATGATTGTAAAACAAAATTCCATTAAAAGCACTTTCTTGAAAGCGATTCTTCAAAATTCCGAACTTCGAACTACGGTGCATTTCCCAGTGCAAATTATTTCTCTCGCGTTCCATTCGTGGAACTATAACTTATTTCAACATTAAACAATCAATTACCTACTATCAATAATTCGAGTCGACTATAAAGAGAAAATATTTATGTGGCGCATAATTCATAACATGTTAAGGATTTACATTGCCACGATTTACGATTAAATATTTCATCCACCGCGCTGTGTATCGCCTCGCTACACATATTCGTACCAACGTTCCGTTTAATTACAATTAATGGCGGTGGAGTTGAACTGGAAACTTACATTTACTACATGCGTATCAAGTATTAAATTACTTTCGAATCCCATAATATTTACAATCGATACTTTATCGCAGTACCATGACCGTATTAACTCCGTCACTATATCAGCTAACTTTCATCTGCCCGCATACGATGATAAAGCCAATCGACTACTTAGTTTTGAGGTAGGCAGCCTTTCGCGTGAAAGGTCAATCTAGTTTCGCGACACAAAGACTCGCTGGCCTGCTTCTTTCGACGTGGTTGCATCCATATTGTCACAGAATGTACGTAGATTATATGTGTATGTGGATTATGCTTGCAAACACTCCTGCGATCTAATCGACATCGGTTAATTTACACGTTTATTGTCTAGTCACCGTTCATAAAAATTCTATGCACACCATTGTTATAAGTGTAATAGTGAATCAAATACGAACGTACTTATGGGCTGACCTGATACATTAGCGAAGTTAACTTTGCTCCAAGTCTCCTACCCTCTGTAAGAATGCACCTGCAGCGACTCCCATAGTAAATCCTGCATCAGAGTAATTGCTAATTTCTCGAGTATTCAGGAGGTTCATTATCTTAAAGAGTAGAAATTCCAAAACATTGAAACTTGTTAAAGGGACTATTCTCGTCGTTCCATGCATTAACCAGATAAGGCACGAGACGTTTGAAAGACGACGATGTCTGTGCATCGTACTGACTCAAACAGATCTTTAAAAAATTATTACATTTGGTCAAATATATTATATGTTATAATAATTATTTCTTTCACCCAGTACTGTTTACGTTTTACAATTTCACGATATGCATGATAAATATCGAAAATCTAGAGATTACACACATTGTAATCATCGCGATATCTGTAACACGTATAGGAAGAAAACTGGCTCGGATGGCGTTCCTGAAGGGTTCACTGAACGTTTTGTGCTCGAAGCTATTTTCACTCCAGACCTCAGACATTTGATCCGGAATACTTTTGATATATACATCTATGAGCTTTTTCATTTCGTTTCAGTCAGTTAAAAAGCACACTGAATGAAGTTCTAAAAACTTGGAATATGTTCCTTTATACTTCAGCTGCGTTAGTAGCGCGAGTAAAGAAGAACCTAGTCATTCCGATCTCGTAATTATCTTCAGTTAATAAGGGCAGTGCCGGCTATTTCCGTCGCACTCTCGATTGCGTTGCCACTCGCTCGACGTCACCTGGACAATTACGAAACTTGGCGTAGTGTGTTTGAGCAGGTACCGTTTAACGATCCACCAACACCAGCCGACAGGAAAAACTTGTCAACAGCCGTAACGGTGTCGAAACGTTACGGAACAATTTGCATAGTATAACACGCATCCGGTAATCTTGTGGCGGGACGGGACGGCTGATGACAAGCAGCAATCGCATCTACAATAACCGGCGTGCCCCGCGAGTACAGTCGAAATGAACGGGATAGAAGGATTCTGCATGTACGCACTGCTCGTGTGTCCCCGGTGAAATTTAGTGCTCTTTAATTGCCCCGGCTGAATGCCAGGTTACGATGCCGAGCGGCGAAAGAGCGAATGCCATCACGGAGAAGCCTCTCCTCGCCATGAAGAACGTCAATGCACCATGATCACCCGCGAGCATCAACTTTCCGCGGAACCTTCTTGCGTTACGAGGTCCGCGAACGATATCCGAATGGCGCGATGGAACTTGAAAATTAATTCGAAGATGCATCTGTCTCAAGACGTCGATGTCGTTGTCGTCGTCACTGTCTTCTCTCGGCGCATCGCTTGACCGACTCGTTTAACCCTAGAACTCCTCACGGTTGTTACGTAAACTCCTAGGGCCTCCTGGAAATCATGCTTCTTTTTACGGAACCTTGTTGAAATAGTATGTTTTTGCTTTAAACTTGCTTTCTTAAACGCTTTTTTAAATTTGCACAATATTCACTGAATGAATCTTACCCTCAATGTAAGAGTCGTAACCCTCAATGTTTAAACGATTAACAAATAATTTTTTGAAAGTTTTATGCAGATTTTATTGAACTTATGGGTTTTGATAAGTCCGGGTGGAGGGAGTTCTATGGTTAATGAGGTAGACCACCCTGAGTGCATAACATAAAAATGTGCTGTGTCAGATTATCGCAAGTACTTGAAAAATCGTAAAAAGTGTTATGTGGAACACCCTGTATAATTCAGTTCTTAATCCGGGTACTACTGATTCAAAGGCTAGGTCGTAGCATAGCAAATAACGAGAATATTCAAAGCGGTCCACCCTGTATATTTTAGATATTTTATACGGACACCGCAGTAATTACTTACCTCGGTTGTAGGACCGGAAATAAATGAGAGCGATCGGTAAAAATGACACGATATTCTCCGGGCGAAGATTAATGACAGAACGGTTGGAGATGAGACAAGAACTGACAAGAACGTTTATGCATGTTTCAGAGGGACAGCTATACGCCGCAACAGTGGCCGACTTCTCCGGCGGCGAGCCGCTGATTCACAGGGACAGGATTCGCACGGAGCGCTCGGATCTGAACCAGCTAAACGGTAATGGAAGTCACGCTGATTATATTAGAATATTCGTACGGTCAGAACGTTCCTAATATGTCGCCGGATATACTCATCCATGACTGACATTCGCTAACTAATCCTGAGAGAAGCGAATTATATTTTCTAGGATGTCACCGATTATTTATTATTGTCTTCCTTCCTTTTTTCCATGTTTGATACAGAAGTCCACATCCACTTTGCCAAGTCATTAGCGATCTACGGATCTATTATTTTATCAATCTCGATTTGAACGCTCGATCTTCTTGCATAGCATGATCAAAAAATTGAAAATTTTCGACACTGGAAATTACGAAAATCCTTAAATTCTTCTACATGCTTTGAAGATACATATTATAATGTATCTTCACTTCCCACCTACTGATTTCCAAGTTCCAATGAAATCATAATCAGCAACATCTGTCATTTGGAAAATTTGTAATTACAACATGCAATTGAAATATATCATATTTTAATCGACACTTGAATGGGAACGATTGAACAAATGCCGCGTAATACATAGAACGGTTCAGCCATTTCCCCATCCTATTTTCGAATGGCCGTATCTCCTCATCGTACCATATCCATATAAAATTTTACGACATCGTTGCACGTGAAAAGTTATCGCAGTGTATTGTGTTTGTTATACCCGGACACACTCCTATACATATAATAGATGATGTTTAAGCGATGTAAGAAGCTTTACATAAATTACTCCCCGCAGTTTACGTATCTCTCGGGCGTGCCCCGTTTTTTCACCACTCTGGTCCTTCTTATTTATAGTCGATAAATTGTATCGCTAATTCGTTATGCAGGTTTTACACAAATTACGTAATCCATTCCGAGCTTATCTGCCGAGCAGTTTTTTTTTTTATCTATAGTAATATACACGCGACGATCCTACCGACGATTCATCGTGCAACGCACTCGAATTGCTGCGTTATGAAAAGACTTCTAACGTTTCGAAAATAGAACACTGAATTTGTCAAATAAAGCTTTACAGACTGATTCTCCTCACACTTTTCCATGTTTGGTTAAAAGTGTAGATGCACAAAAAACGTGGAATAGATGTTTCACAGCTACCAATAAATAAACAATCTTAAAAGCAACTTCTTCAAAAAGTGTGTTTATAGAACAAAATTTTTAGAATCTGTACAACACAAATTCCATGCGAATAAGCGGTGTTAGAACGTTTATTAAAAATTAACGTAGCTGACTTATTGGTATGAAATTACCATTGTATGAACTTAGCCACGAACCGTAGACTTTATGAAATTATTTCGTAAAAGATTCCAACAGTGCCATATAATTTCACATAATCGTTTTACATTTATTCAAACCCTCCGCCATAGCTCACCATAATGTAATAATTGAATTGTGCGATTACAGGACCGAATTTCGTCAGCTCGTTCGCCTACGAAGACTACGTCTTCTTCTTCTACCGGGAGACGGCCGTGGAGTTCATGAATTGTGGCAAGGTAAAGTTTGCACTCAAAATAGCAGTCTGAAATTGTGAATATTCAATACCCGGGCGGTGGGGCGCGGCCAGCGTATTCTTCGCCTTTCTCAAAGAAATTATATTCTCGAATAAATTTTCACGTCGCCGAGACGTTCCCCGTTGGTCTGTGTGTTTCCCTTTTTTTCTTTTTTCTTTATTCTTCGTCGAGACGATGAAACGCAAAGGCAGCGGAGATTACAATGGCCGCGCGGATCGCGAGCAAGACGCAGGACGAGGCGTGGCGAGGTGCGGTGCGACGAGAGGAAAGAATCGAAGGAGCCAATTGTTCGAGGTTCCCCATTTGTGTTTTAGGCGGTGTACTCGCGGGTCGGTAGAGTGTGCCAGCACGACAAGGGCGGACCTCATGCGTTCGGCGACAGATGGACGAGCTTCCTGAAAGCGAGGCTCAACTGTTCTGTGCCCGGCGAATACCCTTTCTATTTCAATGAAATACGTGAGTATGCTTGCTTGTACACACGTACACGTGTGCTCGTAAGTTCGGGAGCTATGACGTTTGTCGAGACCCTCGTCGAGTGCACTTTGGTCCTTACGTGCTGGACAGAGGGGCTTGGTTGCTTGCCCGGCGTACTACCTTGCCCATTACGCTCATTCGCTCCGGCACTAATCAAATACATGGATGGGATCAGCTGACCTTATACTGTGTCTCCTCCGAAAAGATGTATTCTTTAGACCCGGTCGGAACTATAGCCAACCCTTTTAGAACACGACATTCTGAAAACACGGTGCGAGTCCAACAGGATGAGCATGTGTATCAGCCCCATGTCATTTTTCATTTTTTTTTTAAACTGCTAAACGATGTTATTTACACAACACAATATTCAGTAAAATTTCAGATCTCTTCCCCGTCGTTTCACGGTAATAATGGGATGAAAAGCCTAAACTTTACCTTTCATTTTCTCAGCTATGACTAGACTGCGGATCTTTATGCAAAATAAAAAATGTTTGTATGCAAGACACAGGAGTCAAATAACAATTTCATTCTCCTTTTAATTATCTTATTAAGGTGAAACACACACTAATACACTGGTGACCTTAAATCTTTTTAATACCTCCACCGTTTTAAATTGTACGTACCCATTTTTGTCATAAATGCATAGAATCCACAGTCTAGTTATGACTGACCAGCTGAGATACTTAGAATTGGGAATTTTAAATCAGTGATTAAAGGTTGAAAAACGGATTTATGTTAGAGGGGTGGTTCTCGAAAACAATCCTTTGAGGACCACCTTCAGAAAGCCGAGTTCTAATTTTTGTCGTTATTGCATAGGAGATAAAAAATTACAAAAAACAAGTTTTATTAAATTGTCCTCAGGCGACAGAAGGTTTGAAAACGTCTTTTTGAAGTACTGCCCTATGAAGGGTGAAAGAATTAATGTTTAATAATGAACTGAATTTATGCAATTTCTATTATTTATTGCTAATCAATTAAGAAACTTTAAGCAAGTAAATACGATAATGAAGAAATAATACTGTTATAACGGAACGTGATCTCTGATAGGTAGCATGCTTCCATTTTCGAATTCCCGATAACATCAAAGGCTCTCATATCATACAGAATATTAACAAAGTTCTATTAAAGTAAAATTGTGATCAAAGCCTGGTTCATTCGGATATATGGACCAAAATTTACCTTGTGCATTTTGAAAGATGCAGCCGTGCAGTCGCTAAAAGCCCTACTTTTGGTCGAGTGCGGCCAAATGCTTGTGTATCAGTTAATTGGGGTGTAGTATAGAGACCAAATTGTCTGACTGCTTACATAATATTCTAAATATTCACAAAATGGAATTCACATGCAGTTCTACCAAAATAACAATTTGAATTCTAACTGAACGATGGAAATAATATGAAAAATTAATTGTTATTTTAATATCTGTGGTTTCATATATTTTATCTGTCTCAACCAAAGTACAATCATATAAATAGCAGTCGTTTGATGTGATCGAGATAAAAGAAAAATGGTCTTATTTTTACCTTTTATGAAAATATGGGAATGATTGACAATTTCGTTCGCCTCGCCCACTAGAATACATTCTCATTGAATTGTACAAACTTATTCAGGCGAAAATATTTATTTTTACGTATTTCAATCTCGTTGGGAAAAATACCGTACATTTACCCTATCGCAATCACAGAAAAACGACACACTCTAATGGAAAATCTCCAGGCATCTCGTCGATAGCGTCGGTGTAGAATTCCTACAACTTTCCTATCTACCCAATAATTACGGTGCAGTAAATTCATAGGAATCTGTAATCTGTATAGCAATCGTTCTACGATTGCAAACACCGTGTCGAGCCTCGATCCGAAGTCAATAGGAAGTCATTGCGAGTGGCGGTTTCAAAAGTGCAACGTAAATTGGCAGGAATCGGAATGTCGGTTACAAATATCGTCCGAGATAAGGTGCCTTCGATATTCCTTACGGGGCTTACTAGAAATCCATTGAACTTGATCTCCCTCTTTCGTTTATCTGGCTATGTATCAACGTTTCCCGCGCGTAATTCTTCTCCCGGCTGTGTTTTATCGGGACCGACCGAACGTTTTAATGCTACCTCGGCAAAGCGTACAAACGATCGAATGTCGGCCCCGCAATTATGACTTAACGATAAGGTGACGAGCAAATGGATTTAATTCCTTTTTTCCTTGCGCGCCCGGACGTTTCATCCAATATCCATTATACCCCTCTGCCCTTTTTCCGTCTTTTGCCTCTGCTCAGCAATTTTACGTTGCTGACCGAACGATTTCCTTCCCCGTGGTTTCCATCCGGGCCAAACTAGCTTTCCTTATCGACGTCACTTATTACATTACCATTCGCCAACTGATGATTCGCAATTACAGACACTGTATTTTCGCCGATCCCTTCATTTTATATTTCTGCTGCGCCACGCAAATAAGAATTGAACCGTGAGTTATTGTCTCGGCTCGCATTGCCATTAAAGAATTGGCTACGTGTACACCAAGCGGATTCGATAGCTGCATCGATAATATCTTTCCTATTCTAGAGATATATCGATACCGGGCCGGGCAATCGAGTGAAGTAATTCCACCGTTGCTTACATTTACCTTCGCCTGAAACTAATCTGACAGATACACTCCGCGACAATACTATGAGACAGTGCAGTCGTAGCTGATCAGTAGCCAGCAGATCTGTAGGGAAAAGAACAGTTTTCTACCCGAATTGCAACAAACTGGAGTGAAATAGAAATTTATTTTCACGTCCCCGTGCGAGTGCGCCAAATTTTTCCTTCAATAGTCGACGATGGACACGCGATTTATTATCGATTCGGTGGAACGAACTAATTCCTCGTACGAAGCGGGAAATAACTGTGGCCACGGACAATGCAACCAGAAACCGATAAAGCAGTAAGCTGATCCTCGTCAAGCATGGTGCCTGCGGCTAGTACTAAATATGTAGATCGATAGGTGTATGTTGAATTATAACGCGCCAACAGAGACCAAGCCAAACGAACAAGCGACGCTCTTGCCCTGTCCTTCAACTTTGCCGACGTCATTTCCTGACGACGTGCGATGCCACAGTTACTATGAAATAGCTGGAATTAATTAGAAAATCTTTATGCCACGAAATAGGTCAAAACCTTTTCGTAAGATAATACTCGACTGAGATAGACTGCAAAGGATACAGACTTATATCTTCTTTCATTTTTTGTTAAGCAATACATACATATTAATTTACGTTAAATGCAATTAAACGTGTAGTATACAATGTTCGAAGATATTGATGTTGGATTGGACAATTAAATCGATTAATAAAGGCGTGGAATTCGTTGACAGAATATGTTAATTAATATATATGTCACGATCAATACGTTTTATTTAGAAACAACGTTCGTTTAATGCCACTGTTAAAAATCGCACATTTCATGTGCAACAACCTAATATCATTCACAGAGACATGAATTTTCCTGCTTTATCTGCGATTCTATCCCACTATGGCGACGGCTCGTCGCGACGTGTCCCGTACCCAGTGTCATAAACAATTTTTTTGATCAACGAATTTCCAAAATTCTCGAACGGGGTCGAGAGTTAACTCAACAGTGAAGGGGGAGTGTTGGCGGCGCAGCCCCGCGCTGGTGAATTTGTTACGATGCCTCAGCTGCGTTATGGAGTACCATTAAACCGTTGATTGGTACATTTGCACCGATTAATTGAGATTCTATACGGAGAGAGAAAAATTTTTTCCAAAATTTATTTGTTCGCCACTTGTTATAACGAACTCGTTTATTATTTGTCTTCTTGTTTTTTTTTTTTTTTTGTTCTATCCGTGTTGCGCGAGAAAGAATTGGATCACTGTTCTCTGGCGGCTGACAAATAACAGTTAAAAAACATTGCCGTGCATATGGATTTGACATGCAGTAGTAATAAGGTGTATCAGTTTGAAAATTTTGTTTAGCAGTGCTTATGACGCTTATAAAGGGTGTCCGAAAATTCACGCAACAAGTAATTTTGATAGAAAACACAGGTTTTTAATTAAAAATTGTGGATTCTTTATTGATTCATAAAGTATACAGTATAGTAAGCCTCCACGGCTTTGCTGGCACGTACGCACTCTTCTGTCGAAATTTTCCATGAGCGTTTGCATTAATGTGGCTGAATTTCGTCGATACAGCGCTCAATTTCCTTCTTCGAGGCGTGGGTGGTCGCGGGCTTGTTGGCGTAAACCTTAGACTTCAAAAAATCCCGAAGAAAAAAGTCCAACCAAAGCGGAAAATTTACACGATTATTGAATTGTTTCTCGGGCTACCATTATTTTTAAAATATTGCTCAACAATCGTAGCGGAGATACTTAGATGTTCTAAATAAAAAATATTAATGCGTATTTAAACTATTTAAAAATATCGAGTCACACTCGACGTATGATTGCAAACATTTAATTAAACGCAAAACGTAATCTCGTGTAAGACGTACAAAGATAAGCGATGTTTGCGACAGGGAACATATGTCCAAAATGTAGCTCCGATTTACGTGAAAAAATTCGATTTTTCAAACCTGTTACACGAGAGTGCCCCCATAACGGAATCCTGTAAACTAGCCGAAACTCTTGGTCGGTGCAAACATCGGCGTCCGCTGTTGCAAACGGCTGGGAACAAATGAAGTGGGGTCCCGTTGAAAGAAGCGATCGACGAAGAAGTCCGACGGAATAACTGGTGGTATAAAAAGGTAGATATCCGCAGTGAAGGGGCGAGAAGATAGAAGGCGAGGAGACGCGGCGAGTGGTGTCCGCAAGAAGAAGAAAGTTAGCTTCGCGGGGTCGTGAACGTTCGGGAATGGCGCGGCGCGGCTTGCAGCGGAACCACGGAATCAATGAACCCCGAAGAAGACGCACCGCATCGAGCGTTCTTCCTGTACCGTTCTCCCCCATCAGTTTCTCGATCACTCTCGGAATCACCTTCGTCTTTCGGTGTACGGCTGGCAGATAGGTATTCAACGGGGCACGTTTAGCGGTTTTCAGGCTACGTGCGTCTATATACTTCGTCACTCGATAAGTCGCTTCAGCTGCCTATGGAGCAACGAAATGAACCAGCAGCGTCGAGTGCTAGATACAATGGCTGCGCGCTGTCGACCCGCAGAATCGAACGTTGGATGGGGACGCGGCGGTGAAGCAAGGGGTGAAAGGGAAATGGCGAGGGAGGGATACAGGGGGTTAGGGGATGATGGGGGACACACTAGTTCCCGTATAAACGTAGAATATTGTCGCCGCACATCGAACCGAAATCCCTATCCGGGCGAGGAAAGTTGGCCACGGTCCAGCTCGGAGAGCCGCTGGTGGATCGCTGCCAAATCGCGGGTCCGGACTATCCCACCAATTGCACGGACAACCTAACCCTTCCATCCCTTCCGTCCCTTATACCAACCAGTCAGCCCTTCCAAAGCCTGTCCGGCGCGGCGTCTACCTCACCCTACGCTCATCTACTCTGCGTTCCCTACGGAGCTGCCCTTTCCAGATGACGTCCCGGAACGAGAAGAAAAAATGTCGTCGGTCGCTGGGGAAACGTAGACGGATAGTAGGCTGATAAAGGGTTCCCTGGACCTGGTGGAATAAACTGCGAGCCGGCGAGAACGGCTCGGAACGGAAGGATCGGTAGATGGGAACTGGGAAACGTTTTTCCCTGGCTAGAGAACTCCTCCGGAACACTGCCGCGCGGTTCTAATGAGCTGTTACCTGAGCATGTTGTGCACTCTTACGGTTTTTGCTCGTTCCGAGAGCAAGATGCGTGGCTTCATTTGTTATGGGCTTCCGAAGCTTCGCTGTGCAATATGACAGTCGTGTCAAGTATAGTTGATGCCGGAGGTATTTCATAGATCGATGGAATAATGAGTATCATTTTTCGCATATAAATGGTACCATGTAGTTTTATTGTGATATTCGATCTTGTGCGCACTCGTACACAATGGTTCATTATCGTTTGAACTTACGATTCAGTTTTCAAAATTCCCCCAATTTTAGCGTGACCTATCATAAATAAAAATATGTTCCCTTTATACATATATGTATAGTAGTATAATAGTTATCATTGTAATGTTGTGTAATGGTTTCTTATTTATACAATATTAAGATTTCTCCACCGATAAAGCTTCGCGTTACCTAAACAGTAACAATGGAAAACGAGATCCAATTGTGTCGTAGCATAACTAAGTGCTGCCTAGTAATTTATGGTAATTTACTAAAAGTAGTATTACCAGAAGTCGAGGAAGCAAGACCACCCATACTCCATATTTTGAGCTGTCAGGCGTACCGGTATTCGCGCAACTTTCAATGATATCCCTGAACTTATTTCATTTATTATATCAGACCAGTCGTCACCTTGGTCAGAGGAACGTGGACACGGTTGAGAAGCCAAGCAGTTTATGTCCGTTTGTTCCTCTATCATTATCAACTTACTGCGTAGATAAATACAATCATGTCAACCGTTTAGCTCCAGGTTTAAATGTAATTAAATACTGATCATAAAGTGCGGGTTGTTTTTCAAACTTGTAAATCTTACCTTTGACTTTTCCCTGACTGATTTGTTGTTCATTGAATCCAGTTCAAATATTCGTTATTATGGCTATCTTTCATTGCATTGCTGCAGACCATCTGATATTACAATTTAATAATTCAAAGCTGAAGTTAATGGGTTAAAGTGACTGTTGACATCAATTGCAACAAACAGTAACCAGACCTTCCTTGTCTTCTTTAGTAATCTTAATAAGTGGAAGAAAATTATTGACATTCTTAAATTTTGTCAATGTCAGTCTACACATACATGATAAACATTAAAGGAATATATCGTCCAACTGACTCCATTTTCATCTATAAATATTCAGTGAAGCATTAAGTTGATAATTAACTAGAGAATTCAGATGTCTATCCTAAATTGTAGATGTAAATCTTTAATCTCTGACCAATGTTACGTAATTATCTTTATCCAATGCATCAATTACATTAACTGAGTAGAATTCTATGACTATACTGCAACATATTCAATTATTTCAGTCGAAGAAAGTGGAATCAAATAAAATCTTACTTTATTAATAATATAATGCGTGATAATAGCCTTTTGAAACCTCTAAAATAAAGATCCGAAGTTTAGCTGTGACATGTGCACCAACCGTGAAGGGTTAAAGCTGAAAATATAGAATTCGTCGAACTAACAATCAGTATATGGAATAACGATCTATACGGTCCCGTTTGATAGGGTTTATGCAGAACGACTTTTATAAGAGATATTTCCAGGTCGACATAATACTTGGTCCCCAGAGGGTTAATCCCACTAATCGTGCTTACAAGCCATTTATCAGCCCCTTAATTACTGCTCGTCGATTTTTAATCATCATTAGGGGCAGCGTCCTCGTATAAGGCGGTAACGCTAATAATAGATAATCCATGGGATACCGAGTAGCAGTGGTAACCGGGATCAAGAAATCGGGATCGATACGGGATTAAACATTCAATCGCGAAAGCGGGCTGCTGCGTATAGATACATATATCAATGTGTCGATAGAGGGTGGGTCACCGCGCGAATGCGCCTCTAGAAAGGCTATGGAAATATCGTTCGTGCAAGAAGCGTAAAACTAACGCCGCAGTTTCCAGTTAAGTTCAACACGCCGGAAGAATTTTCCGAAATTTACTTCTGTACTTTACATACGAATGAAGCTGTTCTACCTGGACTGCGGAACGAGGGCCGGCAAAAGGGAAAAGAGAAATAAAGACATTGTTAGTACACCGGTGCATGTACAATAGCTGGAACTTCGTTATTTATTGATCGTTACTCGTGCGGAAACCACGGGGCATTTGCTGAATGCATACTTATCGAGTGCCGTTCGTTTCCCGTTCAAAGATCCGATATGTCCTGAGAACATTTCGGACCGAACCGAGCCACGCTTCCGCAAAAGAAAATGGTGGAAGAGCTCTCGGAAAATTTGGGACGTAAGTGGTTCGCCAAGCACGTGATCGATTTCTATCGAGCTTTGCGTTCTTAACACTTTATCTACCGGAACACGCTATGGATAGAATTTTCAATAACTGAGCTGTGCTAGAGGGAAGCTTTAAAATCAACTTTTAAATTATTAGATCGCGGTGTTGTGGGTCAGATAAAGCCATTTAACAACTCTACTTTAATCCATGAAAAAATCCTCAGCTATGTGCCATAGAAAAAAAAGAATGATTAAAAATGTAAAATAGTCAGTTTTAGAACTCCGTAAAGCTTGTGTTAATTGCAACAAACAGACAGCTTTACATAAATACAGTGGCGGCCGAGAGAAAGATTAAACGCAGTGTGAAGTTATGTCAAACGATCTCAGGAATCACCCCTTTAAGAGAAGTACAACGTTTTGGAGACACCCTCTATAGATTACCAAAGGCTCATGCATTTATCATAACGTAAATTAATCTCCGAAAAATTACAAAATGTAAATTTAATAGGCAGAGTTCCATTTCAGTTTTATACAACTGCAGGCATTAGCGAGTAGATGGAAATTTCTTTTAACTTTAATTTGTTTTAATATGTGCAACCCTGTAATTTGTATACACTTTCACAGTGTAATTATGAGGTATATGTAATTATGAATTATAACTTTACTTTATTTGCGATTCCGAAGTTTTACCTGGACCATGAAACTTTGTACATAATTTTTAGATTTTGTTACGAAAACCTTGTTATCATGTAATAATTGTCATAAACCTTATCGAACGTTTTCATGTACTATAATATAGATAGAGCACTTCGAATTAGGAGGGAAATAGTTTTAAAAAAATTGTTATTAGTTAAATATAGATTACAACATTAATTACAAATATAAAATGAAGGAACAGTTATTAGATTTTAAAGTTTGATATTTCTATATTTTTAAAAACATGTTACATTAGCAGAACCATAGTATAAAACAATTGCGTTACAAATATTTTTTTATCTGCAACATCCGCGAAAAATGTGTTAATGAAGTACTGTATAAAACGTGATTTAATATTATAAATGGAAGGAAACGTTGCAAAGGCTGGAAACACTATTAAAAAAATATTACGTGCTCCGAGCAACCATTTTACTTGCCTCGACAATTGCAAAAGGAAGAGATCTTTTCGCCGGGAGCGGATAATTAATTCCCAGAAAGCGCCGTTCTCCCCACACGCGAATTTTTCGTTCCGAAATTACAAAAGACTGGTTAAATACACAGAAATATTCCAATTAGTCTGCGCGACTGATCGAAACATACGGACAAGCTTTCAAAGCGCGCGTTCCATCCGCAATGAAAAATTCATCTCTGAAGCACGCTCAATAAAAGTGCACTTTATAATGCATTAGCCTTTATGCAGCGATCATAGAAATTAATCTGTTTCCCCTCTGAAACTTGTAAAGCAGATAACCCTACAAACGACACACTATACTTACACTCTAACGTGATTAAAAGCTCCACCGCAGGCAAAGTGCAACTGATTTCTAATTTGTCTTTCAACGTACACCTACTACACCTATGTCTTTCATCTTAACTCCCAAAGCCGTTGATTCCCGATAAACATAAACGCTACACTGATTAATTCTACATATCTGATGAAAAATCATTTTTAATCGGTGATATAATTATGCCACAGTGGTTTTGAAGATATCAATTTTTCGTAGTAAATAAACGAGAAGATTGTATATGAAATTTTTAATCCTGGTACGTGATCGCTGAATATAATTTTTAAGAAAATCGTTTCCTTGTTATGTAACTACGAGAATAATTTTCATAAAAATGTTCTAGTTGCTCGACGTGGCTGTAAAGTTTCCTCGCCGCGAGATACGGGCTGTTCACTTTACTGGAAGTTTTCAAAAATGGCGTTTTACATCAGACGGTGGAGGGTTTTACTAGTTTTTTTAACCGTTGCTGTGAGGCTCAGTGTTTAGTATTAACAATTAATGGGAGTCGGAAGAGCGTATCAATTACACTGTTAAATTACTGAATAAATACAAATATGTTTTGTGTTCGAACTTAATTTTAGCACAAATACTAGCACAAGGAATATTGAAAATTGTAAATATTTTATCAAGATTTTCAATTCTTGCCACACTGTTTCACCTTGGGTCACCTTCCGAACATTTTTAAAATTTTATGCGAGATCATTTTTGCCATTAACCCTTTCACTAAGACTTGCTGAGGAACAAGATGCTGCATTGCATAAACGAAGGCATAGTTGATACGCTTAGCGACAAACACCTTTCTGTGTTGACAGCACACGCGGATGATTTTCCTCAGACATGTAACAGCGTTATTCGCGAGTGGACATTTTATAGACATGCATACGATGAAAGTTTTAACCATCAGAGACGCTAAAGAGTAACATTCTTGGTACTGGTAATACTTTGTCTAGTACTTTGTATAATGAAGAAACCAATGACTTTTGTAAATCTACCGTAATAATTGATTGTCTTCCTATTTTAAAAGAAACTGGAAAATGGTCCTTTTTACCGAATGATCAGCTATGGCAGTCGCGATTCCCTCGATTTTATATTTTCTTTACGTGTACAACGGAATCAATAACCTTTCAATGAAAGCTTTCAGAGTTCTTTCAATTAAATGGTGCATAAATCGTTCCTTTTTCCCAACTGCAGATTTAATTTCAATTTAAATATTCATTCGTAGACCGCAATCTTTTCTTCTCGCATCATACTACTAAATTAAATCTTCCGCAGGGGCTAGCGAAGAAAATGGAAAGATCAGAGATAAATTTAACTTCGTCCCTTCCTTTTCCGCTCCGCGTAACCAAAAGTCAATGTAAGGGAATTAGAATCACATCCTCAAAGTAATTAAACTCAGCCAGTCCGTTCAAAGGAAAGCTTCATTAAGGATCGAATCCGCTATTCTTCGAAAAGAATTGTTTGGCCCCACCAATTCAACGTGAACAGCAAATATTATTTAAGTCTAAAGGCATCGAAGAATGATTGCGAGAAAAATTAAATATATCTTAACCCTTTGAAAGAAAATCAATATTTTAATTGAAATTAAAACTTTTCGGTGCCGCTTTCAAGTAAGAAAATATTAATTTAACGAAATTCTTCTATGAAGTATGTCAACATGAAATCATGTGTCTTCTCGATAAAACGATAATACTGTTCAAATTCAATATCTCTTCTCATCTGTAGTTCAATCAGAATAATGTATAATGTAGTGAATTACTCAATGCTACATTAATATCTTTTCACTTCAATTTCGATCTATCTGTCGCAGATCGAATTCAGATCATGAGGTAAACCTATTTCTTAAACGAAACTGAAATTAGATAACGCAAATTCAATCATAACAGTATCATATCTTGATAACCTAAACTGCTATGTATTCACCCGGACTGTTCTATCGGTTCATTTTGTGGTCACTGGACAATCCCGTTCCCTACATTTACCTGTATCGTCGATACGATAATAGTGAGGGTTAATACCGTAGCGTAACGATTAATTTCACCCTTCAATTCTCACAGCACTGATTGCGATGCGCTATGGAACATTTTATTAATCGTCATCTAGATTGTCATAAAATTGGTTTCGAGAGAACCGTCAAATACTATTCATTTTTAGCACTCATACAATGTTACTATTACTTTGACTGTCGAGCACTCCTCAGAATATTGCACTAAACATTAAATCAACAAAGTCACATTTTATTCTTAACGTGACACTTTTTTAGAATATATCTCTGTTAACATATTTATAATACTATTTTATTTGTATTAATCTCCACTTTAAACAAAACAATTTTCATTCGGAGTTATTCCGACGACTTGTCCATATCATTTCATTACCACGCTTATATTAACTTGCCGTGTTGTTGTTGTTGTATGCGTCAAATCTTGTAATCGAATCTGAAACCTCTTCCCATAGTCCACTCCTGCTGAAATTTTGTATACACACTCGCTTCCGATGACAATAAAAGTAGAATATAAGTCTACTTTCCGAAAGTTAGCTGTAACTGAATACCTTCTACAACAGTTCCACGGGAGATCTACCTCGATAAATGAAAAGAGCGGCCTCACTAAATTACCCTATTCCTCAATAACTCACAGACCTCTTTTACATACCGTTTCCAATAGGAGCCGATCTGGAGCTGCTATCGGTGCTCATAAAGCCTATCGTGCTTTCAAAGAAAGCCGAGCTATTCGAACTTATCTGCCAGAAAGCCATCCGCGACAAGAGCTCGTGGATCAACGGTATTCCCTCGATTAAACTTCCCTACGACCGGATTCGAGCAACCACATCACTTTCCTCGCGAGCCTTCGTTTTATACGCCATGGCGGACGGGTTTACAGAAAAAGAAAGACGGTGCGGGGAGCGGGGGTTGCCGGTAATACACCGAAAGGGAAGAAAAAGCGAAGAGATCGCGATCCGCGTGTCGCGCTCGGATCAGCCCAGGATATCTTCGTGCTGCCGAGGAAAGCCAAAGCCGTCCGGAATCGGCAAATTTGACAAACATCCCTCGGCCAGCTTTTGTCACCGCGACAGGACCAATGGGTGAAAGATAGCCGACCGCGGTCGGGAATAAAAGCAAAGAGGATTCGCTGGAAAACTTCCTGCCAAAGTACCCAGAAGTATCTTTGCAGAGTCCTTGCAATGAATCGCTGGGAAACATTTCTGATCCGCCAATTAAGTGGGATCGTCTTTAAAAACAAACTCGATGTTTGTAACTCGAACGAGAAGCCCTCGAATTTATTTTTATTTTTCATTTTTCAAAGTATCTAATATTTATGGGTCTGCAAAAATCAAATTTATTTTCATTTTTCAAAGAGTGTCTAATATTTGTGGAACTATGAAAATCAAATAAAATATAAATTCATATTTTATTTAGTACTTCTCTTCAGAAGGTATGGTTTCAATGAAAATGAAATGACTACTGTCAGGCTGTGTGCCTCCGCATAGAGTAGCATAACAGAATGGGTTTGTGGATTTGCATGTCAAACATTAGCCTGGTTCGCGAAGTAGGTTCATTAGTTTTATTACCGTGTGCTTGTGCCTGAGACGATTTCGAGTTAATTTTCAAATTAGATAATTAACTATTTTCACAAATCAATTTTAGTATTCAACACCGTTTTTCGAATATCACGAATGGTTTTAAAAAGAAGAACTACATATTAGTTCACTATGGTTCACGATGGTTATCTTTTACATATATTGTCATTATTACAGTTCAAATAAAAAGAACATTGCACATTTATAATTGCTATTCCATCGTTCCTCTTTACTTATATAAATCAACGTTAAACCCGTAAAAGCCCAAGCGCTTATTTTACTCGATAAAAGGGGGTTCATTGTTAGCCTCTGTTGGTCTTGCAATACACGCTGGTTCCTCGATTAACGCAGAGCATTCGGCCCACGTAGTTTTCTTTGCACGATTGAAAATAGCCTAAACGGACCTCGTTCAATACAAAAGGGAAAATACACGAGAGGCAAGCCCGTGTTTCGGAAATCTTTAATCTGCACTTTAACGCAGGAACAATATCCACGATAAGTTCTGGGAAATCGATTTATATCAGACGTTTTTGTTATCGATTTCGCAGTCGAATACGTTCGAGTATTTCCTGTCATTTGGCAAAAAAGCTATGTGCATTGTAAGATGTAAAAATGTTTGAATTTAGGCTATTTTCGAACAATTATATTTCATGACAACCTTGATCGATTTTGTAGATGTATGCAACTTCCGGCGTAGACTGGTACACGACATAATTCACTCGTCTCTTTCTGAAGCATCAAAGCACAGTGTTGTTAAATATACACAGCAGTGTCTCGTTACGGTCATCCCAAACTATTTATTTTGTTTCCACGGCAAGAGTACTGTCCTTGCACGTCAGAAGTCTTGCGAAACAAGGACATAGAGGTCCTCGCTCACTCTGCCTATCCCCACCGTTGACGCTTCCGTAGTCATAATATTACGTATTAGGCTTGGACGTCACACGCCACGAGCGTGACCCGTGCTGAAAATGCGTGTGAAATGGGACGTGCCCCTTCCACTCTAACCAATCAGCTTCGCAGTCCTTCCACGGGGACTTCTTGCTAGTCGAGCACAGTACGAGCAAGCGACAAATTCCAGTGCTCATTTAGTGCTGTGTCTAGTAAGAAGTACATAGGTACTGACATCGCAATTTGACGACAGATCGAAAGAAACTTTATTGATCATGAGACGTTAACAAAGCACTTATAAATGAAAATTTAACAAAACAAGAAGAAATAAATGTAAATATATACACTACTGTGCAAAAGCTCCACACGTGTAATAACATCGATAAATGCCATTTACTGATCCATCGGTTTGTTGACTGTGTAAAACGTATCGCGTTCAGAGAAGTGTTATTTCGTTCGTATGCAGAAATAAACGGAACGTAAATCGAGAGATAAGTGTAAATTGGTCCTGTAGACCAATCGAGTAATTTATCCGTACTTGGAGCGGTGAAGTATAAACGGAGGAACTCGGTGTCTCGTTCGACTTTGTGAACTGTAGACACCCCCAAGCTGTAGCCTGGTAATGTAAGACCGCCACGTAGGAAAAACAGACGAGCGTTTGCTTGCTCTTTCAACGCTTTTACTCCCCTCGCTTCCCACCTCTCCCTCGTTCACCCCTTCCGCCCCGATGAAACTGTTTTCGCGATCGTGTGTAGTACTTCGCCATTTATTAACGTAAGGTATCACCTGCTCGTAAACACCATGCTGTTTCTGGAACACGAATAATCCTCCAAACAACCAATATACGCGTTCGGGATTCCCGTCTTATTTTTCTAATTTATTTATTTCTTTAACTGTAAATACATTGAACGTTTAATTCGTGGAAGCTTCACTCTCCTCGTTCGTTCACAATTTAAACAGTAATAAGTAGACAGCGGATTTTAATTCGTCCGTTAATAATTTTAACAAATGGCAAAGAATATTATGATGTTCTATAATTCTTATAATGTTGTCACTGTGTGTTTTCTATAAAATCCGCAGTCTATTAATTACATCGGAATCTTCTTAGAAAAACTTATAGAATGATTATAACGCGAAGGATTAAAACATTCCATTAGTTTCAAGAGAGATTAAGAGGACGAAGGGCAGGATTAAGTCATTCCTCTAAATGATTTTGTAAATAGTGAATGCTACTTTTCGGGGACACGTTGAATTAATTGTCGGCAAACAATTAACTCGAGACAATTTGCAGTCTTGAGATAGTTTTGAGCAATTCGTAGGACGAATGTAACTTGGTGTGCCAACTATTTCGAGTCTTCGACCAAATAGTTACTCGTCGGCTACTGACGCAGCAGAGCAGCACGAACACGTGTGCACAATAGTAACGCCGCTATGTGTAGACACAGCGCAATTTCTCGGGAACATGTATAATCAAGTGAAATGTGCAGTGCTAGGTATTGCCACCCGCATAACTATTTAGAACATTTTCATATTTCGACGAGATCGACATAGTAACTGCAGGCGCATTTTTTCTGAATACTTTCTAATTTCATTGTGACTACTACTTGCATACCTTGAACAGAAATATTTCTGCAGAAAGTTAATAAAGACTAGCAGGTTTTCCACTCTTTTGCAATTACGAAAAGTAATACCTAATATTATACATAATTAAATCTTCTTACTATAAAACAATTGATCTCGTTAAACTTTACATTAACAACGAATTTGAACTGTATGTTTATTTTATATTTATTTATATTTATATTTTTATATTTATATTTTATATTATATTTAATATGCCATTTTGTATCAAATGAACTAATTATGTATAGCAAGGATCTTCAAATTCTAAAATTGGACGAGTACATAAATAACTAAGAGCACAAGTTGATATATAATTTAATTAAGTGAAATTATTCACCTGGGACCGTCGAGAAGTATATTAAGAAAAGCGCATCTTACAGATAAGTTTGTGCACGCTCGAATGCCTCCGCCGGAAGTTTGTCGGCTAACGCGCAAAGATTCCTGAAGGCTCGTCTATATTCGTCCCCGTCGTATTGGCGTGGACTTTTAGCATCATGCATTGGACCGGAGTAAAAACATTTTGTTACGTAACATTGGTTCGGAAACTCGTGTGGACGTTTAGAGAGCACCGACTTCGGAAGCATATTTCGAAAAGAAAAAGTTTCGCTGAAATTCCAAAAGAAAACACTTACGCGGGAGAAGTTCCATGTCAACTTTCTTCTCGCATCGGCGCGGCGTGTGGATTCAATCTCAGAGAAACGTTTCTAGATTCTATTATAGTTTACTCCAGCTAGATATTCTGTGAATAATGTAATCTAACCTTCGTACGTCCTCAGATCGATATGCTTCTGAGACGTATATATATATTTTACTTTTCGGACCATATACACGGTGGGGCAATAACTTTGTGCACCTTATCCTACTTGTAATAATATGAACAAAAAAAGGTGTATAGAAAACTTGCATGGTACAAGTATTGATTTCTTTAAATGAAAAGACCTACTTTTGGTATCATGAAAAATCAAAACACGTAACGAGAGTTCATGCATCTGTAATTTCATAAGGAATGTTCTCATGCCCAGTTGTACATAACTTTTGGCCGCACCCTGTGTATAAGCAATAAAATTTCCATTCAATGTTTAACGATGAAGATCAAATTGCCTTGCTCCAAGTAGACGGAGGATACGTGAACTTTCTGTTAATTGAAAGAAATTCGTCGAATGTTTTAGATTCTTGCGTGCACGCGGTACAACATATGTTGATGTATAAATTACCGCGGAATTAAAACGTTAAAAAGAATATTAAAATCTTTCCTTTAATTTTTAGTGTAAGCATTCTTCTAAATTATCTTAATGTTAATCTATACAGATCTCCAACTTCTTAGCTCCCGCGCGCAATCATGTATCACCAAAGTTGATTGCAGTAAAGTAACACTTGTTAAAATTCATTCATGAATACGGGGAACTTATTAGTCAGCCCGATATTATGTGAAGTAATTATTATTTTATGCCATAAACCATGTTTGGTTTATGAAGTAGTATTATATTAATGGATGCGGTAGATGGTAAATTCTAATTTTACATTTCAATGAAATTATAAATAAATGTCTGCACTACAATATCTCGCAAGCTTAGAAAACTAATATTGCAGGGTGCGTAATATGTGAAGTGATATTACTAAGAAATATTATTTGATTGATTCCCGAAGTCCTTTTTCAAAATTGACACAGTACCGGCATCAACATCACTGTGGTCGTAGGCTAACAGATTATGTTTGCGAAGCAGTAAACAAACTCGCCGACGTGAATAAGAAAATGGAGTCGCAATACAGAAGGGGAAAAAGCGCATCGTGTGCTAATACAGATGGGGAGGAACAATTAGTTCGAGAGGCTGGAGCTGGTAATAACATATGTAAGCGGTTTCTCAGCAGCACACTGTCTACTCACTTGCTCGAGTGTTTTCGTGATCAAAGATCTGAAGCTTTATTAAAGCAAGCAGTGTATTTACTAGTCTCGCAAACGCGATGGTACTGCTGAAGTACCGTTCCCGCTTTAACGAAACGAACAACAATTTGCACTCGGAAAGTGGTTACACTTCCGCTCCCTTGATCATCTTTCCAGGTGTACCTTCAAATTTCCCGCCGAATTCGTAATTGCACGATTCCGCTTTACTCTCTGCCGCCTCTTGCAGCGGACGCTGTGCCTCAAGTTTGTACGCAGCCCGTTGTTCCAATTACTTTTGTTCGAAAGTCAAATTATCGTGACTGAAATGATTTCTCAATGAACACGGAGACTTCCCCTTACGAATTATATTTGCAGAACGTTGAACAAGCAATGCTAATGATACAACACAGCAGCGAAACTCGTTCTTCATTTTTATTCTAAAACTCAGTCATACAGAAAAAAAAATGAGTCCAAATTTATGACTCTACTATTTTTTATGACGAAATGATCATATCTCACATCTTGATAATTTCTCGAGAATCAAAGGTTTATTTAGTTGAGGATCGAAGAAGTGTTGAGCTACCCACAGCATTTTCAGATAGAACAAAGTGATTTCTTTTATTTATTTTACTTTACATTGACAAAAGCCTCTGATTAACTGAAGCAAGCTATTCGGAGTTTTCATCGCGCGATTTCTTGATCCGATAAAAACTAGAACGTCGCTCCTCAGAAGTAACTTTCCAGCGAAATTAGCCCAGTCTCCGCGAAAGTTTACTGCTAGCAGTAAACTCTTAATCCCTACACAGCAAAAATTGAGAAATTTGTAAACATGATGGTTAACGGCTAATAGCCGTTGTAAAACAACGTAGCTGACGCGCGGAGAGCAAACCGAATTTCAACTGGAAAAACAAACGAGTACAACTTCCATGTAGAATCGAGGACACATTTTTACGGCAAGTAAAATGATTGATATTTAATCGTCGTCCATTTTATTTCCTTTCGGTAATAAAGAAAACTGGTTCTCATCGATATCGACGGTAATTTTGGAAGTAACTGTAATTTGATTTTTGTTCGTCGGACGGGCGTCATTTTGAGAATTTCATTCGCTGTTTTATGGGACACGAATTATCCTTTCTGCGCTACTAATGTCCCTGAATAATGGCTACATTAATGGTTTTTCGCTTCGTTCGTGCGGAATTAACGAGAGGGTGACGGAAAACTTCCTCCGCGTGTTCTTTCATCGCCTCCATTCAGTCTTTTCTGCGGCCGGATTATGCTTCTTTAACGTTATTGTTCCCAAAGAATTTTTAATATTAATGTCCATTAGCAGTGGCACCGGCTCCGCGAGCGATCTGCAACGACCTGTGATTTAAAAGCTAACGCCAAGATACGACTCGCGTCACACGATCTATGGATTTAGGTCGAATTTGAATTTAAAATGACTTTAAGTTCTTTGTGAAACCGAGTCTTATTTTTGTCTGGGAACTCGTTTGACGATCCGCTTTAATGTCATATTCGATACTGTATTTTACAACGATTGCTCTTTCCCGGTTGATAACGTGGCAATCGCTTTCCACGCGTTTCTCTTTGACTCGTGCCATCGACAGCAATTTTGTTTTCATATTTTCTATTGATGAGTCTCTTTTTCGAATTTGTTTGCAATACGCGAGATACGAGATATTGATATTGCTTTCTATAAGTAGGAATAAGAATTCAGATAGTCAACGAAAATGGTGACAAATTGTGATTTTCTAACAGTTACCGACAATTGTGTTTCTTAAGAATGGGTTTCTCGTGGATAATATGTATTTTTTGACATGTTTAACATACATGTATCTTCAATTTGTCATTCCCAACACGAAGATCAAGCAGTTTTCAATACATATTTGACAATACAATATAGTAACTAGACAGAGAACTGGTCTTTCTGCAAAATAAAAATTTTCAGCAAAAATTGCACGAGACTGGTATCAAATATTAGTTTCCTTCTTTAACAATTTCAATAAATTAGTCATAATGGATGAATATTCATAACTTCTATTAATCTTTCTACTATGTATTTCCTCATTTTGTCGCGAATGCATAAAATCCGTAGTCCAGTAATAACGAACTGAAAATACCCTCAGATTATTTATCTTCTACAAAATATCGTTTCATATTGCAGCCGAATGCAATAAATCGTAATAGCATTATAACGCAAGATAGTCTTTTTACAATCATATTCCATTTACCAGCCGTAATTCTAGATTCAATAAAATCTGCGTAACGAATCGTAACGACGAATACAATTATCGATAATATCCCTACGAGGGAATATTGTTACCGAGGCGATTTTATCGTTTCCCACATTGAAATTACTAATTTTCAAAGCAACGATGCTGCTAGACTGGGGAATAAAATTTATCCACTTTATAATGCGTCAGCTAATGAAATATTACGGGCCATTTTCAATTAAATCCCATACCTGAAAATGTTATTAACACTTTACGTGCCAGAAGAGGTGCGTTCACCACAAAAAGGACATATTCCCTCACCCCATTCCAGTATGCGCGCGCGGCTTAATTGATATTACACCATAGCATAACGTCATTCGACCCATTATGCCGGAGGGTAGCCGTTCCGATTAATATTAACACCTTATTATAGTTTCTCGCGTATACGGCGTACTTTAACGACTATTTTTCCAAAGACGGAAATTCTATATTCTACAACAATAAGATACTCTTAGATTTTCAATGTTTCCCAAAATTAATACCAGAGAAAAAATCTTAGAGATATTAATATTGAAATTTACCCTTGAGGAGAGGTTTCAGTCTAAGAAGCTGGTGAAATGATCATTTTCAAGATTTTTTTCTAACAAAATAAAGAGTCGGCCATAGAGGAAAGGATTACATGAAATTAGTGCATGAAGAAATACACAGAAAATGTGAGATGGATAAGTAAAAATTAGTTTCTTAAAAATAATACCAAATTTTTGTATTGATCGACATGTTAATCAGCTTCAAGTGCTATTGAAAATATGTGAGTAAGCAATGAGAACTAAAAGTTTTCATTTTTGGCATTGCTTTTATAAAATAATAAAAGTTCAAGGATTATTCCATCATACAATACATCAAACAAAAACAAAATCAAGAAAAAGTGATTGCCTCATAACGAAATACTGCATGCACAATTTAGAACACCACTGCTACGCAATCTCCTAATTAATAACCTTTAGGTAGTAAGTAATTTCTAGTCTGTAATGGCCGTCTGGTAATTGTAATTATTTGGCATACCAAATACAGACTCTCACTAAACGAGACTGTTGAATAGCTCGTGATGCTTGTTTAATTAGCAGCTGGAAAGTTAAACTTCTGTTAATTGTATCCTCTAGTTCAAAGGTGAGATAAACTGAAACTTACACAGAACCTGTGTGTTGCAAGTTATTAACGATATAGAAATTCTGAATAAATTAGGAACTGTGTGTATTATGGAAAATAGTTTCCAGTAAAGGCTATACAACACAGTTGAGAATATTCATTACCTTCCTCTAACGGTATCGGACGAAAATGATTTAAAACCGGATTTAAGTATAATAATAATCATGAGAATTCCATTATATGTTTTAATATTATTAACAGTTTATTGACACGTTATGACGTATCAAATTAGATATTGTACTATGGATGAAACCAAAATCTGTTGAATGACTGAAGCATGAAAGTAGATACTATAAAACTACTTATTATTACGATTTCATTAAAATATAAAGTATATCCAAAGTAGAATATGTCGAGAATTAATAATTTCGCTGATTTGAGCATATAAACAGTAATTATATTTAGTTAAAATATTCACGTCTGATCCATGATTCACACTTAATAAATTTAATTTTCTTAATCGATTAATTGCCGTCGGAGTTAATTAAAAATTGCTATCCATCAACCCAGCCCTGTCCAGCACGAACACGATACTGTAACAAAATAAAAGTATTTATTATAATAGGTGTATAGGTACAAAAAAGTTTTCATCTGTTCCTGAGGTCATTTGAAATAACATTTTCCTTTGCAAAAATGTCCGCCTCGGCTTCAAGGAATTTGAACATTTTCGAGACATCCCATTCATACATCAAAAGAAACAAAACTTGTGCGCGTGCACCTAATAAAATTTTGGGATACTCATATAAATTGAATCATTTCGACAGAATCAACCAGCGACGTCACGGAAGGTGTCTATGCTGGTGAACGCGCGCGACTTGTTTACGGGGTGTTTACAACCCCCGTGAACTCGATCGGCGGTTCAGCCGTCTGCGCGTTCTCCATGAAGAGTGTCCTCGATGTCTTCCAAGGTGCGTTCAAGGAACAAGAAACCATAAACAGCAATTGGCTGCGAGTACTTCCGGAAAAGGTGCCCGAGCCGCGGCCCGGTGCATGCGTAAACGACTCCAGAACGCTTCCAGACGTAACCGTGACCTTCGTGAAAGCACACCCCCTAATGGACGACGCAGTTCAGTCCTATTTCGCGTTCCCTGTGATAACCAAAGTCAGCTTCAAGTAAGTTACACGTATTATATGTATTTCTTTATCTATTTAAACTATGTGTGATATAATTTAACCAATTACTAACATTTATTCCTTTTTATTGTGAAAAGGAAGAAAATTAAATAAATAGTCGTACAACGACGAATCTTACCATAAAGTAATCTTAATAAAATTCGAGAGATTAGAATTTCTTTGAAGAAATTAAAGTAATGATAAAGCTCTGTTGCGCAAGAAGTGTGGCTACTTATAATATCAATATCAATGTCTTACAGTATAGTAGATCATTGTTGATCATTGTTATTATATAATTATTATACATAATCAAGGGATCCTTGATTTTTTATTGAAACGAAATGTTTTCCTTCGTAATAGTACAATTCGTAGGCCACTCCGTATACACAGTATGACTAAACAGTTTCTTTATCGCGTTGTACGAGTGTCGATTATAATTATGTAACTCTTCGAAAACAACGTGTGGCTCGATTCCTGCAAATAATCAAACAATCCGATGTGCCTGCAGTTACAGATTTACCAAAGTCGCCGTAGATTCTCAGGTAAAGGCACTGGACGGTAAGACCTACGACATCCTCTACATCGGAACAGGTGAGCGCTCATATAATCATGTCCCATGACGGCCGGAAACTCCTGCGCGAATAAAATTAACATAATGTTGTAATGTTCTATAGACGACGGTCGGATTCTGAAAGCGTTGAACACTCGCGCGGCCGATTCTCTGAACAACGTCGGCCAAGTAATCGTGAGCGACGTTCAGGTGCTGAAATACGGTAAGAATTCGAAAAACGCCGACGGGCATTCTCTCGTCCGCGACTAAACGTCGAGACTTCATGAAATTCGTTGTTCGATTGCACGCATCCGATAACCGTCGACCCAATTACAATGCAAAACGGGGAATTTCGGGACAACGGACGAACGTTCGTTCGTTCGTACACAGTAGAGCCACAAATCTAAATTTCAATCCTCAAGAATTTAATTAACCTGCTTTGTGTATATGCGCGATCGCGTGACGCGCCATTCGATTTTACCCGCATAATTTTTCTCCCAGCTTTCCCCGCGCCCGTTCCTGTCTCGTCCCGTTGACTTTCGCCGATGGGGAGGAGGCCGACGAGGAAAACAAAAAAAAAAAGTTGAAAAAATAGTAAAGCACCGTCTGCTCTCCGACCCGTTCGATGAACTGTCACGGACTTGCAAGCAAATATTCGATTATTTGTGTGATTTATTCTGCCGCGCGTGTCGGCCGCGGGTCCGGGCAAAAATTTACGTTTGACGTGACGAAGCAAGCAGTTCAAGCAAACTAAATGCAGATTTCGATGCCGGTGTTTCGAACTGTTTAATGGGAAACTGGGATTGAACGAGGAAATTGGATTGACGAAATGAGTACAAGCGAATGGAAAACGTTGGAATCGATTACCGAACATTTCTTGTAACCGACAAATATAATCTAATATTATTCTTGCGGTTCGAGGAATCAAGCTTAACCCTTAAGCGGATCTTCAAAGTATTTAGTGAAACTGTAGAAGTGCAATGACTCAATTCAATTTATTTAATGTTATATGTATTGTTATAATACTCGTCTCTATGGCCATGGTAAATAAAAACGTAGTGATATAGTCTAATCTTATCTAAATTCACAAATAGTTAAACATTAAATAATTATTCTATTTCTCTCTTCTCTTACCTTTTGTGTCTTGCTTTTTGAAATGTGGTAGCAATGAATTGTTGGGATTCTTCCAATTAGAATGAGTCCTAACACTTGGTCTACTGAGATAAGGCTCCGCTGAGCTCGAATCACTAAGTGGTAGGGGAAGAGCGGAGATGTGTCGTGCAAATTTATATCAGCACTATTAACTGACTTGATTGGATGTTCTAATAACGTGAATTTCTGACTTGTTTAGGACAAGCGATCCAGGACCTGTTGGTGGTCCATCTGGCAGGTGAGGCGAGCAAGTTGGTCGTGTTCGCCGACTCCGAAATTCGCGCTGTTCCTCTTCACCATTGCGACGCGCCGGCAGCGTCCACGTGTGCAGCTTGCGTGGCTCTTCAGGATCCCCATTGCGCCTGGGATGCCACGAAAAATCTCTGTGTCGCTGTTGCGACCAAACTCCACGACAGCGACGCCGACAAAAGCCTGTTCCAGGACATCACGAATGGGAAACACAAAGGCTGCGGCTACGAACTAGGTAATTATCCCTAACGCAAACTGCTCTTACCAGATTCTTTGTATGCTAAATTGATGCCCATCGAAACTATGAAACGTTGTACGACGCACACTTGTCGCTCGCTTGGATTCTCTTCTTTCGTTCTCCAAACTCTGATGCAACGTTCCCCCGAAACAAATACCATTTTTCCAAAGACTTACCGTGATTATTCAGTCGGTTTGAAAGTTTCAGTTTCAGCGGATGCTATTATTGTTCTATTTAACTAACCCGCACGGTGGATTCAAACAAGTTTCAACGCTAAGTAAATACGCTAGTCTCAGTGCGAGAAAGTTATTCAAACACTTTGTGATATATTACTGTTATTGTATACGGTACCGCTAAAAAATATTTTATCGTTCTTTGGGCATTTAATCCTTCTGTGAAAAGAAATCGAAATTTTTTAGAATCGAGGATAACGCATATCTTTTAATATTGCCCCGACTAATCAAATATTTTTGAAAGGTAGAGTATTCTGCATTTTTAAAGAGAGATGTATCTAGTTACATTTTTACCGATTGAAACTGATGGAACCATGTAACGCATTGCCCATAAAGATCGATATAATAAATTAAAAGAACGGTTTAAGGCTTAGTGGGTGTGGTTTCTAGGATTGCAAGGGTGCGGGATATGTCTTCGCATTTACTAGAAACTTTCTTCAAGTCAAAATTAACGAACGAATTAAATACTCTAATTTGAACAAATAAAATTGACTACTATTAATTAAATCTAGTGTGAAGATGTAATTATTATTATTATTACGAAGACGCCAATAGTTCTGTATTAAAATGCATGATTCAGTTTCGAAGACAATTAGGCATGAGGATTAAATAGCTCATCGAACTCCTGAATCTCAGATGCAACATCCTCGGAGCCCATATTTCCGCTCGTTAGAACAGTTCGTAACCGGAGGACTCGAAATTTTCCTTCGGCGACGACAACCTGTATTCCGGAACGTCACGAGTTTCCCGTTACGCGGAACAGTTCGTACAGCTTTAGTTAACTCTGTCCCGATCTAAGAAATTGCGTGTCTTGACGCAAGTCGGGTTAGAGTAATCCGAACGAGAAGTTCGCGAAGTATTCATATTCCTGGCAGTTCGTTCGGTTCGGGATCAAACTCACAAAATACATTATTATCATCATCGCTGTCATTATCGGAAATGAGAAATTTCATCCAATTCAACGCATTGTATGCAGGCTGCTTTTCACGATTCCAATCGAGCATGATTCATAGATAATGATTAATAATTAGATTAATGGCAACAAACTGGGGTGAAATCAAAATTTAATTTCTTTCTTTATATGTTTTTAACAGGTTGAAAATAATATAACAGCAAAATTTCAACGCATTCATCGCGTTGAAATTTTAAATCGTATAAACTCTTGTAAATATTCTACTACTTGCTCTTGTTAATACGAAATACTTATCTGGTTTAAGGTAAAAACAAGAAAACTCGGGAACTTTATACTTTCTTGGGATAACGACTCTGTGAAGAAGTTTGATAATTTTGTAGAGGAGCGGTTTTCAAAAAGAAAAAGATACTTCACGAACATGGGTATTTTAAGTACTTCACTACAGCTACACAAGTTCTATTATTACTATGACACGAGCTTAATACCACGCGAACTTTGAAGAATGGGAGTCCATTTATCGAAGTTAATTATATAATAAGCTCGAAACGTCTGAAACTAACACCTGTTATCCTCGCCTTAAGCTTGAAATTAAATCCGTCACTTATTGCACAGTAAATTCTCTCCGGTATTCGATAATTAAACTGCTGGAATTCTGGTTGGTTCACGAATTACATGAAAACTTTTAGATCTGCGAATAATTAAAAAATTGCTTACTATTAGTCAACATAAATTGCGAAATTAATGTTATCTGTCCTGGTGTATCCAATTATATTTATAATTCGAATATTTTTTGAAATGCTTTTTTACTAAATACATTTCGCATTCGAAAAAAAAGTAAATTACAAATCGATGACGTATTTCTAATTCGAATATTTTTTGAAATGCTTTTTGCCCGTCGCTGATCGTGTATTGCAGTGACATAACAATCTAATACAATACCTAAATACATTTCACACATTCGAAAAAAAGTAAATTACAAATTGATGACGTATTTGTAAATCGAATATTTTTTGAAATGCTTTTTGCCCGTCACTGGTGCTAGCACATTTTCTGTTCAATTTATTGTGCTCCCTGTACGCTGCAGAGGTGATAAATATTTTTGATAAAGATTTATTTGATACAAGCAGGGGAAAGATACGAGAAGAGGATATAGCGCGCTTTCTTTAGAATGTATTAATTTCGAAGATGGCGGTACTTGCCGCCGCTGCGCTACAAGCTTGTATTTTTACAGGATTCAAGGTGCGAAGAGATCTTATAAACTTCAACATATTCATATTTCATAGGGGTTATCAGCCGCCATCAATTTTCCGGTATAATCAAATTTGCATCTGGCACTCGCTCGTCGAGCGAGACTGAGGGTACGCAACGTGTATGCCATATCGGTGCATCAGAACCGTTTATAAACGCGTTTTCCTCGACCACGAGACCATAACGGCTACTTAGTCGCTCCGCGAAGCATTTCGATCTCGCTTTTCACACTTTGTTCTTTCTTTTTCACATCGAATACCAGCTTCTTACGAGCTCCCTCGGTTACTGAATGAGACGGGAGGGAATAGTATTGTTGCTTTGTCCGGAAAGCGGTCAGCCATATTTGAAATCTCGGGAGCCCCGGATTTTTGCACGATGGAACACAAACTTGTAATATTCAGCTGTCCATAAACATTTCCTGCACGGTAACTTGTTGCGAAACGCGTGGAAGCTAATTCGACTTTATGCGAGCGAAATCTTTCAGAAAGATTTAACGAGTGTCTTTTGTGCAAGTTAAATGCCGTTTTGTGATTTGTTGCGAGAAGTATAAACGATCGAACGCGAGTAAGTGCACATCGACTATAGTATTCAACGTATTTAAAGTTTGACTACTTGGGACTTGTGAAGACACTAACAACCTCACCCCTAAAAATCGTTCCAATACGGACTATATTTTACTATTATAATGATCTGACTCGTCATAATGGCTCGTGGTGAAGATTCCAAACAAATTCTAACGAATACGAATGTTGTGCCTTTCTTTTTGGGCGAACTAATTCTCTAACCAATATTTCAGCATTGAAATAAGTGTAGCTATACAAAACATATAATGTTTCTGTTCTCTTATGTAACATTTTTGGAGGTAACGACGTTATAATCACTGTAGCCATGTGGTGCAGCAAGGGGTTGGGGATGTGTAAAGACCTTTCTGTCCGACTGTGTGCGTAAAAAGAGGTGGCAGCTATGAAATCGTCGAAGGCATCCGGCTCGCGAAGATTAAGAAGCGGGTTACTGCCAGTGGGGCAGGGTTTGTAAATGCATCGGTAAAAACGTGAATTTGCATAAACATCCGCAATTTAGTTATCGAGTATCGATGGTGCTTGTACTCTCGGTGCCATCCCGGCGAATAGCTCATTGTCAGCTCCGCGTATTGTACCATCAGCGATTCACTTTTTTTCGATTAGACCAGCTTCAGGGCTAGCTGTATACGCGATAGCTGACTATCGGACCAATGTAAATGTATCCTGGAATCGATTTATGACATTCGACAGACTGCACAACATCGTCACGGTTCGCACAACGTGCTACGGGGTTTGAAGGAGGTGGGGTGTGGGGATAAATTGGAATTTATGTATCGGTTTATGTCGTCTGATACGCTACCAACCGGGCGTTACTTCGACGTACACGAGCGTATCGGCAAAAGTCGTAGCTGAGATCAGACGACGATCAGTCTTTCGAGGAGCGATGCCAAAAGCGGTTGTCGCTGAGAAATCGATTCCCAACCCCGGTCGAACCCGAAGTGTGTCGGAACTTAGGGGATGCTACTGGTACTTGCAGCTGCTTCATTTGCGGTCGCCGGCGAAAGTGTGACCGACTTTCGGCGAAACTTTTCCGTGTGCTTAATCGCGAGAACGCTTACTCCGATAGAAATAAAAGTGTCGAGTAGAAAACGCTCCGATTCCAAACGATCGGGGATAATAACGTTCCAAGCTAACTCGATCGGGGAAACCGAGATTTCCCTCGCTTCGGTCCGAATATTAACCCTCGAACGGCACACAGTGGGGTATTTCGCCCGAAAAGTCGGAGGAAAGTCGATTTCAAAATTTTGCGCAAGTCGTAGAACTTTTGCTGTCCGATGTAGTTAAAGGTCCGAAGAATAAGACTATTGTCTTTTTATTTGTATACGCGTGAAGGGCTCTGCTTCTCTCTCATCGAATTCAAGAGATCCTATAGCACGCTTTGCGTTCTTAAACAGTCTCTGAAAGTGTTAATTAGTCAGCGATTTTCAAGTATCTTAAGGAGATTGTATAAATTCTTACATTGCGGAAGCTTTTTAAGTAGCTTTCCGCGGTTCTGAGCTTATTTGGAGTTTTTAATTTAACTTAATCTGCTTGACTCCACGCCTGTTTCTTCCGTTTACAAAATTTTTATTGCCGCTCGGGGTAACTTTCATGCAATTGTGATGATAATTCGCTTCTCAAAAACAAAATGGTTGAGGTATTTATGCAGAGTCTCTGGAGACGGATGGTACAACCGGGTAGGAAGTTATTTCACATGCAGAACTGGGTCTACAAAGGAATGAAATTTTTGTGGTTAATATTTCGCTTTTTTCATGACATTTTTTCCAAAAGAATTTTCACGAGGGTTTTCAAATGTTTTGAAGATTTGCTGGAATGCGAGACCTCAAATGAAAACAGTTTATTCTCTTTTACGTTTTATCTTTGTTCTGCCGTGTCATCCGTACGGAAATACACACTGTACAATTTAGCGAAGTTTATTTCACACCCTCCACTTTCCTCTCGTTAACGAAAATTTCAATTTTTTACCAAATGAATACAACTTTGAGTAAACAAGGAAGGATGTAGAACTGTAGGGAAAAAGTAGAATTTATGCACTTGTGAACGAAATAAGTAGGTGCAATTTAAAACAGCGAAAAGATTAAAACGCTTTGATTGTATGAACATATTATCTTCACTACATTAAAATTATTAATGAGAAACATATATGCATTGCAACTGATGTACAAACTTCTTATTCTAATTACAATCGCGCTTACTTTGATCAATAACTTTATTTATGAAGAAAATTGCTGGACACCTCATATGGAACAACCTAATTATTCAAAAGGAATTTATTCGATGAAAAATATTTGGCAAGAAATGTATCGAGGATCGATGGACCTACAAAAGATGAACCTACTTGCTTCTTCTTAGACTGCTGGACACTTTCGCCGTCTGGAAGTGTAGTCAAAGTGCAAACGAGAACCCTATGAACGGAAGTCGCGCTTTCATTTGTAACCGCAAATGGAACAACCGCAAGCAGCTCTACCCTGCACGCTTCGCCACTTCGTTCGCTTGACCGCTAATGGAACGGATTTTTTGTAATCGCCCCAGAAACGACCGCAAATGGTGTGACACACAGTTTTCCCGAGTTCCACCCAGCGTGGGTCACCGATGAATCGCACAATAGCGCATTGCTACGAAACGCCACCGAACGTTCCAAGCAAATTCCAACTTTGGTTAATAAAGCTTTTTCACATTTTCAAAAACTGCTCACGCCCGAGGTCTTTTCTGCCACCACTTTTGTCTGTATCGACAGAGACAGAGCATACTAAACCTGGCAGTAGCATATGTATCGATAAGAACAGAATATCTCCAAGCTTGTGTTACCTTTAAAAAGGATGGAAAGCAAATTCAATTCAGAAAAGTGTTGAATTACCTTACAGCAATTATATCTGCGATTTCTAGAAGTAATTCTTGCTAGTATAGAAGCAACGTATACCTACCACCGCACTTCGTTGGATTGCAAACACGTGGCCAGCAGGCCTAGTTACATGTTAAGTAACAGTATGAAGGTGGAACAAGTATCCGTATATTCGAAGACTTAGAATGCATAGCGAAGTTACATCGCATATGCAGTCATAATTAGACAAAAATTAGTAAATGTCATTTAAAACAGTAATATTAGCAATGTTACATTACTTTCAACTTGTTAAACATATTATGGAAGAGAATAAATATATGTTTCACTCCAGTTTGTTGCCGTTCAGGTAGAAAGTTTTTATTTTGCATAAAGATCCGCTGTCTAGACATAATACAAGAATGTAAAATAATTAGTAGACTGCGCATCTTTATGCAAAATAAAACATTTTCGTGTTGATTCCGAGATACAGAGAGAAGCTAAATAATAATATTTTTCTTGTTTTAATTATTTTATTAAGATGAAACTACTACGATGTTTTTAAATTTTTTAAATATGTCCACTGCTTTGCATAAAATCCGCAGTCTAATAATAATATAATCAGAAATTCTTTCGGTGATTATTATTGTAGTGCAGGGTGAAGTTAAAATATGGTAAATCTCGTAATAGAAGCTGGTATTTATCTAGGAAAAGTGGGTTTAATTAAATTTTGTTAATATAATTTGTACATTTGCTCCCACAGTTTGCAACCTCGTTAACGCGTCGCAAACTCACATGTTACGCCGACGTAAATGCAGCCTCAACTTATTTAACATTGTGCAATACAATATCCGCAAAGAAAACTTTTGTTCGGTAATAGTTACAAAAGTTGTTAAATATAATTTATGCAACTCCTCCCTTTACGTTACAGTGTATAATAATAGTTGCTGACAGATACATTCCATAGAATTTGTAGAACGTATCGGGATATTACGAAAAGTTATTGATAAAATGATTTCATGAATAATATAAAAAAAATGACAAAGAAATTCTGTTTATTCTTACAATTACTTATACGTTTGTAGCTTATTGCAACGTTGACCGATTTTGGCGAAATTTTCGCAATGTGTACAATTGACACAGACCTACAAAATGTATTTTTTCAATTTTCAATTTAGGCTCCCATAAAAAAGTCGTAAACAACTTTTCGTATTTTCTCTGTAAATCCGACCGATTACAATTTTTTCAAACATTTTTTTCACGATTCGTAATAACCTAATTGCTCTAACTTCTCAAAAAGCTCCAAGTCGTATGATCTGATATTAAGAAAGTGATCGTCCTTTTAAAATTGTCCGAGTACTACATACTTTGGTTCACTGTAGGTAGTTCCGAATGGTGTTTGATTAGAAAACTGTCAATCGGAAGCAATCGGAAATATTGTAATTTTAATCTCACCCTGTCATGCACCGCGGGACCGATTATACGTGGCAGGGTACTCCGAAAGCAAGTTTGACCTACTCCTCTTTTATTGGCCGCATGAATTATCCACGAGGCGAAATTGCATGAACGGCCGGTCTCAGTGAAACTTGCCGCGCTTACGCAGCTATCACGGAAGAAAGTTGCCTCTTAAGGTACTCAGCGTTATTACACATAACTTTCGGTGTGCTGCGCGTAAGAAGCTACCCGGGATGCACTGTCGCAGCGCATCAAGATGAAAGTCGATTGGTGAGCGACGATGTAACGAGGGCACTTATTGCTAACCGGCTCCGGTCATTATTAAATCTCCGCAAAACGGATTAACCGACGTAGATCCGTATCATGTAGCCGCCAATTAATTTTAATCGACCGTAACAACGTTCCGACGCTCGCGATTACTTAATTATTCGTCAAGAAAAGACATTGCCGCAACCGTCACCCGTGCAAGGGACGAGATTTCTAGCGAAACCCCATAGGATGTGCAACGGTCAATTATACGGTATTCTTTCACCGTGATCATACTTCATTGACCCTTTTATAATTCTATTTCTGTCGCTGCGACATCATACACCTAAATTCTAAATGATGGTAGGTGGGGTTTACGTCAGTTCCAGACGCGACGTTATGTACCCTACCTCGCATACTTGCATTTAAACTTATATTACTAGACTTATTCCTTCAAATAAAAATTATTAAAGTACACATCTTACATAGGTGTGCATTTAAAAAATTGATAGGCTAATATTACCGTTTTGTTTGACTAGATAATTTATTAAATAATAACGAAATCATATTGTGTTCTGTATTATGGAACGTATTATGGAATAGCTTGTACATAAATAGCTTGTACACTCATTGTTGAGTTTTTGTAAGAATTACAAGAATAGTTGACAGAAAATAAACTCATTTAATAATTCTCCAGAAAAGCATTTATTTAAATCAACGATTTCTACTCAATCAAAAAAGTGTATCGAATGTTAACAATACCTGCCACAGAATGTCTGTTACATTTTAATTAGTCAATTTAACTAAAAACACGATGTTAACGATAAATGGCATAATTAAGACAACGATCAAATTTCGTGTAATCAAAGCTCTGTGAAATGAAGCTTCGAAATGTTCTCGATGCTACACGATTGCAGCAATCGAAGTATCTGAACAAAATCGTACATTTCGCTTTCAACAAAAAATGTAATTAAAATCGAGCGGTCTTTCGTGTTTTATTAAAAAATTGGCGGATCCCCCGCGCAGGTAGTGCGACTGAAAGTTCGTAGATACATTTTAAACAAGGCACATCCGTATAGAAATCGTTCACAATAAGCATTCTTCGGCCCGCGGCTCTGACAGTTAATTAATTGCTGAAACGTGTTACAATGATGGTTTTTTCCATACCCTCGCCGAGGAGGGTAAGGGTCTCGTGTTAATTATTTCACGATGTATGCACGCGCAGCTTAGTGATTTAGTTTCTTGTAATGAGAACAAAATTCCTCGATAATTAATTGTTTCTACGTGAATCATTATTCCGATCGAATTAAATGTTCCTCGCAACAATCTCTTGCATTTCATGAAAACGTAATAACTAGATTACGGATTTTATGCATTTATGACAAAAATGAGTAGGTGTAATTCAAAACAGGGAAAAGATTAAAAAAGAATTACCATATAAAAATCATTAATCGGGAAAATAAATTTTTACTTAGCTCCTATAGCTTGCAATCGATGTATAAAAATTTTATTTTGCATAAAGATCCACAGTTTAGTAATAACATTCTAATTACAGTTTTCGTACTGAGCTACATTCAAGAAGTGCTTATCAACTTTTAAATAAATCTACTTTGGTCATCGAAAGAACAAAATTTACAAAATCGTAGGAATTGAGTAATTGATTTATATAATCATTTTATTTGCTCACATTAGAATCCCAAACTTTTTCATTTATTTAATCAAAGTTCTTATAGACAGCGGATCTTTATGCAAAATAAAAATGTTCCAGCTGCATTGCACAGAATGGAGTGAAATAGAAGTTTATAGTTTTTCTTAATACGTTCAATAAGTTGAAAACAATGTAATATAGTTTTTTTAAATTCTCATAATGCTCTTACTTACTAAAATTACAGCTTCTCGTTTTTGAATTAATAAATTAGCCTGTTCGTGGTTGATAGCCGTCAAAATTAATAAATGAATGGCCGAAAACATCCCGAAAACGATAGGGCGGACTATGTAAATAACCTGAAACATTTGATTAGTAGTTTCTGTAAAAAGGGGCTGATTTCGTGCGAGATCAGTTTGCACGCGGAAAGCGTACACGATTTGTCCACAATTCGCCGGTCGAATGCAAGAACGCTTATCACCGAGACACATATAATTTTCTTCGAGCGTGGACGTGCCTCGATAAACTCGCCTGCAGAATAATTTCTAACTGTACAGAACTTATTCCGGTGTGCACCTTATCATGCGCGCAGGTTTGCCAACTAACAAGCATTAGTCGCACGGAAACGGTACGACGTACGGTTCTCGGATTTTTCCGCAAGCTCGTTCGAGAGATCTCGCCAAACCCGCCGCGTATTGAGATTCCCCGTTCCGAGTATTTTCTGCAAACTGGATACTGCACGGAAATGTACGAAAAGCGCTTGAAACATGGTAAATTATTAGGATGTTGCATACGAAATGCCGTTTTCTTACGCACGTTCCCGGAATATCATTTCCGTTGTAGTCCCTTACGATTCTCCGGAGAATCTAATAGTGTAGCAGCGATTATATCTTCGCAATGCACCGTACAAATCTGCATTCCGTATGTGCTTTTCTATTTTCGAAAAAAATATTTTCTGTACAATTCCAGTCGCGGGTGTACCGCCATCTTACAGTGCGATTTTTGCATATGAAATGTCCGATTTTACTGCCGATAGGTTGTCCACAACCAAAAATCTATTAACCCCTTTTTTTTTAGTTTAAGGACGTGTAGAAAAAATACATTTGCGTACACCTCGCCCTCCCGAAGGGTAGTGTGGGACCCGGGGGAAACAGGTCTTCGGTTTCCCCAATACCCACTAAAAAACCACACGTCCAGGACTTATGCCCTTTCCCCCCTCAACTTCTGGCTCGCTGGAGCCAGCTAATGGCTGGATGTATAGCTAAAACGTACGTTTTGAAATGGATACCGGATCCGTAAACCCTATCTGAATCATGAAGCAGTCACCTACGTTCGCTAACCGGCCAGTGAAATCAGTAAAACCTCATTACATATCGCTTCCGATGGTCTCCCTTCGTGCATTGACTGCGACGGTTACTTGCAATTTGTTGCAAACCGCTTTGCCCTTTCACCATCGTCTATACTAACGCTCCTTGTAGTATACCACACCATGGTATCGCACGGCTAACGGCCTCTTCCTGCCCACTTTGTGTGCCTACGTACGTCTGTACGTGTGACATTTTACGCGGCACACCATTGAAGCCGAAGTGTCGTGCTCCCTCGGTAGCACATGCCATTAGGATTACGCGATCCTTTTAGACGGGCTTTTTAATGGCGGAGTCGAAACGGTCGTATTTAACACCCCGGTGGAATTCCTCGTTTCTCTCTGTAACTAACTGACCAATCAACTACAAGTACATTGACACATTCGCGTCCACTACTGGCTAATAAACCTCGTCCAGCATAGTGCGTAACGTTTTGCATTCGATTAATGCTTGTAATTCGACACTCCGCGGATTACAACGCACTAAACTTTCATTATTTCGCTGTTCTAAACCGACGCTCGACATTATTTACCTCGCAGCACACAATCGGATTCACAGTCAACACATCGGGCGAAAGTTCGCCAAATGTTTCGTTAGTTGTCCAGCTCAGTTGAAAGTTATTAATAGACTGCGGAACTTTATGCAAAATAAAAATCGTTTGCATCAACTGCGACATACAAGAGCCAAGTAATAATTTGTTTCATTCTTCAATAATGTTCTTCAGCTGCAACTAGGACATTGATCTTCTGAAATGATTTTCATTTGTTCACTGTTTTAAATTGCAAAATCCGCAGTCTAGTTATTAAATTCGATCTGCTGTCAAACGGAACAAATATCATTCAGGGGATTTAGAATCGGATAGAAAAATGTACTAACTTAATGTAGTTGTATCTATGTGTAACTGTGATTTCTTACAATTCTTCTTTCAACTCGATCACAAATGTAATTCAACTTTTTTTTATTTAGCAATGAAAACACTTCACCTTGTAAAGAAACATGATTTATTGATATACGAGTTACCCAGGGTTAAAATAATTACAACATCTGACAAAATTCTTGGTTGTGCCTGGATCTACTTTTGGCTGAAATATTCCAGAGCTGTGTACAACTTCTCAACTAATAATAAGAAATTAACTTTGCAAGTGGAATTTCGTGGAAAATCAGACACAGGCGCTGTTGGCATGTACCAAAACGACGAAGATTATCGTATCATTTTACAAAGATTTAATGAGACTTTGTGCGAGTACCGCTTTTGAACGTATCAATTTCATGAAATCTCTCTAAAATGATATTGTTCATCCTCATTGCTTTGTGATTCCTGACCTCTGATACTCTTGACCAGATTCATGAATAGGTTCAATAATTTGAGGAATAAATGTATCATCGACTATATGTTTTAACGAAAATGCTACAAGTTTCTGAAGGGATACTGTTCGTTCGTTTACACCAATATGAACGCGACAACAATGGTTAAAAAAACGTCCGACAGAAATGGGATTCTTCCACAGTGCACCTGCTAATCTCATACATCAGCTTCTCAGAGGTCGTGCAACCGGGTTAAATCGGCGTTTGCACGGCTTCTGCAAGCACGTATTTTTCAGTCGCATGTAATCAAGTCCAGCGCGATCAGCTCTCGTACAATATGTGTAATCATGATTTACGTTCTCGCGCATCCATTGTCTTGCCTTTTAACCCGATTGTCCACCATCTGTGTCCCCATCATCAAATTGGTGAAATGTTGCTTCAGAGATGGCGAAGCCCGTGCAACCAGCGGTTCCGCCCGAAATCGGGCGCGGCGAGCAGCCCGTTGAACGGGAAAATGAAATCGTCATCGAGCTGGATCCACAAACTCAGTACGGTCGTACGCAGCCACGAGCTAACGAGCCTCAAGGTAATCATTTGCGCAATATCCAGGTGGTCCACCATCCAACATCTTACGAAACGACACATTACTTTTCTTCATTTCTCTTGTGGTTTTCCTTGTTCATTAGTCTCCACCTCGACCATCACGCAGAGTGTCCCAAAAATATTCTACTTCCTTGAAAAGGTTGATTCCTGAGGTCGTTTAATGTTTTCCTTGCGGAAATCACCGCGGCTTCATTCTGGAATGATTAACGAAAAACACGACGGGCCGATCAGAGTGCTGCTAGCGTGGACGGATTGGTCCGAATATTTTTATTAATAACTCCGTAACGAAGCCTCGGAGAACAAACGACCTCGGGAATCACCCCTCTCAACTTCATCAGTTTTCGGACACCCTGTACATCACACTGTCTCGCGCACACACGCACCATACCTGAGATCACGCACACTAACACACAGCCGTTTCTACCCGAAGGTTGCGCTGGTTTTATTCGTTACAATCGCATCCACGCGATGTGTTGTGTTCTAACTTCACGCACCATATCGCTCCGTTGTAATTAAATTGTTGCACTGCCATTTTTCGTGTTCCCGCCATCTAGTCTCGCTAAAAAATCGTTCGATTTGGGGGACATGGACACGGAGGAACCTTGTGCACATGGTTACGCGAATGAATGGCCATTCAGCGGTAAAACTCAAACCATGAAACTGTACGTTTCGAGAGGATCACGTCGATTTCCATTGATCTACGATCCTTTGCGAACAGCATGGTCTCGTTTGATCTCTCTACGCCGACGATCGCCGATCCCACGTTAAGCCCGGTACACGCTTGTATACAATGTTCCTAAGCAAGGTAGCGGAACAAATTACCAGAAAGATGGACTCACATCCATGTTAGTTCGAAATAGTCATAGCTTGATCTTGCACAAGATTAGAATCATTTTTCTGTAGAACCATTGTCTGTACGCTTCAATTTATGTACTTTTGACACGTTGAATGCCGCTATCGAAATGCATAGAAATGGATGAGGTCGAATACAACTCATTCGATATCGTCGTTCACTAAAAATGAATTGAAGGATATCTAAATTAAACGTACGAAGTTCGTCCGGCACTCAACGTGTTAATAATAATCTAATCATTTTTACATCTCGTCGAAGAAACGTAAGAACATATAAGAAGAACTTGCTGGTGTTAGTACCATGAAGTTATTCGAGGTGATCAAGTTAGGTGTCTCACCTTTTATATTCCCGATTACATCAAAAAAGCACGTAGAATTTTTTAACTTTCATCTTTGCCACGGTTACTTAACACGAGCAAGCCCAACTGAATTTATTAATTAATTTTGCTTGCCTTTGTTAGAATCCCCTGAAGTGTTTCCGGCTAGTTCGCAACAGCATACAAACAGTTGCGGTACCATGTTGTGAAACATTGTTCCCAAGTACGTACTAAGCTTAACGATGAACGCGATGGAATTTAAAGGCAGGAATAAAAATTATAATAACGCCATATAAACGTGTGCGTGTTCGTAGAGCAAGAAGGAAACGAAAAGGTAAAACGAAGTTTCAGCGAACGGGTGGACGAGCATTCGATCGCGACGCGACGATAGAATGATTCGCGTTTATAAAGAGAGGTGGATAAAGTTTTTGATCGCGTAAGATTAACCCTTTACAGTCGGAGCTATTTTAACTCGAAAATTCAACATTTCTTCCGACCATTGTATATGATTTTTTTCATTTTATGGATATGAAAAATTGATATAACGGATATAAAGGTAGTTGATTAGATACCAACATATTTAATAATGTAAACAATGTTGTGAATAATGGTGCAGCAATTTTTAGTGGTGACTCCGAGTCACCACTCGAGTGCTAAGGGTTAAATCGACAAGATGGATCCCTGGATGACCGGTCTCCGGTGGAAAATAATATTCCGCCGAGTTGCGTCGGTATAGTACACAGTTCTGTTCCGCTATAAGACTACGATGTTTGTTTCCCAACAAGAAAATCTCTATCCCCTCTTCTTCTTTCGAAGTTGCCCGCTCGATACTGCTCCTTTTCCAACGAAAGATATCGCACAATCTTCGTATTCACTCTCGGCTCACTCGAGAACAAACTCACGCCGCATAGGTACTCTGTTCCGCAATACGACGGAAGCCGTCCCGAGCCATCGACTTATAGCGAAACAAAACTGTAATCATTGAAGAACCGTGACCGGAGAGTCCCACAGGCTACACTACCACGCTCCACACCCGATCTTCGTTCCCTATCCCTGGACTTGTTGGTACCCGCAAAAATTCCTATCCGCAAGAAGCAATAAGTCGTCGTACCGTGTCTGCTTCTGTACTGATTCAAGTTTCATTGCAGACGTGATCGCAACGCCGGTGGTTTACTCCGCCCAGACCCTGACCGGTGCTCTGATAGGGACCTGCTTCTTCTCGCTGGTAGCGGGTTTCGCTTCCGGTTTTTGGTTCTCCCAGAGGCTGCGCGGTGCGCCGTACCCGGAGCCGTCGGAGCAACGGCAACAGCTGAACCGATTGACCGAGAGCTCCGAGTCGCCGGGCTTCAACAACAAGTCCATCAACCTGGTGCTGAACGTGCCGCCGAAGAACCCGAACGGGAAGAACGCGAACTCCTCGGCGGAGAACAAACCGGTGCAGAAGGTGAAGAAGACGTACATATGATATAGAAGACGACACAGGGCCGTCTGAGGCTTGCCGCAGGACCCGACGGGTTCCGGCTCTTCTTCTTTCTCCTCTTCCTCCGATCTCGCGGAATCAGACGGTCGCAACGACGAGGACGACGGCAACGACGACGACGACGACGACGAGGATGCCCTCGCCGCTGCCATCGAAAACGGCGACGAAAGCCACCTGGCCAGGATCAACGCCGGCCACGTGCTCGATCAACCGATCGGACACGACGAAGACACTTACGAGACCGTACCCGGCGATCAGAGGTCCATGGAGTTTCTCGCCCTCCCCAGGGACACGCCCTACGATTCCCGGTCCGTGTCGAAGGTCGTCGATTACAGAAGGCGATACGACGACTTCCACGGGTGCGAGTACTCCGAGACGGCGTTAACCGAACCCGCGAATGAGCTCCACGACTGCAGCAGCAGCAGCGCCAACAGCCTCGACGATCTCTGTCGAGGTCATCGGCGGGTCTACGCCGATTTCAATCACGCCGAGACGTCGAGCACGCACGATCACTACATGGTGCCGACGCGGGACCCCCGGGAGCTGAACGAGAGGATCTTATCGCTGTTCAATCCGCAATTCCTGCCGAATTTCAACGATATGATCATGTACGTGGCGAGCCAGTGCGACGGTAGGCGGAGCCCGCCGCCCAGGTCGCGATCGATGGCCGAGGGCGAGGACCGGTTCTTCAGGAGTTCCAGCTACCGGAAGAAACGCGTCGGCGCCGGTTCGATGTTCTTCCGGCGTGGACTGATGTACGAAGCGGCGCACAAGTGACATCGGGTGTTCTCTCTCGGATCGCGGGGAAGGACTCGCGGATGGGTGGAAGAAGCGAAACGCGAGACATCTTGAGAACACTGTTGTCCCGTGAAAGTCGATCGACGGGCAAGATACTGAAAGGTCTTTCCGCGCGCGATGCTCGCACGCGACTTTCCAGAGGAATTTGACTTCGCAACGATCACCATTCTTGTTATAATCGTCCGTTCGAGAGATCGCGAAGGGGGATATACCATCGTGGACGAGAGAAAGAAGGAGAAAGAGACAGGGGGACTCGCATCCGACAAAGACCAAAACGACGCGCAAGCAAACCCGACGTCGCGTCGGATCGGCGCCCGGATATCTCGCATGCGACGTGTCCCGGGAACTAGTTTCGTTTTCGTCGTCGTTCGTCGTTGAGAACGACCGACGCGACGCGACACGACGCGAGTCGCGAATGCCGCCGCGTGCTTCCGGTGCCGTGTGTGTCGTGTCGTCGGCGAACTGACCCGCGAGCAGCGACACACGCGAACGTTCGAATTATTTTTTTAATGTGCTCTTCAGCAATGCTAGCTCTATAGCCGACGTATTTCCGCGCAGGCATCGCGTGGCAAACGCTCGAGGACTCTCGGGCCAGATTTTCACCGGGAACTCGATCGTTTTTTTTCTCGAGTTCTTCCTATTCCGTTTCTCACCAGTACGGCAATGGAGAGGGGATCCACAGGGAGGAAACCGAAGATGGCAAGCGTACAAGCAACAACGACGATGGGACAAAGGATCGACTCGTAGCTGTGTATTGTGATACGATCATGAAGAGAGATTGTGTTCGTAGCAGTGGCCTGCTTAGGTGCTTAGGACCGCGGTGATTTAAGGACGAACGAGGAGCGTCTCGACTCGGGTACTTCGTTTCTCAAATTATAGTCTCGGAGACCGAGCGCGCCGCCCGTGGATCAAGGATCTTCAAACGCGGGGGAGATTAATTATGCGACTTCCTTGCACGAACGATTTTATTGGTCGTGCAAGGACGGAGCTTCGAGGATGACGGAAGATTACCAACGGACGTTCCACGAGAGTTTGGGAAACGTTGGCCCGCTTAGAGACGCTTCGGGCGTTCGGGAGCGAGACGAGGCGTGCCTTCCGTATATTAATTGTTGGCAAATATCTGATCTATAACAGAAACGGGAGAGAGAATGCGGCCGGTATAGATTCGGGCAAGTGCCTCATTTAATGCGTGTTCCGTTTAAGAATATTCGATTAGGTAGGAACGATGCTAAACGGCGAGTGATGAGGAAAGAAAGCGATAGAGAGCGAGAGAGAGAGAGAGAAAGCGAGAGAGCGAGAGAGCGAGAGAGAGAGACTAATGTAAGACTTATGCCGAGTATTGTTTGTGCACTTATTGCCGTGCTGTGAGTATTGGTAAATAGCAAGAGAGAATTGTGGTGCCGAAGCACGTACGGTTAATTAGTAATGAACCGTTATCGCGTTACGGTGTCTTCGAGGAGTATGTATTTTTGGCTGGGACGTGTTGAATCGATATAATACCTGTTTGCCGGTCGACCGACCGTGGTGTAGAGGTTTTTTAAATATGTAAATGATCGTTGCGTGGCAAATGAGTCGCTCGACTGCGATTATCAATGATTGTTCGAACGGAAACAAAACAAAAATGAAACATTTTCGAATTTTAGCGAGCGCGAGGCGAAATCCAAGATTTTAGGACATAGTAGAGGGAAACACTTGCCTTAAAAAATTTGTTCAAGTTTTAATGATTGAAACGTTGTATGTATGTACATATATAGTTAAATTTTATTATTTTCTACGCTGCGAGGCGTGTAACATGTGCTAATAGAAACTCTCCCGGCCAACGGAAATATATTGCAACGACCCGAGAGATTGATTACGTTCGCGAGTTTAATTAATCCCGGGAGCGCGCGCGACAAAGTCTTGATAAATGCATTCATGCGATTCATTTCACGGTATTCCTTTAAAGCTCGTACTGCATATTATCCGACACCGTAGCGGAAACTTGGTAGCGTGTAGCCGGGGAGAGAACACTCCTCGACAAAGTATCCTCGAAGAAGCTCGGTCGAGGAGACGCGCGACAAGAGGGTCTTAGCGTGTTCGGTTAGACGCCTTTGACAATGGCGTGAATCGGTCTTACTAGCGTATAATAGCGACTGCTGGTCGTATTTCCTTTACAGCTTAACCGCGGATAGAGTGCCTGCGAGAAACAGCGGCCAACGTTTGTCCCAGATAACAGAGAAGATGAAAAGAGGACAAGAGAGCAGGGAATGCGACACCGAGCGAAACGCGTACGCGATGCTGCTCAGGAGGCCGAGTCATTCGATATTCCAACGCTGTGCAGTTCAATTGATCGCGTATCGTTCTTCGAAATTGCTTGGGCCCTTCACTTTCGACAGATTTCTTCGATCGTACTGACGACGATGGCGTAGACACACGAACGATTCGATATCGATTATCCTCGGCAAAACACGAGACTAATTCGGTTTTTGTGATCATTCGTGTTATCTGTACAAACGTCCAGTATTTGTAACACGGTAAAAGACGGTACCTATTTGTGACATTACGTTCGCACGAAATTTCTGTACCAGCGCAAAGGAAGATGTCGTGATGACGATCGATCAATCTCGAGAAAATGAGTCGAAGATCAAGAAATTAGCTTTAATTATTGCGAAGGTTAGAGGAAGACTCTGGAATCGGTAGATCGTTACAGAGCGCTGTCTTTCGTTTTTGTATGTAGAACAGGTTTATTGGTCTCTTTCCATCGATCCCTGGCATCGTCGTGGACAGACGTGTCCGGTCGCTCGTTAACCAACACTGCCGCCCCAATTCTAACGTACTTCGAACGGAGAATAGTAAGACAAGTTTTAAATAAAATCCATCGATTTCCACTGATTGTCATTGAGCGGCCAGACAAGGAAAGAGAAAGACTAAGGAACGAGTACTTGAGATCGGAACATGTATTGGAGAAATAGTTTGACACGCGTTCGTAAAGGCCATTTCGATGGGGCACAGTCGTAGAGAGAAACGAGAGGGAACTGGGAGAAAGACCTGCGTGCTGGAAGAAAGAAGAAAATCGTGTAAATAAGTAGAAATTGTTTTTTATCGTTGAAAGGAAAAAGACAAAATGAATCATTTAAACGAGATCGAGAAAATTCATTCGTTACGCTACTCGTCACGCGGACAGAAGTGGTACGCATTTAATGTTTCTGTATATATATACATATACATATATGACTGTGTGTGTGTGTATATATACATATACGTACATATGTATATGTATACATACTGTATCGTCATTATTGCATATACATATATACATAACACGCATATACAAAATACATATATATATATTTTTTTTTTAATCCGCGTAGATGAATATACTCTGCAAAAGAGGAAGAGAAAACGCGCTAAATAAGAGTGAGGGAGAGAAAGAGGCAGCTAATTACACTTTTTCAGCGGTCTTTGTGAAAGCTCGCGGTCATTTTTAATTAAAACAAAAAGATAATGATAACAAACGAAGAAAAATTTCGCCGACCGCCCGGTCTCATTACACTCCCGACACTGACACAGTGATCTGTCGGGTACTCGGCAAATATTTTACAAATACTGATGTTTATATTATACAGAGAACGAAAAAAAAAAGAGAAAAAATGAAAAAGATGCATCCAACTTAGGTACCTTGAGTCGAGATGAGAAAATTATATGATAAATATAAATATATATATATAAATATTATCGGCAAATTGTTATATGCTATATGATAATTTCTAAATTAGTCGAACGGAGGGGTGTCGCGTATGAATGTACATGTATGTATACAGATTGCGTTTTACTAGAGTAATCGTAATTAAGTACGATCTAAGAATAATGTACATAATACTCCGTTTAAAACTGACTTCGTCGTCGCAGTCGCGGTTTAGAATGGATATAAGCTAAAAACGTGAGGGGGAGAACAATGGGAACTTTTCGGATCACGTCTCTTTTTTCATTCGATCGAAAACACCTGCACGCCACCACTACGAGCACGTGGATTTTTATCGTTCATAGTACATACATTCAGTTTCAAATCGAGACGCTTTAAGGTTTAAGGTTCTTAGCGAGCAAGCAGGATCAGGATTCTCAAAAGAACGCAGCGAGATCGCATGTGACGCGAACGGGACTTCCATCGAGCGAGGATGTGTGCGAGGAATCGGGATTAGTATTAAAAATTCGGTAGCCGGTTCGACGGATACCCGATAAACCTTGTATTCGCAAATTGAGTGCGAATGGGAGCAAGAAAGTTTTCGTTAGGAACATGTTTCCTGGAGGATGAAACCTTTTATAGAATATTGTAGGGGTACATTTTCTTCGGCTATACTTCAATGTGAATTGCATCTGCTCTAAACGGTCAAGTATTTTCTGCCCTGGTGAAGGAGTAACATTTAAATAATTGATTACAGGGATTGAGAGAGAAAAGTAACGTCATCGACTTTAAAATCGCAATTTACATCGGAATATCTTGATAAATGAAAGTGGGAAGCGGTTCGCGAGACGCGGCCTTTCGTTAATTACTTGCGGTTGCTTTCTCACGTAATCGTCTGTTTTAATAGTCCGCCTTCTCAACGAAGCTAAGGCGTTTCTTCTTTTCTCACATTTTAACATTCAATTATCTTGGTTATCAATATTTCGTATCGTTTATTATCTGTTCATATCCTCCTTGTAGGAGCATTTGCAATTAAAAGTTGGCAATTTTAATTAATTGATAAATCATCATAATATAAGGCATTGGGACGTCTTAATTGATAAATTTGTGTACATATAAATATGTTTATACTTCTTGCTTTCGCGTTGATAATGTTTTAGTTAGTATTAGGGTTCCGCCGGCGGAGCCTGGGTCCATTTGGACTTTTCTGGCGATTAAATTAAATGAACGGCTGTTACATTAGGAACAACAGAAAGACACTTTATCTACTGAAAGCCTATTAATAGTTTTTTTTTCAATAATTGTGTTGTACCAGATGTGGAAGCTTAAACTTAAACACAGGGCTTGGAGTTCTAAAAATTATGCAGATACAAATTGTACAGAGTTTATAACAATTCGAGTTTAGTTCTCCATAATTTATTTACGATGCTGGGAAACGCATTCGCATGGCGACCATGAGAATTCCGTAGCTTCGAAAAATCGCGGAAACATTCTAGTGACCTCGTTCGCGGAGCAGCCGCTTACGGCGAATCTTCCGCGATCTTCCCTCGAACCGACGCAAATCTTTTTTTATTGCAAATTCGTGACGTCGAGGGGTCCTTCGAATCGATCGTAACCGTCGGGAACTTTTACGGAATTTCGCGATACCGCGGCGTAACGGCCGGGGTATTCAAACGATTCGAATAAATTGGAAGTATTCGAGATATTCCGGCCGCGGTATCGCTTCCGCGCGGGACCGGAAGTTCTCGAACGGCCTCTGCGGCCGAACGTTATTTCGATTTGAAAGTCGAATCGGGAACACCGATGACCCCGAGCCGCAGCTCCTCGATGCTCGCACACACGTAACACGCCGCCCGATGCGGAATAGACGCGTCACGGCGTTAGTGGTAGACTATAAACGTAATAACGATCGCATTAATTAGGTAAAGTAAATGCAACATTCCAGTAAATGCCGGGATTGCCAGCCTGCTCGGCAAATAGCCTGCGCGGGGAAACTCGTGACAATTGATCGACGTGTTTTCCCGTGCACACGTTCCCGTTGCTGACACTCGCTTCGCTAATGAGAAACGGAAACAACGAGGTCTCCGTCGTCGTCGCCGCGACGCTGAGAAACGAGAGCGAACGGGAATCGAGCGTCGCGTATTATTACGTTCTTGCGATAAATTGTAATCGAAACCAATAAGTTGTAAAACCGTACAAGTCCTGTAAGCTCTTTCTACGATTGTATCGTTTCTGTAAGATCCCTGTTTTTTCCTTTATTTGACCTGTTTTTTTTTTCATGATTTCGAATCGATAATAGTGATACTCCTTTTTTCCCCGAAAGTTTATGTAACGATTTGCTAATGAATTTGAATAAACATGGTGAAAAATAATGTAAATTGTGAAGGGAAGGATCTTTTGATTTTCGTATCCCCGTAAAAGATTTTCCTCCAAATTCAGCACGATGTTGCACTTTGATTTTGTAGACGAATCTTGGAATCTGTTTTCGTACACGTCGAAACGCGTGGACTTGTGTCGTTTTATGACCGGCAGACCGCGGAGACGGTGAAATATAGGTAACGATATAATGTCGTTCAATAGCCGAAGCGGTTGCGATTAACTGTTAATCGCAGACTATTACATTTACATTACTATTAATTGTGTGAATTTCAGCAGGCCGATCGCTCTGCAATTTGCTTTCTACAACCCCTGAATGCCTATTGTATTATCGGCGGTATGGCGGTTACCCGGTTCGGCTGTCGTTAGCGGTAACAGCAAGCTGAATGTTCCCGGTAAATACTTGTAACAGCAACCAAGGAGGGAAATTATCATTCGCGAATAGTTACCAGCGAAAAAACTGGGGCTCATTTATTATTCGTTATCGAACGACGTGACCGCTGTACTATATCGTGCGGACTGCTTCCGTAAACGTTTAGCAAAATGATTAACACTTGTTGACACTACACGTCATACGTGCGTAGACTTTGATTCGTGCGATACGAACGAAAAGAACAGCCAACTATTACTCATAGTTCGCGCACGCTTCTAGATCAATCGGACGCAATAACGTCGGATCAATTTCAAGGAATCAATTAATTGTACGGATGACGTTCGAACCGTTTACCCTTGTTTCTCATTGTTTCCGACGAAGTATTCGTTGCACGCGTATCGAGAGCGATTTACGGAAAATTCTTTCGAACAAGAACGCACACGAAATAGAGAATTTTTCTTGATAACTTCGTTTCTTTTTTTCGTCGAATAGGGATAACATTGTTATCGTTTAGAGATGTCCGAGACATTCATGGAAAAAGAGATGATATTTGTTAAGTTTTGTTAGTTCGAAAGCTTAACAGTCGACTGAGCAAGAATTACTCACTGTAAGATTGATAGACGAAGTTTAACCGTTAAAAGCTATTATCGAACACGATAAAGAAAAACGTTACCTCGAGCTAACTTTTATTTTTACATTTATAGGAAAACATGTCACAGAAAACTGATCTGTTTCACGATTATCGCTATTGATAGTCAGATGAAATCTCGCAAAAAATTTTTATCATATTAGTCGTTACATTTTGTAATAATATTGAGGCAAAAGTTGCAAAGGTTGAGAATTTTGTCCATGATAGCATTTAAATATCGAACTTCGTTGCTTGGTGGAGAGAGACTTGAAAATCTTTTACGGTGCACATTCTTTAGATGAATAATTGTTATCACGTCGCTTAAAACGATAGATGAAAATCATACAAAAATTCCGAATAAGATAAGCGTAAATATTATAATCGAAAGAGTAGAAGATAATTTTTCGGATCCATCAAACTTTTAAAGATTTTTCGATACTATGTAACGTTGACTACGAACTGCCTCGAGCGGAAACGACGGATTAATTTTAAATCTAGCAAAGAATTGTATCAAACGATTAATAACACTTACGATTACAATAACAATATCGGTTTTGAAAGGATGTTAAGCATCGATGAAGCGATAAAGTGTACTATATGCGGCGAAGCGGAGGATGGCAGTCCAGGTGCGCATATTTGCTGTGCCAATGCAATGCGTTTTCTGTACATAGCATCGTAGCCCTAATTAATATTAGTTAGATAGTAGCTGGGATCGTGTTGACGTAGGCGATGACATACACACCGGTAGAAATAAACGATAAAAAGCACACGGAAGAGCGACGCGAACGTTTTTTCAGCCATGCGACATATGAAAATCGTTCCTCGCGAGACTTGCCGCCATTGTGATTTTCATCGAGTGGTCGAGAACCACGCGCTGGTAATGATGTTGATATTATTTAAGTGACAGCCAGCGGAGAATTATCGTGTCAGTTTTGTTCAGAGAGAGAGAGAGAGAGAGAGAGAGAGAGAGAGAGAGAAAGAGCTATCGTTTCCGAGCGTAGAACTACAGTTAACAAGGCAGGAGAAAGCCTGAACCGGAAGTCGAACGGATCGATCCTTTTCTCCCAACGTTTGATCGAAGCTCGCCTCCTACCGTTTGGAAAAGAAACTCGATCTTGCGTTACGAATCATTTTCACGATTGTAATTTCTGTGGCAAGGGTGTCGATGCGACAATTAACATGAAATCACATGCCACAGCATACCCGAGAAAGCGACCTACCCTTAATCCTTTATTTGACAAACGAACGATTTTCTACGGAATTTTGTTGAGAATCTGTAACGTTGCTTGCGAGCGCTGTATTGTATAGTAAGATAGGCAGCCAGAGATGTATAATGCTTTTTGTACGCGTGGCACACGAGAGGAATCATCAAATAAAGGATTAACTTGTAGATTGTAAGTACGTGCGAGGATTGTACGCGCGTACAACGGCGTACGGAGTTCCAATTTGTACAATAATACTCATACTTCGGGCGGTTCGTAATGGTAATGCTTGAACCTTTTTCTTTCATTTATATAGAGATACATACACAAGAGCGTGCATACATGTATACAGTTAGTGCACAATTAAGCGTCCGCAGTCGAAGGACAGGAGACGTGTGTGAGTAGAGCTATGTCCACGCTGAGGCAACGTCTAGCGACATTTTGTCGCCTCCTTGATACCTTCTCCTTCTTTTATTTGGTAAAAGCGGCGACTTTTGTTTGCTCGTTGTTACTTCTGTGCGGACATAGCTTAGAGCTCACATTTTGAGGTCCTGTTTCTTAAAATAGCGGCGGACGTTTAGCTGTGGCTCTACTGTAGGTACGTATGTATACAAAGAAAAAAGGGATACTATCTGATCGGTTACGTATTGCGAATAGTATTATTTACGATATATCGACGCTACTGATATCGCTAGTTCCGTTTTGATAAGTTTATCCTCTGGTTTGCGACATATATTGCCTTCTTACCGTAACGCCGACCCATAACTGTCCGCGTATTATGGCGACCAACAGCTGACGTTTTACTCTAAGTTACACAAGACTTCTACGGTATAAGTAATTGAATTAGGTGTTATAGGTATTATTGGTACTGGTACGATAAGAGACTCGCCAACTCCAAAGTCATAAAAGATACTCATCGTTGAAGGGGATCTGCGATTTTTGTTCTTGCTGTTAAGTACATATTATATGTACTCGCGCATACATATTGCGATTTTCTTTCTTTCTTTTCGTTTTCTTTCGACAGTTGCGTAAAACGAGGCGAAGTTCGCGGGAAACTGCCAAACACGGGCAATAAATCGTTTAACCTATTTACATTTTAAGCGAGATCAACGATCAATTTTTGTACACGCCGCGCCCACGTCATAGCCGACAAGAAACCAAACGAAACGAACAACCGTCTTCGACCTCGTTCGCCCAACAGAGAAAGAAAAATGGCAACGGGAGGGATAATATAAACGTCCGAGCAGATGGGTTCGCGACACAACAACTCGTACCGATTAGTTTCCACCGAGGCGGAAGTGCTAGAACCGAAATCGTCTTACACTTCGCACAAGACTGAGGAGCTTGTATATAATATATATTTAGCGCAGTACATACAATTTGATATGAACGAGAATTATCGATTTATCAGAGAAGAGATTCGGTTCATTACCACAACACAATAATTGTACTACACGTAAAAGAGGAGTCGTAATTTGTATATACGAATCAAGGCCCTATCGCGATATACATACATACATTATACATACAGACATGCATACATACATATATATACATGAATACATACGTGCATATATGTTACTACCGTTGTCACGGCGACTCCGTTTGTGTAAATCGTTCGAACTGTTTTCTAACATAAGGAATCATAACGCGCCGCTCCGTGGAGCGTTCTCGTCGCGTTCGCGAGAAAGAATAAACAAACAGATATAGACGAAGAAAACAAAGTCCTCCTATTTTTCAGCAGTCCAGCAAGTCGAAAAGAAACGAGAACCCATACGCGTTCGAGTGCAAATGTAAAACACGGCCGATTCAGTGGACCAAAACGATTTGCCGCCTGGATTCTACGTCTTATTTTTTACGTTGCTCCTTTAGCGTCCGATAGAGCAGATTAAGATTCCTAGAAAATTCGGTAGGCCGGTTTCGGAGACAGTCTCTGGCCAATCTATTCGTGGCTACAATGAACGAGAGGCACTAGACAAAACCGTACCATCCTCGTAACTCGATTGCTACACCACCCGTGCACCGTAAATCCTTCTACCAATTAAGATAAACAAAAGAAAGAAAAGAAAATAATATGGATAATAATACACATCGTTATATCTCGATTTTGCGAAGACGTATCTTTTTCATTGTAAGACTTATCCTCCGACATTAATCGTTGACTCGAGGGTGAAGCGTGTCTTGCTCGCGAAACAACGCTGTGTACCAAATACGGAACGCCATCGCGATACACCGTTTCAAAAGCAAAAATGAACAGACAAACAAACGGAAAAATGATAGGGAAACAGATTCACGCCGATGGCTCCTATAACCGAGTGTCCGTGATGTCCAATCTAAACGGTAGTAAACGAATTAATGCGAATTATACCGCAAGGGATCCGCTTCTGAGTTACATTTACATCTACAATCCAGATATCCATACGATAACGTTAAATAGATTAAGATGAATGTCACAAGTAATGTAAACTGAGAATAATAAGATGAAATAAACGAGACGATGATTCAAATACAACAACAGTATATTTTCTGGCGTGTCATGATTACATGATTACATGTGTTTACAGCTTTTTGATTTCCGTTCGGCGATCTAAAACTAGTGGCTTGACGCATACAAAATATCGTTCTTAATCGGTCTCCGGCTTTGATACACATTCTTATACAAATCTTCTATGAAAATATTGAAATATCCGCAGAGCTGGTTTTATTATTTGGTCCACCGTCGCCTTTTTTATTATTAGACTGTGGATCTTCGGGCAAAATAAAAACAGTCCAAGTTAATTGTAAAAGTTAGAAAGTCGAAAATACTTCATCATTTTCGTCACAAATGTATAAAATCCCCAGTCTATTTACAATAGACAAATTTGTACAAAGCGAATATTACTTACAGAACAACGAAACAATTTTCGGACACAATTTCAGTACGTATCTTATTAAATATTTCTACAGTTTGAAACACAGAAAATTCTTGAAAATATTAACATATTATCTACCGGCAATTATTTCATAATTTCTGAAAGTTAATAACTAAGAACTTTTTAATAGATCCTCCAACAGCAATAGCTGTTATTATATTCTTATAATTATATTCTTATACATATTATAAATCTTATACTATAATATAAAAGAAGATTTTTAAGCTTCCCTCTAGTACAGCGCTATTCTTGAAAACTCTATTAATAGGTTATATTAATAGATAAAGCGTTACGCGAAAAATCGGAATGTGTCAACATTACTTATCGCTATTTGTTCCTTAATTGTTGCAAATGAGTCTACGTTTCTTTTTGTTCTATCTTCTTACGCATAGTTACATTCGTGATTTAATACTGCTCCAAAATTCAACAATATTCACGAAATGCTTATTCCATTAAATACGTATATAAGTATTCTTATCGCTAGAACTATCACACTGATCAAAATGACATAATTAAATTTTAAATTTAAATTAAAAGAAAAAACGCTTTCCCGCGAAAATATTCACCAAATTAATGCAGCTGTACGGTTGTTACAATAAACGTAGGATTAAATATTAATAAATGTGATATTTCAATTCTTATAAAAGATTAGGTATGAGTAATTTTGTCTGCTTGGTCTCCTAGTGTTATTGCCTTTCAAACTGCTTTGACCTGAATGTACAAAACGTTCATAAATAATTGATAGACTTTTTTACACCAAGGTATGTATTATACCTACACTGACCTACACAGCCATCTATGACAATATCATTTGAGTGACTAATTCGTTTTGCATATTCTGAAGGTGTCCAAGGTGAACTCTGTTCATGACTCAATAATTATCCACTTGCCAACTATATATTTCGATTGCTACAGTAATTTCCAATGTTTAATAGCTAATGGACATTTTATCATTCTGAACAGTCTTGTAAAGCCTTCTTGAACACTACTACATAAAGTTTTAATTCGCACAGAAACTCTTTCTACAAGAGACATCACTTCTTGAACTTTGTTTAAAACGCATGTCGACAAGCCAATAAATTAAAAATTTTTTACGCTTTGTATTTTCCTCGTATTTAATAGTTAATAAAGTGTATTAATTATTTACAAACACTCTGTATTCCGCAAGTAAGTATTTGATTTGATATATCTCTACATATGAAATATTTCTGAATTTAATATACCTCTAATATATCAAAAATATAATTACACAATTTTTCGTTTATTTCGGATAAAGAATGAAAATGAATTGCTAAGATCATTTTACCAAAAATTAGTGTAAGATTACAGTCGAATACATCGAAGTCATTTAATAAATTGTCCCACTGTTAAAATTGTATTGCATATCATTTCTGGAAGACGAACTTGACAAAACCTCGATACATATATGTTCACCATCAGTCCCGAATGAAACGCATTTAACGAGACCCATGAAACCACCATATCATTTTTGGTCCAAAAGTATTCACAGATCTTTCGAGATTATCAAATTATCTTAAAACTACGAAGACTTTTGAAGAACCTTCTATTTTTAAAGAAAATATTTTTATTTTAATGACGTTTAATCTCCTCGACGGTACAATATATACTTTTCACGTCATACAAAAGCGGCTAACAAATGAAATTCCGTTTTGTATGACGCAATGATCGTCGGAGTCACGCAACGACAAGAATCGAACAAGTAATTTCAACAGTTTTTGAGTAATTAGTAACGAAACTCAGAAATATCTAGCGCGAAACTACTGTTCCAATTTATACTCGAAGAATGTCGGAAGAAACCGCGTATTCGAAGTGCTTCGATCTGTCTAGGTTTAGAAGATTCTTTCCGCCGCTAATCTAATTTATAAAGACATAACGCGTGGTCGCGTGTTCTAATGACAGTACACCTCAAACGAAAGTGCCTAGTAATTCTATGCACGTTCGTCGTCACACGCCTAGTGATGGGCAAAAAGCATTTCAACAGAAGTATTCGGTGGTATTGTACATTTATTTCAATTACAAAAACATTCGACGCTGCCCATCACTAGTACACGCCCACCGTTTCATCTTCGCTGAAATGAATGGTGGAGCACAAAAGCCACTTTATTAGTTTCCTAGCAAAATATTACATCACGTTTTTTTATCGGATCTATTTTATTCTTCTTCTCACTCGTTACTTTTTCATGGCAAGAGTGACTGTTACAAAAAACTTGTATAATTCAGAAGTCGTACATACCCTGCAGAACCCCGTTAATTACAATATCTGGAAGACTAGACGACGAGTTCGATTGCACGTACGGATCACAACGAAAAGTTAATACTGGATGATGGCCAAGGACGTTTGGCTGATCGTACTGGGTACTCTCTGGGACCTTGTACGTGCTGGATAAAAAACAAAACAAAATTAATTATACACGAAAGTATATATTTTTATTAGAAGGGAAATAACGCTTTTCAACCGTTTATAAAAATGTTATCGTGTTTCAAACTTTGTGTGCCATCAATTATGAGACTGACCGTAACAATCGGCGGAAAAGTTAACCCTCCGTATGCTATGCCAGAATTATTCGTGAGTCACGAATAATAATTCGGGTCACGAATCGTGAAGCGTCACGGTAGGGGAATTTGAGAGGAATACAGCTACCTTCTCTCGGTCACGTGACCAGTGTGTGGCGAAGCGTGGGGGAACAGCGTCGTGGAAGGGGAAGGGTAGAGTGGGAGTCTGAATCTAGCCTCAATATGTACATATTAGTCCGGGTGTTAATGTCGAGTCTTGCTCGTCATAGGACCGGAAGGGTTAGACATTCTACATTCTCTGACCCAGTAAACAAAATGCTCGATTTTGGACGGGCATCTACGTCCGCAGAAGTATCGCTTTCTGCCCGCAGTTTGTGCCGGCACATCTGCCAGCATAAAAAGCATACTTCTGCGTCCGAATAAATATCGCTTTATGCTGGCAGGGTGTGCTGTCCAAAATCGAGCAGATTCCGAGCATCCTGAGCTTCGAGCGCGTTCTGCCAGCGTAATGCTCGCCATCTGCTGGCATCGTACAATTGCAGGCTGTGCTCCATATCTACTCGAGGCAGGCCTGGCTGACTGGGGAGTTACACTGTGACTTCGCATCGTGATATCGTAGAAATGCAGCGCATATTATATGTAGAGACGATTTTACACAATAAACGCATACCTCTTATGTGACGCGGTGGCAGTCCGACTTTCTATACCCAGAAAATTGAGAACCTGTTGCTTCGTGGCTGAAAGACGCAACATTTTCTGGGTGTACAGTTCCAAAGCAGCTCTTCTTTGCTCGAGCACCTTTGGCTGACAATTTCTTACTCTCTTCGGTGGAAACGGAGCAACCTCCGCGTTCTCTTTTTTCAGCTGCAAATAAAAATCGGCATAAGAGCATCTCACTTTACCTCATATAAAACGATACATTGATATTTGGTTGACTGAAATATACAGCGACTCGCATCAATATTCTTACACTCTTTAAAACAGAATACATTCTTTAAGGGGGTATGCTGGTTTTCAATTTATAAATATACATTGAGAAGCAAATTTAACCAATGAAACAATTTTTCTAGGAAACCATTATTTATATATCTCTTCTCGTTCCCATAATTGTTTCGGTGAAGACGTTGGAGAGTGATTTCTTTTATTAATTGCTCCTTCAAGAAAGCTCATATTTTTTCAATTGGATTTCTTGCTAGAAACTAGCTACATAATATCGTTTCTTTCGATTGGCATTTTTTCAATTATTTCTATTAATTAATCAAAGCCAATGTGACTGATGAGCAAAGTCGCCAGATTAAGACTTGTCTCCCACTCTAGCCTTTACCTCCTATAATGCTATTCCCCCACTCTACCACCACGGCCCGGTCACGTGCGGCATTTCGTCTCTGTCGTGCACGTGTCACAATGTCACGTGACTAATCCGGTACTAACATAGAGAGAGTAACTTTTCCCCCTCGATTCCAGTCAATTCCTCTGATCTGGCGACACTGATCATGAGTGCACCACTACTAAAATGAGCTCACTATCTCTTTACCGTTATTCTGTTCAATAAATAACTACAAAAGATACAAATTCTCAAATATTTATTACGTAATATATTTTGATTGTTCATAGGCTTCGATTATAATAAAATTGTTCTTACAATATAATAATAATAATGGAAACAAACATAATAAATGGAATAAAATAACAATGGAAACAAAGGAAAGAAACTGATATTTTAACTTGTAACATTATAACATTACATAACTTCGATTATAACATTGCATAATGATATTAGTATAATGAAATATGTGTATTTATATGCTCAACGTAAATGTGTGTACGTTTTTTAAACAGAAAAATGTAAATTTCGAATGTAATATAAATGCTCTAAGACTTTTCCCCATAATACTATATATATTTCCACGCAAGAGAATAAAATTATTAAAAGCAACGAGATATTAAGGTATTGTTTCTACATTCATGCAACTCGAATAGAAAAACACACGCATCAATGATGATGAAATAAGTATTGTAGATAAGTCTAATATGTGCGACTTACAAAAAAAAACATAATCGTGAACTCCAAGCAGCTCGAAGACGTAATATCCACGTAACGTATATCTGCCAAGTAAATTTTTTGCTCGCTGTGCAAACAACGAGTGATACGAACGCGCTTTGAAAGACTAAAAAATACTGACCAGATATGTGTGCTTCACAAATGACTTGTGAATGTGATGAGTCAACTACCAGAGAACACCAGCTACATCAATCTCGTATTATCGCGACAAAGGGTGAAGCGCGCTATTGATACGACTAATCGCGGTGCACAAAATAATGTCAGTGTAATCTATGGAATGTAAACGGCTGAAGCGATATGCAATAATTTGTATAATATCCTGTCGAATCCCAAATCATCAAATCTGTGTTTGAATGTTTAATATACTGCAGCCGGTATATTTGTTTAGAGTTGAGAAGTGTTTATTAATTGTTACTAGAAAAGTTTATATAAAACTTTGTTTGTCATTGTAACAATTAAAAACTATTCATTACATTGAAATTAAATGTCCAGGTACAATTAGTTAATTGTAATCAAAATTCTCTCTTAATTGAAAGATCAATTAATATATAAAATGGATATTTTAATGAAACAAACATTTTCGTTTGGCTCAACTTCTTTGGTACCCTACATTGTCTTACACATTTTTGCATTATGTCACAGTAACCCATCATAGTAACACCACGGAATTTTATGAACATAGAAAGCCGTTCCTGGAAAATGGCACTTATTTATTAAATACGACACTGACTGCTACAATTCAAATTCCATGTCGGGTCGTAAAACGGTAAAGTTAAACGAATTTTTTTCTATTATTATAACTTTGTAAAATTTATCTAAATATTATTCCTGTATATAAGAAAGGTGTACAATTTAGAAATGAGTGCAAACAGTTAAAATCAATTTCTGCTCGCCCTCTTGTTCGCGACAGCACGACGCTGACGCTACGCTCCGCGTGGCCAGTTGGCGAGTGGGCATCAGCCACGCTCCGATTGAAACAAAATTTGAACCAAATCCGGAACAGTACTCCGATTTCGCGTGGAATGACCCATACAGGAAATTTAATTAATTAAGAATTTATAACAATTAACAAATAACAATTCTGTACACTATCAGGTCATTATTTATATATATATATAACTTTAAAAATAAACAAATTTCAAACACATTTGTCAAGTTTCATGCTTAACGACCTGATATATACATATATTCAATTTCATAAAAATTGTGAATAATACGCATATCAAATGTTGCTTGACAAAGGTACATGAAATTAAATATCGTTCAAATACTTTTATTATTTCACCTTGATACATACGATCCGCTCACGTGTTTCATCCTACATAACGCAAGTACTAAAATCTCGTCTTACGATCAATTAAGCACAATTCACAATACAACAAGTGTATGCCACGTGTGTTACATCACTCTTGCGTATTTTTCAATAAGTCGTAGTACGCGTATCTTTGTGTGTAGACTAATCTAAATAGATCTCTGGTTTATTCATGCGAATAAAACTTGAATGGAAGATTTACAATTTGCAATACAATTTGCAGAAAAAGACGGATGTATTTCTATTCCGTGTTTTCTTCTTCAGCGGCGCATGCCTCGTAACGAAGAGTCTATTTCAGCTATTGTATACAAATATATGTTTAGTTTAATATTCGTCAGTGAATTAAATAAATATGTCTAGATTTTCGTTCTTATACGGCTTTATTGCAATATAAGTACAATTTACTCCAAAATACGATCAAAAGAATGAAGAGTAAAACCAGGGATTTTAGATATAAGACGCGAGAAACTGAAATATGTACGTACATTCTGAGAATCCTAATTTTAGAATTTTCAATAGCAAGGAATGTTATGTCAAAAGAAGTACAGAAATAGCGTACCGTGCGATGTAGCGCGCTGAATTCACTGTATCGTCTCTCGACGAAATATCGAATACCGCTTTTCGTCTCCAATACTTCGATACAGTAAACATAATAGGGCTTGCCGTGTGACACTTCAGCCAAACGGTATCCGCTGATGAAAACTTGATACATTGCATCGCTAGCTATTTTCTATAGTCTTGAAACAACCGTGATAAACTGCTATCACCACACCGAAGTGAAACTTCACGAAAAACAACGCGTCGATCGCTCTACTTTCAACCTTTACTGGTGCCTGTCAACGCAGCCATCTATGTGTTTGTTTCACGTACGACTGTATTGTCAACTGCGCCCTGCACCACACAGGAAAACAGGTGTAGAAAATCGAAGTGCCAACTACTCACAACTGTTGCATGGCCTTCTAGGGAATTATGTTTTCGTAGATTCGGGATCTTAGACCATATATACTTATAGATTATAGACTCGGCATAGATGTAGGACGTAGGATATGCACAGAGAGGATATGAGAGTGCTCACGTCCGGGTCTGAGTTGCGACCACTTTTTGGCAAGCTCACGCTGAGCACGGAACAGCTCCTATGCGTACGGTAGAGCCCACTTTTACCACG